>JANRMT010062813.1:19049114-19060827 GCA_026402145.1 Polypterus bichir lapradei | reverse complement strand
CTGTGTATAAGCATACCTTGTGATCGACCGGCAGGACGTCAAGGGATGCTATTTCTGCACCTTGCAACCCAAACTCAGATAGTAAGATGTATTAGGAGAATCTAATTGTCGATTCACCCTTGAGTTTTGATTTATTTTTATATTTTTGGTACTTTATTGTTGCTTTTTCCTCAGATTTTGTTGCTATTTAAATGTTGTTAATTTGCTTTCCTTATTGGTTAATTGTTTTGTGTTTCTGAATTGTCCTTTGCTAATTTCTCCCATTAGTTTAATTACCCCCCTACCCAAACACATGCTCTCTTAATTATGTCATTTATTTTTACTGTATTTTATGGTGGGATGACTGTCCTAATTAGACGAGGCTCCAGGTGCAGTAATTATTCATCTTTGCAGCCCTGGGGTCTCATAAAAACATTTTGCAGTCACTCCAGGAGCTAATTTGCATTAGATGAAGATAATTACCAGAGCTGGGTTGAAAAACTGCTGGCAAGGTAAATAACAAAAAGATACGTCAGAAAATATAAAATGCCCAACAAAATGGTTAACTGGCTGCAAACCTTACAGAAAGAAAAGGGATTTAAGAACAGGAACCAAATCAAATGACAACCCACTCCTATGTTTAGTGGTAGATGATAGTTAGTGTTTTCATACAGTATATATGGTCTGCCTGCTACTATAAGAGACGCCCCTTCGGTCTCAGCCTTTAAATCCCAGCTGAAGACTCACTACTTCAGTTTAGCATATCCTGACTAGAGCTGCTGATTAACTGTACAGACTGCATCTCTGTTGTTAGTCATTAGCACTAAAACATTAGTAACATGATGATTAGAATTGGATACTAACCCTCACCTATTCTGTTTCTCTTCTCGGTACTCAAATGTGGCACTTCACTGCCACGGCCCACCTGCCAAGTTGTTTTGCCTGCCTAAGGTAAAGTCAGCCCTGATGGAGGATCGCAGGAATCATGGGAAAGAGGGGTCCTTTCATCGGATTGGCTAGTCCAGCACTGTTCCAGCCGTGGATTGGCCAATTGGGGGAGGCAGCTTGATGGATGAGGTCTCCAGGACTCTAAACAAATCCAAATCATATTATCTGATATCTTCTACTGTTAAATTCTGCTACGTACTTCTAAAATTTGTTATTTGTATACAGTATTAAGGATTTGTTTTGTGTATTGTATTGTATTGACCCCTTTCTTTTTGACACCCACTGCACACCAAACCTACCTGGAAAGGGGTCTCTCTTTTTTCCCTACAAGGGTTTTTTTGGGAGTTTCTCCTTGTCTTCTTAGAGAGTCAAGGCTGCGGGGCTGTCAAAGCCCATTGCGGCACTCCTTGTGTGATTTTGGGCTATACAAAAATAAATTGTATTGTATTGCATTGTATATAATCCAACACACAAGCAGTGGTACCATTTTATTAACTCTGAATATGTTGGGTCCAGGGGGAAGGTAAAAGGTGTGACTCAGTCATTAACATTTATTTTTTTCCTTGCATCCTCAGTGGAGGAAGACGCTACCAAAACACCATGATGTCACTTCCTCAGATCTCCTGGAAATCCCATTCCTTTAGGCCTGGCCAGTGTTTATAGAAAGTTCCTACCAGAAGGTGGTGTTCATTAATGGGCCAGCTTCGACAGAGAACAGAGCATTGCACTAGAAAGTTCTAGTGATATTGGCAATGAAAGTCTTCAGTTTTATGTTTATTTTTTTACATTCAAAAAGAGAATAATGATCTTCCCATTAAAACAGAGTTACCCTGGAAGTCCCCAACCCTTTGTCTATATTTTGCTTATTACAATATATTTTTTGTGTTTTATTATGATCAAAGTTTTATGCTGGTGAAAGTATAAAACAAGTCAAACCAATGAAAAATATTAAATATTACAAGAAACATAAAATGGGTCAGCATTGCACCTAAATCACGACCCCCTTCAAAGACCCCAGCTGAACCATACATTAAATGAAAACTAAATGTAATAGGAAATGGGCTGCCTGAGATCAGAAGAGGGGGAGAAAGAGTCACAAACATCCAGAGAGAGAATACACATCAGCGAAACTAAGCGAAAATGTTTTGAGATGCGATTGGATGAAAGAACATAGAAGCCAAAAAAAGTCAATAACAGAAATAGCGCCACACACAGTTTCCAAAACCAAAATGCAAGACAAAAATCGAAGCCAAAAAATCCAAATAAATCAAAAAAAATGGAAAAGTCAAAGAAAATAATTAGTTTGGTAAAGCAAGATGGGTGCTTGGAACCCATAAACGTGGATGAGGAACAAATTCTCTCGGGTCATGACCTCTAAGGGCAGGCTCCTGGCACAAGTTGGCACAGCCTGCAAAAAAACAAATTTGTGGCCAATTAGGCCCCAAAATTTTAACAACAATGAAAGCACTTCGAAATCAGAAAAGCCAAGGAAATGCATATCTGGTCTCCTAAAGCGTTGCACATAAAAATGTTAACAAAAGCCCAAATTTTAACAAGAACAGGGTTAGTGGTGCTGATCACTGGCCATCCGGTACCTGAACCATTCTCACTTTGGAAAGCTATTTTCTTAATATTTCAGCTCAATGACGCGGTAAACTACAGAGAACTCAAAATGGTTAAATTAAAAGGGCAGAATATCCAAACAGTAAATTAAAATCAGTCCAGAGATTTCCAGTGAGAGGTGTGTTTTCATTTCATTTTCTCCCTCATACTGTACACACTTAGTTTGATTCACGGTCAAGGCAGTATCAGGTGCAAGGCAAGATGGGGAACGGGACTCTGGGTGTCAGCAAATCTATCACAGGGCAATACCTTTATAGTCTATTGTAGAAAAATATGTGTTGATAGCTATTTGTTTTGGTGCAATAAAATCCATGAGTGAAATAAATTAATCTTTTAAAGACCAAACATGTATTCTTTATTCATTATATGCAGTGTGCTTTCAATCATCTCAGTTACTTTTCAGTGTCATTGCTGAATAAGCCTTGTAACTGAGCTCTCTGTTCAAGGTCTTCCTACCGCCCACGCCGTCAGACTATTAGGTGATGAGCCTGAAGCTTACTGTGAGCACAGAGAAGAGCACAAACAATGGTGTGTTATAACGTGAGAGTGTCTGAGACTGAGCAAACTGCAAGTGTAACTTTGAATGAAATTCCATTTCAATGAGAAATTATCAAAAGATGATGACGTCTTGTGTTCTTTATCTCTAACAATAAAGTAAGCAACGAGGTAATTATTATTGCTAAAATAATGATGCAATTCTGAACAGGAAAAAATGATGTGGGAGAGAAACAGTAGAGTACACAAAGACCCAAGTAGACATGGAGAGAACGTGCTGACTCCCACATTCAAAACACACTCATGATAGCTTATTTGACTGACTATATACTGTAAGTTGGCTCCCATGAGTGAGAATGGCTTTGCAGGTATTGTGCCTAATTACGTGTATAATATCTCACAGTTAGGAGACCTGGGTTCGCTTCCCGAGTTTGCATGTTCTCCCCGTGTCTGCGTGGGTTTCCACCGGGTGCTCCGGTTTCCTCCATCAGTCCAAAGACATGCAGGTTAGGTGCATTGGTAATCCTAAATTGTCCCTAGTGTGTGCTTAGTGTGTGTGTGTGTGTGTGTGCGTGCCCTGCGGTGGGCTGGTGCCCTGCCCGGGGTTTGTTTCCTGCCTTGCACCCTGTGTTGGCTGGGATTGGCTCCAGCAGACCCCTGTGACCCTGTAGTTAAGATATAGCGGGTTGGATAATGGATGGATGGATGGATATCTCTCAATGTCCACATGGCTTTTCCTTTGGGTACTTGTTTTCGTTCGCTGTCCAATAACAGAACTAAACTGGTCTGTTGAGTGTGATGTGTGAATGAATCTGCTCTGTAAAAGGCTGATACTGCAAGCAGGACTGCTTTGTGCCTTGCTCCAGATATTAATGAGATGGACTCTGGACACCTTGATCTTAAACTGGTACAAAAACAGTGGATAGATGGATGGATGGATATATTAAAAAGTTCTGTAAATAGAAAGCTATTTTTAAAAATTAGGAAAAACCTAATCCCAGTTGTTTCGCTGTTGCACTGTTATAAGCATATATACCCATAACTTAATAAACCCTTCAAATGCTAGGTTTCATAAGTCACTAATGAAGTGAAGCAGCATATATTTAACTGTCTTGTAAATTCTGGGAATAATGTAATTCATTTCAGCTGTATTCACTTATTTTGAAGGAATGTTGGCTTTATTTAAAAAGAATAAACAATCAAAACAAAATTTGCCACAATATAACAATGAGTACCATCCTAAAGTGCAAGAAATATACAATGCAAGTGTACATGGTAAGTTTAGTTGTGGTTACCTTTGCTCTTTTATCCTTCTTTGGCTAGACTAAAGCAAATTAGCAGTGTGTGTGGGGTTGCTATTAGACATGGAGAAAGCATGATTAGAAACTGTCCATCCTTCAATCAGTCAGTACTTCTTTGTAGTTCAGCAGGTGCGCTTTTCACCGCCACAACTCCCCAGGCAGGCAGGTGTTGAGGAAGAAGGGGGAGGGGATCAGGCTAGGCCGGCTTCAGGATACAATCTGGTAGAAGATTGATTGGCAGGCATTGTCCACAGACTTAGCGTCTACAGCTCTGCGTGCCAGTGACAAACACCCCAATCTGACAGGATTAACTAGTTCATTGTCAATGTCAGCCAAGGTTAATAACAGGCATCCTGCAGGCAAAGGGGATGAGATGTACACCTCAAGGCAAAAAAAGGGTTAACTTTGCTTGAGCCGTTTCACATGGAAAGAGCTGGCAGAGGGACACAGGTGTCCAGATCAGCCCCGCAAAGTCTGACAGATTCCTTGAAAAAGTAAACAAGGTCACTTACATTTCTGACAAACCTTTTCCAACACTCCCAGTTCTTTACGGATTCTCTTTTCTAGGTCAGTCATCTGTGGGAGTTGTAGAATGGAAACTGGGGAGAAGGTCACGACCCTTGAATTTTAGAGCACAGGTGTGCTAAAAGTGACTTTAGGGGAGAGATAAAAAAAAAAAAAAATCTACATTTCAGCTTGAGTGGCACACTGCTGACAAAGCAGCAATTCCCGTCCCTTAGGACATATGAAAGAGTCAGATGATGGTCTTCATATTATCATTTTATTAGTTGGTTTGAATGCAGATTTTTAAATGTCATATCAATGAAAAAAAAATTAATTGAAAATGAAATAAAAGTGCAGTCATTGATTATTGTATTTTAGTGTTAAGAATATATGTTATGTACTATTTTTTGTTAGGCTCCTTGCTCTCCTTTTAAAATGTTACAGTAGTACATTAAAAGAAGCTGAGACCTTGTGTCTACATTGTTGAATTTCTTTTTAGCTGGCAGCAGATAGCGTATGAAAATGTTGCAGATTATTGATAGATTCGGTACAGCATTTCAACAAATGTTTCATCCCTGTAACAGAGAGTAACAATGGAATGGCAACATTACAGTAAGTGCACATAGAGAATTCCTGCATTCAGCTCTTAAGGTGAGCCCATGATACTCAGTGCCATCAGCGCAAGCAGAAAGGGATATATGGAGCAGAGCTGCATTAGATTAAATATTTGTCTCTGCTTCATCCACGCATGGGTATCAGAAGTTAGGGTTAGGGTTACGTACAGTATGTCTAGCCTTGGGAATTCAGGAATGTATGTGGCTTAGGGTTTGGGTTACCCTATTAAACTATTGCAACAAC
Source organism: Polypterus bichir lapradei (assembly GCA_026402145.1). NCBI lineage: Eukaryota > Metazoa > Chordata > Cladistia > Polypteriformes > Polypteridae > Polypterus > Polypterus bichir. The sequence continues at coordinate 19,055,119 of JANRMT010062813.1, read as the reverse complement.
AACATTTATTTATAAGGCACATTTTCATGCAACAATGTAACTCAAAGTGCTTCACATGATGACAAAGAAAACGTTACAAGAAAAGAAAAACAATTAAGATAAGGCAATAATATTAAAAAATAAGTAAAAACAAAACAAGATAAGGTCAAATGGCTAGGAGAACAGGAAAATAAAACAAAAAAAAAACAAAACTTGCAGACAATTGTCACAAAATCGCTTCAAACTGCTTCTGGCCTGAATGCAGCTGAGGTGGCATATGTATCCCACCAATGCCGGTCGATGTGTATTCGTATTGAAAGCACTGGTCATGCCATCTAGCAGTCGTAGTGGAAACTACATCTGCGTACTAATTTCTTTTTTTATGTATTTGTAAAAAAATTTAGGCAACAAGGGGTTAAGCTGTAGAAAAAACAAAATCTGCAGGGGTTCCAAGGCCAAAAGATTGCCTGGCTCCCACTGCGCATTCTACCTAAAATAAATGTTCCTAAATCATACCACTTAGTTTTCATGCTTCACACAATAAAATTCTGATGAAATTGGTCTTGTGGCCAGATGAGACACCCACCTTCATTCCATCATCTCAGGGGGCTGCATGGTGCCTTGATCAGGTGGTGGTGGCACAGATCAGCACCACAGAAGAACAGGAAAAGACAGCAGACAATAGTGGGTGTTAGTACAGTTCCCTGAAGAATATAATAAGTATATATCCAAGCAGTCAATTAGGAATACAACTGAAAGGCAGCTATGAAAAAAAAACATGTTAAAATAATGGGCTTTTACCAGTTTTTTTTTAATGCTCCATTTTAGTGCCAACATCTCCATCCCATATAACATAGCTGGTCTTACTACCGTCCTGTAGACCCTTTCACTCTTACTGATACCCGTCTGTCACAAATTACTCCTGACACTCTTCTCCACCCATTCCACCCTGCCTGCACTCTCTTCTTCACCTCTCTTCCACAATCCCCATTACTCTGTACTGTTGATCCCAAGTATTTAAACTCATCCACCTTCGCCAACTCTACTCCCTGCATCCTCACCATTCCACTGACCTCCCTCTCATTTACACACATGTATTCTGCCTTGTTCCTACTGACCTTCGTTCCTCTCCTCTCTAGAGCATATCTCCACTTTTCCAGGGTCTCCTCCACCTGCTCCCTACTATCGCTACAGATCACAACGTCATCAGCAAACATCATAGTCCACAGGGACTCCTGTATAATCTCGTCTGTCAGCCTGTCCATCACCATTACAAATAAGAAAGGGCTCAGAGCCGATCTCTGATGTAATCCCACCTCCAACTTGAATGCATCCGTCACTCCTACCACAGACCTCACCACTGTCACACTTCCCTCATACATATTCTTTACAACTGTTACATACTTCTCTGCCATTCCCGACTTCCTCATACAATACCACAGCTCCTCTCGAGGCACCCTGTCATATCTTTTCTCTAGGTCCACAAAGACGCAAAGCAACTCCTTCTGGCCTTCTCTAAACTTCTCCATCAACATCCTCAGAACAAACATTGCATCTGTGGTGCTCTTTCTTGGCATGAAACCATACTGCTGCTCACTAATCATCACCTCACTTCTTAACCTAGCTTCCACTACTCTTTCCCATAACTTCATGCTGTGGCTCATCAATTTTATTTCTCTGTAGTTACTCCATCTTATACAGTATACCGGATTGTCTGACATCTTATATTCCAAATCGTAACCTTAGATCTTCAAATGAGTGTCTGCTTAGAATTCCAAGAGTTAAACTTAAAAGAAGTGGTGAGGCGGCCTTCTGCTGTTATGCACCTAAAATCTGGAATAGCCTGCCAATAGGAATTCGCCAGGCTGATACAGTGGAGCACTTTAAAAAACTGCTAAAAACACATTACTTTAACATGGCTTTCTCATAACTTCATTTTAATTTAATCCTGATGCTCTGTATATTCAATTAATTATCATTACTATTTATGGTGTTTGCTCCAAAATCCGTACTAACCCCTACTCTCTCTTCTGTTCTTTTTCCAGTTTTCTGTGGTGACGATCTGTGCCACCACCACCACCTAATCAAAACACCATGATGTCCCTACATTGATGGAATAAAGGCCAGAAGTCCATGTGACCATCATCATCAAGTCCTTCCATGAAAACCCTGAATACTATGAGGACTGATCATTTATGTTAGGTAGAATGCCTAGAGGGGGCTGGGCGGTCTCATGGCCTAGAACCCCTGCAGATTTTATTTTTTCTCCAGCCATCTGGAGTTTTTTTTGTTTTTTCTGTCCTCCCTGGCCATCGGACCTTACATTTATTCTATGTTAATTAGTGTTCTCTTATTTTAATTCTTACCTTGTCTTTTTTTTTTCTTTTTCTTCATGTAAAGCACTTTGAGCTACATTATTTGTATGAAAATGTGCTATAAAGATAAATGTTGTTGTTGTTACAGTCCTTCACATCCCCCTTATTCTTAAATATCAGCACCAGTACACTTCATTCCTCAGGCATCCTCTCACTTTCCAAGATTCCATTAAACAATCTGGTTAAAAACTCCACTGCCATCTCTCCTAGACACCTCCATGCTTCCACAGGTATGTCATCTTGACCAACGGCCTTTCCATTTTTCATCCTCTTCATAGCTGTCCTTACTTCCTCCTTGCTAATCCGTTGCACTTCCTGATTCACTATCTCCACATCATCCAACTTCTTCTCTCTCTCGTTCTCTTCATTCATCAGCCTTTCAAAGTACTCTTTCCATCTGCTCAACACACTCTCCTCGCTTGTGAGTACATTTCCATCTTTATCCTTTACCACCCTAACCTGCTGCACATCTTTCCCAGCTCATTCATTCTGTCTAGCCAATCGGTACAGGTCCTTTTCTCCCTCCTTAGTGTCCAACCTCTTATACAACTCATCATATGCCTTTTCTTTAGCCTTTGCCACCTATCTCTTCACCTTGCACTTCATCTCCTTGTACTCTTGTCTACTTTCTGCATCTCTCCGACTATACCACTTCTTCTTTGCCATCCACTTCATCTGTATACTCCCCTGTATTTCCTCATTCCACCACCAGGTTTCCTTTTCCTCCTTCCTTTTTCCAGATGTCATGCCAAGCACCCTTCTTGCTGTCACTCTTACTACATCTGCTGTAGTTTCCCAGCTGTCTGGTAATTCTTCACTGCCACCCAGTGCCTGTCTCACCTTCTCGCTAAACTCAACCTTGCAGTATTTCTTTTTCAACTTCCACCATTTGATCCTTGGCTCTGCCCTCACTCTCTTCCAATTCTTGATCTCCAGCGTCATCCTACAGACCACCATCCTATGCTGCTTAACTACACTTTCCCCTGCCACCACTTTGCAGTCTTTAATCTCCTTCAGATCAACTCTTCTGCATAGGATGTAATCTACCTGTGTGCATCTTCCTCCACTCTTGTACGTAATCCTATGTTCTTCCCTCTTCTTAAAATACGTATTCACCACAGCCATGTCCATCCTTTTGGCAAAATCCACTATCCTCTGACCTTCTTCATTCCTCTCCTTGACACCATACCTACCCATCACTTCCTCATCTCCACTGTTCCCTTCACCAACATGCCCATTGAAATCCGCTCCAATCACCACTTTCTGTCCCTTGGGTACACTGTCCATCACTTCATCCAACTCATTCCAAAAATCTTCTTTCTCACCCATTGCACACCTAACTTCTGGTGCATATGCACTAACAACATTCATCATCACACCTCCAATTTCCAGCTTCATAATCATTACTCTGCCTGACACTCTTTTCACCTCTAAAACACTCTTGGCATACTTTTCCTTCAGAATAACCCCTACTCCATTTCTCCTTGCATCCACACCATGATAGAACAATTTGAATCCACCTCCGATCCACCTGGCCTTACTCCCCTTCCATTTAGTCTCTTGCACGCACAATATATCAACCTTCCTTCCCTCCATCATATCTGCTAAATCTCTCCCCTAATCAGTCATACTGCCAACATTCAAAGTTACTACCCTCAGTTCCACTCTCTTTACTTTCCTCCTCTCCTCCTGCCTCCGAACACGTCTCCCCCTTCTTCTTCTCCTTCTTCTTCTTCGGCCAACAGTAGCCCAATTTCCGCAAGCACCCTGTTGGCTAACAGTACTGGTGGTGGTCGTTGTTAACCCAGGACTCGACCGATCCGGTATGGAAATTAGTATTGTTGTATTGTACACAGTTAACCAATGTAACAATGCTAAAACTTGTGAGATGTGCTCAAATATTCTTTTTCTGGTTAATATTCTGGCTGCTGCACTCTGCACTAATTGTAACTGAATTATGTCTTTCTTAGGTAGTCCTGTTAGGAGTGCATTACTGTAATCTAGTCGACTGAAAAACAAAAGTGTGAATTAATTTTTCAGCATTTTGTAAAGGTAGAGGTCTAACTTTTGCTATATTTCTTAAGTAAAAATGCAAAGTCTAGCCTTTGTAGTTTAACAATACTAGGGGGCTCCTACCCCCTGCTTGCTTAGTTTGCCCACCCCCGGGTTTTGTTAACTGGATATGCAATTTTAAGAGATTGTTATTTTTATGGGAATTATCACATATACATTATTTTCACTTTTACTTTAAAATTTTGGTAAAAACAATATTTGGAATTAACATTTTTTCAAGATCGCATTGAATTTTAATTCCATGTTTGGACTTACATCGTGACAATGCAAAGTATAACTGCCTGTGATTGAATATAGTTTGTTTCTGTCTAATAAATAAAGCTACTTTTTCGAATGTTTGTCCATGCTCTTTCTTCTTCGCTTAGTCATTGACGTATCATCTAGAACGTATAAAACTATTGTCCTGATAAAATTTATAAGAGCTGAGAGTGCAGGAAGTGTTTCTGCCAAAAGCATTCACATGACTGAGGTTAGATGACCGAGGTCTTGTTGGAAAATAGTTGTAAGTAGGGCGTGATTCGAAAGAATATCATGTTAAAAGTCTCCATCTCACGGGACTTCATACCACGCCAACGTTTTTGGAATCTTTTCATTCTCGCTGACAACATGAATTAGAAGATCTCTCCGAGATGACTCGTCTCCTTCAAAGATTTTTTTAGAATGGAGAGACATATGTATGTATATAGATGTGTGTGGTCATGCAATTTTCAGTGCCAGTCAATGAGGTTTAGTGACTTTAAAAAATAGTCCACCCAAAAATATTTTTTTAAATATGTTACTCCATGTAGTTTGTAGTGGTGATTCTGAATATTTTAAATCTCATGTTTTTTTTGGCAAAAACACCTAGCAAGTTTCTGTTAGAGTGGGACCTGTTAGTGACCAACACTAGACAGCAGTAAACATTATCAAAAATTTCTATGAAAGATTCTCACATTACTCATGTCCAATAATCAAGCGATCCAGTCATATTGCTTACAATGTGCAAAATGTAGTTTTTGCTAAAATAGCATTAAATAAATAATTCCAGACAATGAAAGTAGTGCACAAACAGGTATTACCTTCACATGGGGTTGTGCTTTTGAATTGAAAACAACACTCTTGACCAATGCATAAGGGGGAGAGTGGGGTCTTGTATATATAGGAATATTTGCCATACTGTATCTGGCTAGCGAGCAAAATGCCTTAGTAGATGATTCGCTTTATACTATCTGGCAAACATTAATTTATGTTCTTAACTACTTATTCAGTTAATGGTTTGCAATTCTGGTACAAGGTAAGAGCTATCCATAAATGGGACGACAAGCCATTTCAGAGAACATACCCATATACACCCTCTTTCATTCTTATTATGTCAGTTTACAGTTGCCAATCAATTTAACCTGAGTGTCTTTTGAGAATGTATGTAAAATGAGCAAACTTCACAAGGAGAGAAACATAGAACTTTTATTTAATATAGTACTTTAGATATTTGTATATATTTAGTCAGTTTTAAAGCTCTCTGAATTTCCCCATTGGAATAATAGTTTATTTTATCTAATCTAATCTAATCTAATCTAATCTAATCTAATCTAATCTAAT
>JANRMT010062813.1:19036798-19049104 GCA_026402145.1 Polypterus bichir lapradei | reverse complement strand
ATCTAATCTAATCTAATCTAATCTAATCTAATCTAATCTAATCTAATCTAATATAATATAATATAATATAATATACTTTTTTCAAGTTTAGATACACAGTGCAATTGTTTGCATGTAATTTTGCCCAGTTGGAGGGCAGACACAGGCTGGCTAATGGACTTGGTCAGGATATCACCTTAGTCGGAGCCTGGAATTGAACTGTTAACCTTATCCATTACTTTCTTCTACAACGGCTTAGTAGGGAAAGGGCTGGGACTCTAGAGCTGTGAGGCAGTAATCTGAGATACTGCACCAGTAGTCTGGTAGACATTTTTAAAATCTACTGTTTTCCACAGTACATTGTGGCTTACCATAGTTGCTCCTGATTAACACCTAACTTATAATAATGCCCAAACAGAACAAAATTCAATTCAATAAAAAGAATTTATCAACAGGAATTAAGCGTTTCAACAAGGATAATAATGAAGGAGGGGATATAGGGTATTATATAAACAAAAACAATAAACGTATTCCCCTCTCAGGCCTGCCGTAACAAAATAATAATTTTCCTAACTTCTGCATCACTTCAGACCTCTGGTCAGTCATTTCTTTTCCTTGCTGAGTGAGTCATTGTCTGCTTTTTTGTTCCAAGATCTGCTGGCAGAGGGATTGGAGGTAATTTTCAAGAGTGACCCTGGAAGACTTTCTGGGAACTGGTCATCCATCTGGAATGCCAAAAAGTCCTTGGAAGATATGTATGATAACCTCTCAAAGGGCTAGTTGTGACCAAAGTATGCAGCAGCCTTCTACCTCCTTCCAGGAAACCAGAAGGACTAAGCCCTGACACTGGAATCTCATCTGGCAGTCTTTAATTTGAAGTCCATGGTGAGGCCTCCACCAACCTCTCGATGAGTCCTTGGCATTCTTCCTGCATAATGAGCCATGCCATCTCTCAGATGGCCTCTTTGCATTTCATCTACAAAGTGGTCTGTGTCAACTCCTATTTGGCTCTTTGCCATCCTAGACTTTGGTCCTTGGGCCAGAAAAAACCCTACCTTGCATCTCACTGCTCTGCAATTTTTCACAACTCATAAAAGTAAACTAATAGTAAGAAAGTTCTGTTGATTAAATTGGAAGAGTTGAAGGGTTAAGTAATGGGCACCACCTATTCTCCCATACAATTTCTTTGAAATTCCTGCTGCCTAAAGAAATTTATGCATGTCAGGGAATCTGATATCTTATGGAATTAACACTGCAAATTTGTAACACTAGGCTCCAGCACTCACAAGTCTAAACTGGAGAGTGAAGGAGTGTTTAGGAGGGATTATTGGATAAAAAGGATGGCGGTCGTTTATGAGGCAGGAGCTCATTATATCACTTACCAAGGCCTGTGTCGATATCTGAAACTATTTGTATCTATTGCATTTGCAGAAATGTATACCTTAATGAGCTTAAGTTGGCCCCTGCTCTTCATAGCAAACCCTTATACCTCATAAATGCAGCTCACTTCGTCCAGTAGCAACAACAGTCCCTGTAAATGGAGCGTCACTCAGTAAGAGAAAATGTAGTCATATTTTGTGTTGCTAATTTTTTGAAGGGTGGAAAATAGTGATATAATAATAGATGACTTATCCAGCGGTTATGTGAGTAAAAGGTGCTGTCCCGTCACTTCTCTCGTCAGAATGAATTAACATAACTAAAGGAGATCTGGTAGACTTGTGCTGACAAGAAGCAGGTCTTTTTTTACCTTTAAACTGGTGGCACTTAAAAACGTATTTTTAGAAACGAATTGTCAACTTTCACACAGTGAAATAGCACAGTGGGAAATTCAATACATTTTAGGCAGCTATAAAAATTTGTATTTTGGTGAGAGAGGTTAGAAGGTTAGAGGTTAAAAATCAGATGGTTTCCTTTGAACAATCACCCAGCTGTTATCCTGGACATTTGCCCATAGTGGCCTATAGTCCTGGCAGGCTCTGTCTCACCTAACACATCTTTTAAAATCATTCATCAGTTATGGATAGACCGTGAAGTGCATGGTAAGCTGTTGATTGAATTTTCTTGCTAATTCCTTATTGCCGACATTGCAAAAGATGCTACATTTTTTGTTTATCTGTGCTTCCTTTCACGTTAAACAAGGATAGTAACTGAGACCACGATGTAATTGTCCCGCAGGTAGACCAGGAAGTAATGATATAATGGACAAATTTAAAATTCATTAATTAAAAAAAAAATTCTGAATGAAGCCATCCTGCTTCAAAACATTATAGCATAACTAGGGGTCTTACCACCTGCTCGCTTCGCTCGCCAACCCCTGTGGCCTACACTATGCGCCAGCCACTTTGCTTCTCTGCTGCTCATGTTGTGAAGAGGGGGGCTGAATGCACCCCAAGGAGACGTGGTTGCTCCTCCGAAACCCCCTCTTAAACGGTGATACAATGGGAAACAAATACAGTTTTTCTTAACCTCCTCTTTGCTCGATCAGCTGCTGGTTTGCTGCTGCTGCTACAGTGCCGCATGATCTGCATCTCATGTGGCACTTTCAAACATTTAAAAGCCTTTACAGCAGCTGTCTTTGTTATCTACTCTTTGTCTTTTATTTCCGGCCCCGGGCGTAGTTAACTCTCTTGGCACAAAGTCTCGTCTTGCAGGAAGTGAGTTCTTGATATTTTAGTTTATAATTTAAAATGGAATAACAATCTGAAAATCTAACAACATCACATTAAAGTTCGATAAATTCTGAAAAGAATAAAACTAAACATATATATGTAGGTTTTAAAATAAGCCTGATTTAAAGCATGACAAAAAGGTGACACAAAATCGTTACACTTTTAGGCTTAGGATTTTATATGTAAAATAGATATGAACAGTACTACAGGAGACAACAGAATAAAATAAAAATAGATTTCTTAATTTATGAGAAAATTTACATTTCAAAGCAGGAATTATCAGTCTCCTTTAATAACCCTTCAAAAGTGTGCAATAGTTTGTCTGAAATGTCTTTTGAGCACAGCAGTAGATTAGGAGCACGATGTACATACAGTAGCTCCATACTGACTGATAACATACATAAGCTTCTCTCCACTAGGCTTGCCCTTCTTGTCTGCATGATTGATGTGAACACAGTCTGAGCTTCACTTGAGTAGTTAAATTCTCTCACACAGTATAGAGGAGATCTGTCACAAGAAGAAGGTTGAAGCATAAATGGGAGGACTTTGTGGAGAAGGATACGAAGGCAAGGGGGATGCGTGAGGAGGATGTGCAGGAGAGGTGAAGACGAACAGACTCATCAAGGCAGCTGACTTTGAACAGAGGGAAAAAGAATAAAAAGATAATGATAATGCAGTTCCCCAGAATCTGACAATATGTTTGGAACTACTGAAGAACAGAACCAATAATTATTATTGGTCAGGGGAAGTGGACAATGCTTGGTGTTAATAATAACAGTACTGCACTATATGTTGCTATTTTATGAAGAAGGTGAAGGTGTGTTTCTGTTTGCACAAGTCCCTTGTGAAGATACTATAGCTCAAATCCAGAAAAACATTCTTCTATGTTTCTCCTTATATCTTGTGGAGAATGCAAAAAATGCTTTGTCCATGTTTACCGTAAGGGTTTGGGACCGATATCTGTTTTTTGCACCATCTGTGGGAATGCAGTCACAATGCATTTTATTGATTCATGCATAACAAAATCCACAGCCTCTATAGCTGCATGGAATAAAACATAGGTTTTATTCGGGTTTTCATAGTGTCACAGGAAAGACATACCATAAAAACAAAATAAGCAGTTTGCAAGTGTTGTTATACGAAAAATCAATTACTCCTCATTTTCCCAAAATGCAAGTTAATCAGGGATTTAAACAAAGTAGAAGAACTAAATGTCAATAAAATGACATTTGGATGATGATCCAACATTGGATGACTATTCAGTCCTCTGAATGTACATTTCCATTACGAGGTCCTGAGTAGCCTCAGCTTATCCCAGCAGCTTTGGGTACAGCACACAGCTAACCCAACACCAGACTAATTAATCTAATGTGAACTTGTTTGGAATGTGGAAAGAAACCAGAGTACCTGGAGAAAACCACACAGACAGCGACGAAGCCTGGAATCAAGCTGTCAGACAGCAATGCTAACCCACAGATTATTATGCCACCCAAAACAATAATAATAAAAACAATGGTGGCAGTGGTTAACACTGCTTTCTGCCTGCTCCTGGATCCTAGGTTTGAACCGTAGTGTCTGTGTGACTTATGCATGTTCAATCTGTTTCTACATGTTTTTTTTTCCAGTTAAATCCAGCCCCACATTCTAATTATATTCAGATTAGTTTGACTGGTAATTTTACATTAGCCCAGTGTGCGTTTGTGTGTGTGTGTGAGTGTGCTATGCATGAATGTATCCTGCTTATAGCATGATGGTATCAAGATTAACTCTATACCCTGTGACCGTAAAACAAAATTCAGTGTATTTGAAAATGAATAAGCTGAAAATAATTAGATTAATATAAGAAGTGCAGCATGCTGGCATAGTGGGAATGCTGTTGCCTGGCAGTAAGGACCCCAGGGTTTGCATCCCTAAGTCCTTCCTGCACAGAAGTTTGCATGTTCTCCCTGTGTCTGCATGGCTTTCCCCACATTGTCCAAAGACATGCAGGTTAGGTGGTTTGGCAACACTAAATTGGCCATAGTGTGTGTATGGTGTGTGGGGGTCTGGGCGTGCTTACCTTGCGATAGACTGTTGCCTTCTCGAAGGTTTGTTCCTGCCTTGTACCTTACAATAACTGGGATAGGCTTCAACCCCCCAAGACCCATCCCGTAACGCTGGTCTGGATTGAGCAGGTTAGAAAATGAAATAACAAAAATGAGAATATGGTCATAATGACCATGGAAAGCTTGATGTCCACTATACAGTTTTAATTTAAAACAGTACTTTGCACCTTGGACATGTTCACCAGACATTTTCATATTTAATAGGGTCTCAGTCACACTTGGTACAAAGTCTTAGATCACCACTAAGTTAAAACCAGTGTGATACGCCATCCTGGGACAAAGACTTATCAATTTAGATGGTTCATACTATAGTGCATTCAGAAACTATTCAGACCCCATAACTTTCTGCACACTTTATTGTGTTGCAGATTTAATTTTAAATGGATCCATTTGCCATTTCAAGAATCTATCTATCTATCTATCTATCTATCTATCTATCTATCTATCTATCTATCTATCTATCTATCTATCTATCTATCTGCACTTAATACCCTACAATGACATAGTGAAAACATGTTTGTGAAAGGTTCGCAAATTTATGAAAAAAATAACAAAAACTGAAGTGTCATTGTGGCTGATGTGGATATTCATTATCAGAAAGTAAAAGGCATTTTAAAATACAATATTGGAAAGTGGATTTTAGTGTGTCTAAAGCTCTTGTAGGAGTTTCCTTATTTCTTCACCAGCAGTACTTTGCTATCTTTGAAGGTTGGCAATGTCATCAACAGCTTCCCTAATTTAAAAAAAATGAGAAACCTAGATGGGATCAAAGACAGAGTGTGATGTTTGCCAAAGTTCTTGTAGTGATGCTCTAACAGTTTATAACTAAAGCAGCAGTCTGGAGCCTACAGTTTTCAGCACCTTCCCTCATATTCTGCTTATCTCCAGTAATTAAAACATCTACATTCCTTTCACAGTTTTCAGCAATTTCAGAATGATTCTATTAAGTGGTACTCAGAAAAAAGCTTGTACTGTTGATTATACTAGAAGACTTTCTGTTAAAGAAATAAAACATTACTCTTATCTTAGATGTCTGAGAGGAGACCTGATGAAAGCAACATTAAATTATACAGGAAATATTTAAGACTGCGATTCTAAATTGGCCCTAGTGTGTGCTTGGTGTGTGGGTGTGTTTGTGTGTGTTCTGCGGTGGGTTGGCACCCTGCCCAGGATTGGTTCCTGCCTTGTGCCCTGTGTTGGCTGGGATTGGTTCCAGCAGACCCCCTTGACCCTGTGTTCGGATTCAGCGGGTTGGATAATGGATGGATGGATATTTAAGACTGATACTAGCTAAAACTTTATGCAATGCTACTCAACTCAGGCACAAGGGCTGGAACCTGGCCTGATAGATAGATAGATAGATAGATAGATAGATAGATAGATAGATAGATAGATAGATAGATAGATAGATAGATAGATAGATATTGCTATTGGTATAAATGAGACTCAGTATTGTTTCTTCACACACTTCTGCTGAATACTCTGTTGGCTGAAAGTCCTCAGTGTTAGTGTGTCATGGAGAAGATGTGCAGCATTGGTCATAATAACGCTCAGTTTTGTTTTAATCCTCTCCTTTGCCTCCGTGGGGTCCAGAGTGGGTCCCATAACCAAGTCTTCCTTTTCATCAGCCTCTTGATTCGATGGGCCTCTCTTAAAGCGATGTTACCTGCCCAGCACACCACAGCTTAGAAAATCACATTGGCTGTTGCAGAATTGTAAAACATGTAACTGCAGACAATTCTTTTTGTACCAAGAAGCAAACCTTTCCATCTGACTCCTATACTCTGTCTCATCCCCTTTATCGTTACACCCCATAGGAGCAGAGTCATCTGACAATTTCTTCATGTGTTAAGGAACATCTTAATCCAGTTAGGTAATTCGAAATTAGTGTGTTGTGTCACTTTTATTGGCCTTTCCTTAAAAAAACTATTTTTCTTATCTTATTATAATAGGGAGTAAGTCTTTATTCAAGTGACTCTTTGTGAGGACTCAAGACAGAATTCAGAATACATGGGTAATTGAACCACTAGGAAGAAGCAACCATATTGTCATTAACATCAAGAGTTACAAACAGTGGGAGTCAGGAAACTGACCAGTTTGATCCAGTGGCCATTTTGTTTAATATTGTATACAAAACAAAAATAAAATACTAATACAAATATACTAATCAAAATGCAAGAATAATCAATACTTTCAGTTTTGATTCCACATAATGCAGTTCAGGGTTGCAAGTGAGTATAACTGTAAAAATTAGGTAATTTGAAAAATAGTAAAGAAAATAGATTAAAAAATGTACTGAAGCTGTAATACTTCATCAAATATTGTTGAAAACTCTTGTCAACAACAGGATGAAATTATAAGTGAGAGGGATTAATGAATATTAAACAAAATCCTCACTTTGTACCTTTGAGTGGATGGTAAAGGCTAGGGCTCCATTTCAACTCAATTTCTCACAATACATGAACAAGAGCTTAGAATGCTATATTTTTCTTTGCACACTGCACTTTCATATATCAAAAAATATACTTTATGTATGAAACATACTTGCACTGCCATGAGGCAAGGGTAGAAATTTTTTAAACAGGACATGAAGATAGAAGGACTAAATTAGAAAACCTTTAAGCAGGCAAACGTTTACAGTAGAAACCAAAAAGAAAAACAACCCATAATATCAAAGCCCAAAACCGTTAACGAAAGTCAAAATTCGTAGCAAAATAAAGTTCTAACCGTAAAATCTTCTAAAGAAAGACAGAGGACAAAAAATTTAAAAGATCGAAAGATGTGGTCTTCAAAATATGAAAAACCGGGAATCAGACAGACTTTTCATCAAAGCCCAAAACAAGAATCACAACAAGAGAGTAAAGGATCGTAACCAGAAATTGAAAAGCTAAGCGGAGATTATTGCAAAGAATTGGTTTGTTACCCATCAAGTATGGATACCACAGAGTTGAAGGGAATGACCTTTATACCATCATTCGTTTGACGTTATTTAATGTGCACATACTGGGATATTCTGAGATGGGTTTCCATGAAAACAGTCAACACAATGTTCTTAGAGTGGCTGTGCCTGTGATGAAAATAAAATGGGGTCAATGGCAGAACGCAAGCAAATATTCAACTTTGTCAGGAGCAAAAATCACAAAAACAGACATCAGATTCAGGTTCTCTGTACTTTTGTACTATAATAGTTCTGATCAAATGCTAGAATAAGTACAGAAAATTTCAAAATAGTAGTATGGCAAAACAATAGCTAGCACCACTAAAGATTTTGTTCATACAGCAAAGGAAGGAACAGTAAGAACCAGCTATATATTAGCTCACAGAATCGCCAAAAGATGCAAATTGTTTTCTGATGGAGAATTTGTTAAAGAGTGTCTATGGGAGTCAGCAGCAATCCTCTGCCCGGAGAAGAAGGATGCATTTTAACCTCAGTCCCTCTACCGGTGAACGGCTGGTTACAGGTCAGATTGAGGAAATTGCGGAGAATCTGGTACTACAGCTGACATGCACAGTTGAAAATGTTGATTTCTTCTTCTTGGTCTTGGATGAGAACTGTGATGTTTGTGACACAGCACAGCTGCTGATTTCTGTGAAAGGAATAACAAAAGACTTTGAAATGACAATGAAACTGGCTTCTATGCAGTCAATGAAAGGGACAACAACCAGTAAGAATTTATTACCTGAACTCAGCACGTCCGTGTAAAAGTTACGACTGCAGTGGGAAAAGTTAGTTGGTGACACAACTGACGGTTCTCCTAATTTGTCAGGTAAAAATGTTGGACTTTTAAAAAGAATGTAGGAAAAAGTGGCTGAGATTAACCCAGCCCAAAAACCTATATTTATACATTGTATTATTCACCAAGAAGTTCTAGGTAAATTAGTGCTGAAAATTAATCATGTGGTTGATGTTGTAATAAATGCTGCAAATTTAATCAGGACAAGGGCATTAAATCACAGAAAGTTTGTTACGCTTTTGGAGGAGCACAAGACTGATCACACTGATCTGGGCTACCACACAGCAGTCAGGTGGACAAGCTTGGACAAAGTGCTCAAACAGATCTGGGATCTGAAATCAGAGATTCAGAAGTTTTGTCAAATAAAAGGAAAATCCATCCCTGAACTAAGCAGCACTGAGTGGCTATCAGACTTAGCATTTGCTGTTGATGTGACTGCACTTATGAATGAACTGAATACAAAATTGCAACGCAAAGGTCTTTTTGTGCTCGATATGCACAACCTAGTCAAGGCCTTCATGAGGAAGCTGCTGCTTCTATCTTAACAAGCAGAGAGGAACACATTGACACAACTGAGAAGGGAGGACTCTATCTGCTGATCAGCTTAACAGATATGCAGCCATGTTCTGGGCACTGCATGGTGAGTTTTCCAGGCAGTTTGAAGACTTAGATGCAGTGGAAACTGAAATGTTCACCATCTCCTCTCCTTTTCTAAGTGATGTGGACAGTGCACCCAGGGAGGTACAACTTCAACTTATAGACTTGCAGTCTGATACATTGCTGGCAGAACACTTTAAGTCAGTGCCATTTCTGACATTCTACAATTCTCTCAAAAAGGAGAATTTCCCACACATTGTCTTCTTGTCCTCTTTGCATCAACATACATATGTGAACATACATTCTCAGTAATGAAATTCAACAAATCCAGGTGCAGATCTTCTCTCAGTGATGAACATCTGTCTGTTGTACTCTGAATAGCAACACTTCTGTGCACTAGTTGAAGCTCATCAAAAACTTAACTCTTCCCACTAAGTTGTCAAATGTACAGAGACAGTGAAATACTTTATCAGTGATTAATGCAGTAAAATGTATTTCTTATTTAGTGCCATGTACCATGGTTCAATAAATTAAACAAATTAAACAAAATCTGTCAATATGTGGTCAATATTTTTTTTTATTATGATGAAAACAAGAAATATTTACCGTAATGTAATAGTTGACAGAATGTGTTTGGCCCTCCTCAACAAGGTGTATTCTCATGTTGCCCCCACATAAAAAATAGTTGTCCATCCTTGCCATAGACTGTCAGTATTGTCAGTCATCCCAGGTAAACAGAAACAAGTAGCCCTCAAAATGGCAAATGTGCAACTCTTCTAAACTTTAATATCTGCCCATTTTAATGACCATTAAGGAAATACACAGCAAATAAGAATTGGCAGCAGGATCCAGAATGTCAGAAATAGAGACACTGCTAAAGCAGTAAAACATCATATCTGGTTAACTTAACAACAGCAAGAATGTCAGTAATTGAATAATTAATAATAATAATAATAATAATTCTTTACATTTATATATTTCTCATTACTCAAAGAGCTTCAATGAGTGGGTAGCCACTTCAACCACTGCTAATGTGCAGCATCCACATGGATGATGTGATGGCAGCCATTTCTGCACCAGTACACTCACCACAAATTAGCTGGTAGGTGGTGATAGCCAATTAGAGAGAGGGGGATGATTAGTGGGCTGCAATGACTAGGCTGTGGTGGGCAATTTAGCCAGGACATCAGGATACACCTTATATTTACGAAGGATGTCCAGGGATATTTTATGACCACAGAGAGTCAGGACCTTGGCTTTACATCTCATCCGAAGGACAGTGC
Organism: Polypterus bichir lapradei; assembly: GCA_026402145.1. Lineage (NCBI taxonomy): Eukaryota > Metazoa > Chordata > Cladistia > Polypteriformes > Polypteridae > Polypterus > Polypterus bichir. The sequence goes on along the minus strand of JANRMT010062813.1, from coordinate 19,038,737 downwards.
CATTTTTGCTGCACCGTGTCCCCATCACTGGACTGGGGCATTGGGAACCACATTCAGACCTCAGGGTAAGCACCCCAAGCTGTCCTCACCAACACCTCTTCCAGCAGCAACCCAAGCGTTTTCATGGATGGTCTCCCATCAAGTGTTAGTCGGACCCAAACACGGTTAGCTTCAGGTGAATGACCTGTTCTGAGGTGCATGTGGTATGGCTGCTGGCTATCAAATGATCAGCTTTGCAAAGCAGTACAGTTATGTTCTTCACCAAACTTTTGATGCAAATCAAGATAAATGCTGGCAACAAAAATACATCAGAAGACTAAAATGTGTGCCAGTGTATGGATGATAATTACAGTTTAAATTTACCTTATGAAATAATAAGAAAACAAAGGGAAATGGTGAAGGGATGGGGACCAACCATTACTCCTTTAAATGCAGCAAAGTATATTAAAATAAAAGGTCCAAACAGTGAAAAAGAATTGTGGGCATTACTCATCTACTGCTGCCTCTTTTCCAAGGGTTTTCTCTGTAGAGCTCCTTGTTCTCTTTGGAGTTCCTTGCTCTTTTGAATCCAGTTCCCCATTGAATGCCGAGTTCTCATTGTTCTGTGGGCGACTTAGAAGTAACATCAGTGGACTTTGTCATCCGGACTGCAGGTAAAAGAGAGGAGGCTGTTAATGACTGTGTTTCCCCCATTTATGATTCTTACCTTAGAATTGTGAAATAGACACTCCCAGCTTGTGTGTGTGCAACACTTGTAAAGACTTCAGCGAAATCTTTAACCATTTCACTGTTTTTACTGCCTTTATTTGACTAATGTATTATATTAATTACAGTTCACTTTTAGTTCTCATCATGTCCCAGAATCCCTTTAATCATAATGACCACTGAGACATTAGTTATTCCACAGCCAAGTATGTTTTATCTTTTTCTCTATTTTGGACAAACCAATTATAGTCTTCAGTCGCAGTCTATCCAATTAATACTATCCATTTCATTTTTATATATCATAATTCCTCATTAATTTTGCACCACTTATAATGTACATACTGTACTTAATTATATTTTCTCTAATCGTGCAACATATACTTTATTTTTTGTTAGAGAGAGATCACATTGTGGAAATCTGTTTCTGCTGGCTGTTGAGGTCTAATGTTTATAGTTATGTTATGCTTTATGTTAAGCCATGTGGTGTGTAGTTATTTATTGGGAGTTCAAAGGCCAGTGTCATAAATTTCCAGGCTGTCTCCACCAATGAGAATGAAGCACCTGGGTTATCACTTAATGTTGTTGTCTTGCTTTGCTCAGCTACTGATCATAAATTACTGCTTTCTGTAAATTACTCTGGGTGGGCTCATTTGTTAAGGTCAAGTTCTTCCAGTCATACTAATCTACCCTGAGCTGCAGGACTGCTCTGGGGAAGTCAAAGTGCAGCTAATGGATTTATATTTCATTACATCTCCTGCAATGTACAGCGTGGTTTAGGAATGTATTCAATATTGTACAAAAGGAGCCAGAAGCTAAACTACATCAACTTTAATAATTATGCACACCTCATGCATAACGCAAAGTCTGTCTATTTGCTATAATTCAACAAAGAACGTCTGTGTATGTCTATCTAAGAATATATCATTTAATTAACCGGTGCCAGAGTGTTTATACAGTAGAAAGCAGCCATGTGCTGTGTTTAAACAAAAAGTATATTTTTAGTGAAGGGGAATAATGCTAATGGGAATTACTTATTTGAGCATCTTATGAAACAACCTAAACATCCACTCAGGAATACCCAAAAGGCTTCATTAATGTAAATAGTTGACAAGATAGCCAAATAAAGGCTATCAATCAGAATCATCTTTGACAATTGATTTCAAAAAGGTCAAAATTAGTGCAGAAGGCTATCTATCTATCTATCTATCTATCTATCTATCTATCTATCTATCTA
>JANRMT010062813.1:19016075-19036788 GCA_026402145.1 Polypterus bichir lapradei | reverse complement strand
CTATCTATCTATCTATCTATCTATCTATCTATCTATCTATCTATCTATCTATCTATCTACTTACTTAATAAGAGCTTAAATCAAGTTTCGAATTATGTAATGTCTTTTAGTTGTATTTTAATAGCTTGCAAACCACTAAAGATCTTTATGTCAATGAAAGCCAAACAAAACAAACTTTGAAATGCAATAGGACTTTTGCTTAGCCACCATCACTTCTTTTCGCCTAGTATAAATTTAAGGGTAACCTTAAATTCAGATGTTTTTTTAAATAAATATTATGATTAAAATGTGTGGTTTATTATGGTTCCATTTTAACTCACTTAAGACATTGGCATCTCTTTTTACCAAGGCTTTTTGTGACAGTATCATCTGCTTACCCGAGGGGCAACTGAACTGACCATCTAGTTTATCACATTACAAAATGTCTTGAGTAAAGGCAATAGCTGCCATGAAAAGTAGTTTTCTCCAAAACAAAATAAGTAAAGCCTCCAAAAAAAGCCTGAAAGCAGGCCAGGATCTTGCTGGTTTGCCCAGCAGATGATAAAGAGACTTCAACCAGGCTAATAAGGAACCTCCTGGATTCAGCTGGACCAAGCCCTAACATTTTTAAGCTGGCAAAGCAACTGTAATAATAATTTTAAAATCTTTAATGAAAGCTTCACAGCTTGTATTTCAACTAAGGATCTTTATAAATGGAAGGGTTTATTTGAAAAAGTAGCAAAATACACAAAAAAGACACAGGAGAGCAAAAAAAAAAAAAGAAACAAACAAAACAGTTGCGTAAAAGGCAATCCCAAGAAAACAAATTTCCAATAACGCAGCCTGAAAGCCAATAAACAGGCTGGAAAAATTCAAAGCATGTCTAGCCAAATAGAAAAAGGATTACAAAAAACATCTCCAACAAATGATGAATAGCCCCCACTACTGAGCAGTCTCATTCAGTTTAAATAACCTGAGCGAGGGACCAGGAGTGGTGATGTCATGGTGGCCCCACTTCCTGGAGCTCCACCCAAAAGAACAAGGAACATAACTACATTTTAAGGCAACATTACATATGAAATAAATAGAAAAAAAACATATTGACATGATTAAACAATAACTCAAAATTAACAAAACAACAATAAAACATAAATTACACATAATTTTGACCCAATGCATAAAAACAGCCAAGGTAAAGCTGACTCACTACACAGGCCCTTCCTTTACTTCATTTTTTTTTTTTAGATTTTTAGTTTCTTCTTTTCTCTGAATATTTTTCTGCACAACATTGTTTATCGAATGATAATTTAAGTTTTTTTTTGTTTTTTTTTTACAATTCAATTAGTCAAACACTTACTCTGTTTACTGATGTTCATCCACTGAAATCTCACCTTACTGTATATCGTACCAAATACTATACAGGCTTACTTACCACAAACACAAGCCTGAACAGAATGTGCATAATTTGATAAGATCGTAGATTCCCAGGTCATATGACTCTTACAACACTGCAAGTATCAGTTTTTCCCAAAAATATTAAGAGGTTGAGCAGCTGAAATGAACAGATCTGGTATATATTGATTGTTTACTGTCAATATTTCCAGTAATAGTGTTATTGCTAGAAGTACCCGTGATCCTGCTTGGGATGAAATGGGTTGGAAAATGGAGGGATAGATGAATGGGTTGTTAGGGGTATGTTGAAAAGTCAAGCCACTGTTTCACTTTGCTAGAGTTGAAGAGATGTCTCATTGATTGAGTGCAAAACTCTTAACATTATTGATCATCCTACTATTTCATCATGGCACATCTGTAAATTTATTAACTATACAATGTTTTAACCTGAATTATATGGCACTAAAAATACATTTCATGTTATACAATGAATTTAATTGCTCTTTGCCTTGCAGATGTAACAACTTTTGTGCAGCCTGTCGATCCTGCAAATGAAGTTAAAAGTTTATATTCTGCAAGTCTACTGTTTTAAGATTACAACCACATTTGCTGCAGCTGGGCAGGGCAAAGGCAGGATTGAGTTTCAGGTGAGACTTAGGCTACATCCACACTACTAGGTTTTCATTTAAAAACACAAATATAAGCCTCCATTTCTGCCTTTTGTCCCCACTACTCCAGCATTTATTACTCTTGAAAAAAGGGACATTTGAAAACATTCTCCAGAACTATATACTTCTGAAAACAGCAACTTTATGTTACAGTGTGGATGGGTGAAAACTCTTACTTTTGCAAATGTGAATTCTAATCTTGTTTGTACTTAAAGTGTAGTCCTTCCCTGACTGGATCCTGCTCATTACAACATTTCATTATCTGATCGGTCACTCTTTACAGAAGAAAACTATTCCAACACAATGGACACAGAGGAGTTGCTTTGCATGGCACTTGTTGTGTTTCTTACCTGTATGTGTCTAAATTGCATTTTGTACAGTATGAATGTTGCATCAATGTACAAAAAGGCAAATTCTGATCGCTACAGTTTTGTCATAAGGCTGGCATAAGGCTTGGAGTTTTCTGCTGATGTGAACATGGCCCATATATGCAAATACCTAGGTCATTTGTATTTTACATTGTTCTGGTACGGGCAAGGATACTTTGTAAATCATGTGAAAACACCGGTATAAATGGAGATTGTTTTCATTTAAAAATGCAATTTTTAAATGAAAACATAGTAGTGACGACGTAGCCTTAGATTTGGACACAAACAATAGGGCTAGTAGCATTTGGCAATCTATAATCTTGTCCTTTTTGAGCTCTCCACGCCTCTAATCAACAACTTTTCCAAGTCTATCCACAAATGATTTCAGGCCTTGTAGCCGTCCACTTATCTGTACGGAATGATTTCTCTCTTTGAGCCCATATCTGCTTAAGTTTCATCTTGGTTCAAATTTGTGTGCTGCTAGAGAGGTTGATGTTCTTTTTCTGCCGCCATATATTTATTAAATAATTTATTATTTCATCAGTGGTTGATGATCAGAAAAAATCACCTAAACAACAATTGTGAGTGCAATCTAATCAAACAAAAGTAGAATACAAAAATGTCACATGGGCATCCCGGTCCACATAAAGTGCTGTAGCACCATGTTGCCCCTTACCAGGTATAAGCTGTGAAATTAAATACTATCATCTTGAATAATGATATTATCACTGCTTCACTTTCCACAAATCTCTGTTAGCGCTTCTTCTAATACAAAGACTGGTGCAAACAGAAAATAAATCAGATTTCTAATTCAACAAATCCTTAGAAAAATATCTACATGTAGACAACCAGTATACAAGCTAGCTCTGGGAAGAAGGGTGTCCATTCATTTTGCTAGGGAGGCTACTTTTCTGTCCTCGTCTGTAAATGTTTACATTTTTCCTTGCATTGATGTTATCTGTAAGCTTGTTCTGGGACTGATAGAAAGACCTTCTGGGTTCCATTACAGAAGAGTGGGCCTTGTCTCCAAGGAGCGCTAATGTAGGAGTGCAGACGGGGTCACAATTTAGACACTACCATTTCTAAACACTGGAATTAGTTAAATTTCCTGTCAGAGACTCACACTATCCAGGGCAGTGTATTCCCTGTAATTATTTGGGACCTCTTCTGCCCGTAAATGGTTTCATCTCAATTACTAAGCAGCTTGAGTGTTAAGGAATAAAACAAGTCATTAAAAATATTTTTTTTTTTTTTATGTGGCTAGCAGTCCAAAAAGACTTATTAATGTGTGATAAATAAACATGTTGATTATGAGTTTATTATCATGGTCACTGAAACATATGAGGAATATACAAAATGATAAATAAATAGGAAAGTGAATCTCTTCAGCTTTAAACCTTCCTTTTAAATTATTTTGGTGAACTTTGTGATGATTTGAGCAGCAGAGGGGTAGCTTGTTTCTTTTTGGAGCATGTTGATTGGATTGAAAATGATTATCATACACAAGCTGATGTTAGGTACTGTATGTGTTAATCTAAACAGCTTTACATGAAAACCAATTTATTATTTAACATTCTTAGTCAAAAATCAAAGCATAACCAAACTGACTCTATTATAACTTTTGTTTTTATTCTTGTGCAGCTCCATTGCTAAGCCATTGAGGATTGTTGCTTTACTGATCCAAAGCCCAGGTGCCAGTATGCATGTGCATCCATTTTCTTATAAGGGTGGCTCATTGACATCACACTTTGCATCACTGTTGCCTCTCATGTTTTTCATTGGCTCCTCGGGTATCAATAACATTAAATAAATAAATAAATAAATAAATAAATAAATAAATAAATAATGCAAGACAATAAAATTAATTACCTCATTGTTACAAAAATTACATAAAGCAAGTCAATCATTCTGAAATGACAGTAGCAATAAAAATATAATGACATTAATAATCCCAAACTTTAAATAAAGTGAAACAAGCCCTTCTCCAATGCAATTCTGATATTACCTAATCTCAGTTTTCAATATTCTCAATAGTCATAGTCTCAGTGACACTGAGGAAGTTAATTCTATCAGACTCTACTAGTTAAACTTTGCTAGTTAATTAAATGAGCAGGACAATGGAAGCAATGAATGGGAAGTACATAGTGAAAACCAGGAACTGTTTCTTCACACAAAGAGTATGTCTGTAGTACTAGGGTGTTGTACTGTGTTAGCCATTATGGATGTAGTGAGAAGTCTAGCAAAATGACACCTTTTGTTGGCTAACTAAAAAGATTACAATATGCAAGCTTTCAAGGAAACTCAAGATCTTGCCTGAAAAAGGAGCCTGATTTGCCTCGAAAGCTTACATATTGTAATCTTTTTAGTTAGCCAATAAAAGGTGTCATTTTGCTTGACTTCTTCACACAAAGAGTAACGAGAATATGAGATAAGCTGCTGAGTCATGAAGTTTAAACACACACCTTCACAACGTTTAAGAACCAAACTGAAGGGATTTGTATTCGCTATTAACAAGAGGGCTTAGATAATTGCAGTGTCCGTGCATATGCAATGTTCTTTACATTTTTAAGTTCTAACCTGAAGCAGTAGTACTTTCTTTATCTCATGACCCGATCTCAGAAATCTGAAATATTAAACTAGGTTTGGTCGATCTGTCTGTAAGGCAGGTACGTGCTTCCATGCCACACCCCAAAAATGTGTTAATTACCTGGTATTGTCCTGGTATACTATGTGGATGAATGTGTCCTGTGATGGACTGGGCTTCCATTTGAGAGCTGCAGCTTGTTTTGCAGCCAGATAAATGTTACATGAGTCTTGTGACATTCAGTAAATGGATGGTGGTGCCATTTGCCCTAAAAGCATTATTCCTAAAGTAATCTTTCTAAATAATAATGCTGCACTTTCAGAAGCAATATGAGGGTCAACAACAAAATAACATGACTAAATGTGGAATTTCATTTTAGTTTAATTGTAAAGGTACAAATAAAATAAAAGAATAGTAGCAAAAATCTGCCATTGTAGTTCTTTCTTGTAGTCTGCAGTGTATGCTTGAGAAGACTACAGGATGAGACATCTTTTCATGACCCATACTTTGCTATCTACTGACTGACATTGAGCTTGTTTTCTTCCTCTGTCTATGTTGTTTTTTTTTTTTTTTTTTTGGTGTTCACTGTATGCTCCATATTTTGTATTTGATTCACTTTCTGTATTAATTGCTTTGTATTTGGTCAGCTGTTGTTGCTTGTTGTATAAAACAAACATACTGTTTTTCTCATTTGCTGAGGTGCCCATCCTCCCTACACACAAACTAAACAAGTTGCACATGACCCCTTGATGATAATTTATTAATGACTTATGTATTGCTAAGTGAAAATGTTGTATCTCATATCTAAGAAGAATCAGCTACTATGGACTAGAATGATAAATCCATAATGGGCAATGGCTGCCTTGTGCCCTTGGGGGATTAGCACAGGATTGTCATAATAGCTGTTTTATTCTGGACTGTTAATTTTAAATTCATTTGATGATACTACAGACTTTTTGATTAAATCGGATTCAGAAACCATGTCTTCAGCAGATAACACAACTGCTTGAAGGCTGGTGTGATACTGATTTACATGTATCTTACTTATCTCAGGATACACTGTGTGCCAACAAGATGGACAACATCTCTGCATGGATTAGTCACTGTTTCATAGAGGCTGTTAAGGCCGGAAACTATAAATCTATTGCATAAATCCAGTCATAATTCAAGTGAGTCTTTTATAAAGTATACCACTTGCAATCAAAAGCCCATATGGCTGGGATAGTGAAGATTTAACTTTATCCTAAATGACTATAAGTCTTGATTCTTGGATTCAGTGATGGGGAAGCTGGGTAGAAATGAAGCTCCCTATGCCTTCAATTGTATCTGCATTGGCCAAAATGCAACATGTTTTATATCTAAAAGACTGCCAATGTACCAGAATTTTGTTATTAAATTTGATTACATTATAAAATAATGTTTTAAAATATGGGTGGTGTTGTGTCATAATGCTTCCTGTGCCATAAGCAAACAACTGTAACCTGCCTCAATGACTATGGCACTAACCTCTGTCATAATGAAATGCCTCGAACAACTAGTCTTGGGTCACATTAAAGCTTGCCTCCAACCTTCGTTGGACCCCTTACAGTTCACATATCATGCCAATCGGTCCACAGATGACAAGCTCACACTTGTCCTATACACCATACTATCCTACCTGGAGAAAAAGAACAGCTATGCTAGGATTTCAGCCTTTAATACAATCATCCCACAGCAGCTAATAGTGAATTTTTCCATGCTCAGATTGAATACCTCACTTTGTATCTGAATTCTGGACTTCTTGTCAGAAAGACAACAGACAGTACATGTTGGCATTAAGACATTCTGCACCATCAAACTGAGCATGGGAGCCTCACAGGGCTGCATGTTTACTCCATTGCTCTTTGCCCTTCTAACTCGTGGGTGTACTGCCAGTCCAGCACAAATAAACTCATTAAGTTTTCTGGCGATACAAAAGTAGTAGGATTCATCAGTAATAAAGAATAAATTTATTACAGATCAGAGGTGGAACAGTTAGTGAGCTGGTGTGGGGACAATGTCATCAAGACAAAAGAGTTGATAATGGACTTCAGAACAAACGCTGAATATACCCTTCTGTATATTAGTGGCTCTTCTGTGAAGAGGGTAGGCAACACAAAAGTCTTGGGCATCTACATTACTGAAGATCTCTCCTCTACTCTCAGCAGTGGTTGTACTTCCTTATAAGGCTGAAGCATATGAGAATCCCTCCTTCCATCCTCACCACCTTCTATCGGGGCAAGTTTGAGAGTAACCTGACAAGCTGCATCACATCTTGGTTCAGAAACTGCAGTGTGACTGAGAGGAAGACTCTGCAACTTGTGGAGATGATGGCTGAGAAATGTACTGGGGACTCCATCCCCTCCATTGAGGACATTTTTAAGGACAGATGCCAGAAGAAAGCCCTCTCCATTGTGAGAGACTCCTCACTCCCCTCTGACGAACTGTTCAAGCTCTTTCCATCTGGTAGGAGATATCACTCCATAAAATCAAGAACAGTCAGAATGTACAATAGCTTCTTTCCACAGACAATAAGACCGCTAAACTCTCTGCAACATGCACATAACAAGCTAGTTTGTATACATACAGTATAATTATTTATATTTTAGTGGTAGTATTTAATTGACTATTTTACATAAGTATTGGTTGACTTTTGGTTTAGTTTGTTGTGTTTTTTTTTTAAATTTTTCCTTTTCTGCACATTTTCTGATCTTAAGTAACGCAACTTTGTCACACTGTGTTTTAGATATGGCTGGAATGACAAATAATAACTTGAACTGAACTGAACAGAACTAGTTAGCACTTTTATGTCACAGCTGTACACCTTGCTTGTGTGAAGTCTTGCCAGACCCCATGGGAATCTTCATTTTGTCTGAACACCGCCATTTTCTGTAAGCACTTTAGGATGCATGTTGGTGATGATTCAGATTTTGGTTTGGAGTCAGTCTGGTGACACAGACGGATTTATTCTTGTCTTGAGTCCAATGCTCCCCAGATTGACTGTGGCAATGCTAAAGCAAACAAAGGAACAAGCTGTTACAGAATGTTAACAAATCAATATTTAAAAAGCTGTTTAAATTTATGGTCCAAAATGTGCATTTTAATATTGTTTAAAAAGTCTAACAATGCTTTACTATCATAAGTAAAATATATTTCTATGTCCCATTGGGTTTTAATCTTTTCAGTTTCTCACTTTTTTTGTAATCTATGTGCCATGAGTGACATGAGAAGCCCACTAGCGTAGATAATCAAAAAAGAGAATGGCCTTTTACTGAAATGTTCAAGGACACTAAATCAAAACATTCAAAACATAATTAGAAAGGAATTCATTTCCTAGTTTTTCAAGTGTAAGGGGTGCCCTGAAAGACATAAAGCAGGTGTCCTTGTCTGAAAAACGAATTTAATTAGCAAATCATTTGTTAAAATGAACAAAATGTGAGATCTCAAATTCAACTTCCCACTTCTTTGAAGAAGCTGAGAATTACCCTTGGGATGTTCTTCATCTGCCTATTTAAGTTAGATTGTGCGTGAATGCATACAGGGCACTGCTTGACTGCCAGTGAGAAGAAAAGCACAGAATGTTTACATATTTTCATTAATACATGAAAATACATTGGCATATGGTGGCAGAGGGTGGTTTTCATGTTTTATTTACAATAATTATAGACTTGGTTAGAATTTGGCACCCCACTTTTCCCCCCTTTATCTTCTGCCTGTCCCTATGAAGGTAAAAGTCAAAGATGGGTGCTCAAGGATGAAAAGGACAGCTTCTTTGAAAATTACTGTATATATTCCATGTGAGCAAAAATGGAATGAAGAGCAAATTCAATCAGCCGCAGTCTCCAGCAGCAAACCCAGCAACACTGAGCATAATGCAGGAAATTACCATTGATGGAACAGAATTCCATCGCTAGACACAATCATGCAACTATTCACACAGGGCCAACTTGAAATCACTAATTAATCAAACTTGCATGTATTTGGATATAGAGGGGGAAACTCCATGCAGACACTGACCAGGCAAAGGATCTGAACTGCTATTCTAAGCACTATGTTGGGTATGAGAGACAGACAAAGTCCAAAAAAAAGTTGGGGTGTCAACCTGGCCACCCCATTTCATAAAAAAAAACAAGAAAACAAATGGCTTTAGCAGCAAAATAATGGCACAAGTATGTGAAAAACAATCAAAAGGTCTGTGGCCTCTGATAGCTCTTTGCTAAGGGTCTGTCCATGGGGGCCTATCTTGTATTAGTTGGCTAGGGTCAAGACTGAGATACCTCCTTCCCAGAATGACCGCCTTTATGTGGTTTGAGCTAGAAGAGGCAGGACATCTTGAAGCGATGAAGATGGGGTTACTCACCATCATAGGGTTTCTCCTCTGAGCTGCGAAGGGAAGAGACTGGACTGTTAGTGCCAGTGTCCCCTCTTGTCCAAGAGTCTCATACTGCTCTGAGCTGAGTAAGTAATCCACAGACATGCATGCGTGACAACTAATAATAATAATTACATTTATATAGTGCTTTTCTAATCTACGCAAAGCATTTTATATAGGCAGTGAGGAACCACCTCAACAACCACAGAATCCACCTGGATGATGCAATTGTAGCCATTCTTGTGCCAGTACATTTACAGCACATTAACTATTAGTTGGTGAAGGGGTGAGAGAGATAGCTAGCCAGTCAGAGAAAGGGGATGATTAGGGGCCAAAATAGACAAGACCACGGTGGGCAATTTAGCCAGGATATTAAGGGACACCCTACTCTTTTCAAAAGATGCCCATGGATCTTTTATGACCACAGAGAATCAGGACCTTTGTTTTATATCTATAATATTAGAATAACTCCTTCATTTATTTTTAACTGACCTGCATTTCACTCAGTATATGTGACTTACAGAGCTAGTTTCTTTTGTCCAGCAATGGTGTTGATTTTTTACAGAACACATATGAACATGCAGTGAACGTACTGGTCTTCTTTTTTTATTCACGTACTCTGTCTTTTTTCTGTCATTTAATATACTTTCCTATGCCTAAGTTCTATCTAAAATGAAGATTATTTTAGCAAGAAATTTGGCATAAAAATAAAATGTATTCATTGTTGCTCCTATTGTATATTGTTAGTAGATTATTTATGAATCATCTGTTTTTATCTGTTTTCTATCTTCAGGTATTCCCAGACAGCCTTACAAATACTATTAAATTTAGGGCTCTGTGGAGGCCATACTATATGTTGTACAACTCTTTGTTTTTCTATTATATTTTTCTTTCTGAAGATAGTCCTTTCATACCTTGGCTCTGTGTTTATGATCATGGTCCTGCTGCAGAATGAAATGGGGCCTGACTAGAAATGATGGTATTGTGTGATGAATGAAAATCAGCATGTACTTTATTTCTCAGCATTAAGTATTCTATTAATTCTGACCAAATCACCAAACTTCATTTTAAAAAATACAACCCGAAGCCTACAGGGAACGTCCATTGTGGTTTACAAATTACTCAGCACCCCAGCTGTTGCATTTTTGTGCATAGGTGAGTCATTGGCTTTACTTCAACTTCGAAGTAATGGGATTTTGGCAGCAACTCTTCCATGAAATCCACTTTTGACAAGACTTCTCTGGACTGAAGAGGGATAGCAGCACTGTGACTTCAGAGGTGACAGCAGTGATGGTCCTTTTCTGATTTGGAAGGGACATCAGTTTAATGTATCTCTCATCTGCTGCACTTATTTTTTGTGGCAGGCTGTTGGGTTTCTGGTTCTCAAATTTGCTCATTTTCTTGTGCATCTTAAAACTCCTATCTGTTGTGAAAATTCTGCTTTGATGCATAATGCCCATCTTGTGTCTTGTTGCCACGCTCACTCTTTTCATGGTATCAGAGTTGATGATTTGAAGGTTAGACCATCACATCTGCCACACCCTCACTTTTTAGTTTGGTTGTTCTTCTCCCACTTTGATTCTTTCCATACCTTCTGTTTCTGTCTCAGTTAATCAGTTTGGTTCAACCATCTCATTTTGTCATTGATTACTGATCATTGCTTGTTATATTTGTTTAATCATGCGCTAATCACGAGCTACAGACCTATAAAGTAATCTGAAATCTCATCATTTTTACTGACAAACTAATGAAGAAGAAAAAAAAAAATTCAACGAAAGATTTACAGTATATAAAAATGTAGATGTTTGCACAATACTATAAATATAAGGCAAATTTTCAGCTGGTAAGCAAGCAAATGATTAATTTAATCTAAAACTATGCAAAAGAGAAGATTATAATTAAAACTGTTCACTCCATTGGGAGGATGTTACTGCCTTTGGCTTATACATACCATGCTTTCTTATGTTATGGCTATCCTTGACTATACTGTCCTCAACTGTGAAATATTCTATAAGCTAAGAGCAAATAAACACAAAAATTTAAGGTGAATTCACAAGCAACTGCAAATACATGAAACACTACAATTATATTCACGCAACACTGCAATGAGTCTTCTTTACTAATAAAGGCTTCTGTTTGAGAAGATAGAAATACATTACTTATTAGTACAGTGTGTAAAAAAACATGTACTGGCAAGAAATGGCCTAATGTGAAATTCATAAAGTCTGGAAGAAGATAAATGGTGTATGAGGAAAATGTTTATAATAAGATAATATCTACAATTGACAGCCTAACACATGCTTTACATTTTGAGCAAATTGTAAACATTTCTGTCCTTTATTTTAGATAGACTTAAAATTTAAAGATGACAGAAAAGTAAAAAGTTAGACTATTCAACATTATAATTTGCTGCTAACTATTTGCTCTATGATTTTAAAAGCACAGAACAGTTTTCTGCAATTCATTTGTGCATCTGTTCACTGTACATTCAAAACACACTTTTATAATATGTAATATTTTAACCAAAAAGGTACACAAAAACACATAAGGAAACAGAACAAAGAGAATGAATTCCCACATATTAAATGACATGTAAACAAAATCTTCAAATAAAAGAGGGAAATCCATCTGCAATTTACTTACTAAAGATGAATGGGTATGGGCTGTCATGGGGACACTGAGATATTCGCAATACTTCCATTATATATTAGAAAAGTAAAATTATGATTTAAGCTAAGATTTGTATATCTCATTTCTTCATCCAAAATCATTCTGCTATCATTCTGATTTTGCAGGAATTCACCAAAAGCTAAAGTTTCATTTGTACGCGGCACATCAACTGCTGAAGAAAGTTCAGTTGTTTGGGCTTCAGTGGTGTTTTGCTTCATATTGGCAGGTGGCTCCGTCACGTATGATGAAGAACACAAGAATTCTTCACATTGTTCCAGGAGAAGCAGCTCAGGGCAGGGTTCTCCATCATTTGCAGGCTGTAGAAGAATGTAACGTGTTCTTTGGCGCAACCCACTGCCACAGGTGTGACTGCACAATCCCCAAGGTGACCATTCAGACACCTCACAGTCTAGAGGTGTACCTTTAAATGATAAAGTTGAAAAGAATATATGAAATTGTACATTAAGTTTTATATGTCAGAATTAGAAAAATGCCTTTAACTAGTTCAATAAACAAATTATCAATGGCCATCAGGATGTCAGCCATGTCCTGCCTTGCAAAGTTTCTTCTTTGTTTTTGTCATTTCCCACCAGAGGCTTTTGTTATGTCTTTGATTTGTGTTTTCTCTTTATCCTTGCTCCCATGCCCTCTTTATTGCCAATAATGCCAGGTCTAATTAAGACCTAGCCTGGCATATGCAACTTGTTGTGGCGTTAGTAAGTTTAACTTGCACATTCTTTGGCAAATTTTTTGTACTCACCACTTTGAATTAAAGTTATCCGTCTTTTGGGTATCTCTGTTTTCGATTTTTTAAATTTTTTTTTAATCTGGCATTGACTTTGAGTATTTAAGGATATGGGTAATTAGATCTATTCTTTGTTTTTCAGTTCTTTCATTTTCTTTGTGATTGTTCCCTTTTCTCCCTCTTTCTTTGTTAATTAGTTTAGCTAGTTTTTCTGACTTGCTTTTTTAATTGTTTTGTTTGTTTCTTTCCATCCATCCATTATCCAACCTGCTATACAGTATCCTAACTACAGGGTCATGGGGGTCTGCTGAAGCCAATCCCAGCCAACACAGGGCACAAGGCAAGAAACAAACCCCAGGCAGGGCACCAGCCCACACACACACACACACTAGGGACAATTTAGGATCGCCAGTGCACCTAACC
The DNA here is from genome assembly GCA_026402145.1 of Polypterus bichir lapradei. Lineage (NCBI taxonomy): Eukaryota > Metazoa > Chordata > Cladistia > Polypteriformes > Polypteridae > Polypterus > Polypterus bichir. The sequence goes on along the minus strand of JANRMT010062813.1, from coordinate 19,023,569 downwards.
TGCATGTCTTTGGACTGTGGGCGGAAACCAGAGCACCCGGAGGAAACCCATGCAGACACGGGCAGAACATGCAAACTCCACACAGGAAAGACCCGGGAAGTGAACCCAGGTCATCTAACTGCAAGGCAGCAGTGCTACCCACTGCGCCACCGTGCCACCCTCTTTCCATATTCATTATTATTGATTATTGAATGCAGAATTTTTTCATGTTTGGATTTAAAATTCATCAAGTAAATTAAATTAATAATTCAATTTTATATTCATTTGGGGTAGACTTTTTTGTTGGTTTTGGTCTTCTCTTACAGAAATTTCAAAACACTACCTGTTTCTGAGCATTCATTAAGAAGTCATGGGCAGCTCATCTATATGTTACAATCTGAAAAAACATGGAAATTGCATAGAATAATTGGTAGTTAAAAGTCTAATCAAATACTTTAATCAGTTACATATATTTAATTTGAATTTGCAGAACTGTAATTGCCTTGCTGCACTGTAACACTTAATACACACTGTGGGTGCTCTAGAGGAAGGACAGACATCCTGGCCGGGGTAAAAGAAGGTTTCATACCTGGCCATAAGGCCATAATGGAAGGACCGAGAAAATGGACTCACCAGGAGCAGGTCATTCCCCCACATGGCAGGCAGTGTTCCTCAGGGCTAAACCCAATTAGGACACCCACAGGGTTGCATGGGAAATGGAGTCTGGAAATGCAACCCTGTCGGGGTCTTTGGGGTCCACCAGAGGTCACTGTCGGGGGAGGACTGCCTGGTTTTCACACAACCCGGAACTGCTCCAGATGACTGGGACAAGAGACCAGAAACAATTCCTGGGTCAGGCTTAAAAGAAAGTCTGCTGCCTCATTTGGATGAGTCAGAGTCAGGAGGCAGTGAGGAGAACTTCAAAGGCTGTATATTGTCTGTAAGTTTAATTGTATTGAGCTGTCTGGATTAACAATGCTTACGTTTGCAACCAGAGGTGTTTGTGGGTCATGTGTGTCTGGAGTTTGGGGGCTCGGTGGCACCCCCTACTGTTTACAACACTTACTCTGAGACATGTTATTCGTTAAATTGTAAACAAGTGGCCACTTCTTAAACTCCATGTCATTTTGTTTTACATCCCAATGTAGAATAGATGTCTTCAGTGTAAATCATAGCTCAGTTCGGAAGCATATTGAGCAAAATTGTAGCAATTGCCATTGTACTTATTTCTGAAATACAACAACAGCAAACCTAATATACTTTACCACATACAAAGCTACGCTGTAAAATTCTAATAGATGTTGACTGTAGCAGCTTACTGTATCCACATCACTAGCAAGGAAAACCTTATTGACTGGCAGTCAAATAAATTCATAACAGAGGGAATGTATAATGAGAGAAGCTCCAGGATTAAAGAATGAATTTTGCTATTAAAAGATAGAAAATGTGACTGTTCCCCTTTCACAAATTACCAATGGTTTACTTCATATTCCCAATACAATATTAAATAATATACTTCTTGCTATTTTTCAATTTTTATCTTATATAATTTCATAATCTCCAGTTGATCTAGATGAGTTTTAGAGTGTTTGGGTTATCTTTTTTATTATTCTGTTTTTATTTTTATATTTATTTGGTCAGGGTTTGATCACATCATCTAATGTTTGCATCGTGCTGATTGCTACAGACCGTGTTGAGCACATGTGCCAATCAGTTTCTTAATGAATGCCAGGTTATTTGATGGCGAGGTGTTGAGGAGGCTCTCTTGTCTGAACTTTGCTTTAAAGTAAATAAAAGACTCTTTCACGATTAAGAATGAAATATGTTTTGGTAAGAATTTCAGGTTTCTGATTTAAGTATTCTCCTGACTACTAATTTTTTATGTAAACCCATTTATAGGAGTTTGTACACCAAATGCCTGAGCCTTGTTTGTTTTGTGCTTTTATTTCCTGGATAACAACTTTAGCCTCAGCGACCCTGAATGAAATGCTCTTACTTACTAAATGATTGTGTTAGTCACAAATAGTATATCTCCTTTACTCTTTACAAAACACATACACTATGCCCTGGTCAGTTATATGGCATTTATGCATTTCTTGCCTAGGGATCAGCACCTCAAACAAGGCAGAAGGAAAGGCCAATGCTGCTAAACGTTATTACTGTTCACTCAAGTCAAAGAGAGCAACCAGGCAGCCACCAGACATGCTATCTCCTACTGTTACATATCATCTACCATCATCCATCCATCCATCCATCCATCCATCCATCCATCCATCCATTATCCAACCCACTATATGCTAACTACAGGGTCACGGGCGTCTGCTGGAGCCAATCCCAGCCAACACAGGGCGCAAAGCAGGAAACAAACCCCGGGCAGGGCGCCAGCCTACCGCAGGGCACACACACACACACACACACGCCAAGCACACACTAGGGACAATTTAGAATTGCCAATGCACCTAACCTGCATGTCTTTGGACTGTGGGAGGAAACCCACGCAGACACGGGAAGAACATGCAAACTCAGGGAATGCAGGGAACGCTACCCACTGCGCCACCGTGCCACCCCATCTACCATCATTTCTGTATTAATTTATTATTATTTACTTTGTTGTTGTCTAGTAAATTGCACAATGTTTGGTTTAAACTGGTCAGCTTTAGTGATTTTTTTTATAATAAAGCATGTTATGTTATTTATTTTAAATGTACATTCCAGGTACAGTTTCATAAAGGCTTTTAAAAAACGTTTAACAAATGGACATTAACATGAAAAATAACAGGTCTTCTTTGTCAAAAAAATAAAATAAAAAAACCTACAGAGGAAGACGTTGAAGTAGAGGGTGCTGTAAAAGGACCAAGACCAATGAATGTAAAAGATGATTTTTATTCTTCTCATTAGTCACCTGTCAACATCCTTGTGAAGCATCATCTCCATGATTAGATGGTATACACTGATAATATTTTTCTAAATGGAAAATTGTTCTTTATTTCTGGTAGATATACTGCTACGTAACACATTTTTTAGACGTATCAGTCTAAGTTGACGTTTTTTGACAAGGACCATTCAGACTTGGGGTTGGTGGCTTTACACATTTACAGACAATAAACAAACAGCATAAATGAAATACATGCTGGATGTAAACTTTTAGTATGCTGAATTTGTGCATCTTATTTTATGATTTTTTGCTGTCTCAGCACTCTTTGCTTTGCAGTACACTCTTAAAAATAATGGTTCTTTAATGGCATTGTATGGTCCTTTACTGGGTTGCATGGTTCCTTGTGAAACTATTGATAGACAAAGCACCATTTAATTCTGAGAAGGGTTCTTTGCACATGAAATTCACTCTTTGTGCTTTGAAAAATTGTCCTAATATGTAGAGGAAGAAAATGAAATATTTAATGTATGGTATGCTACCTAGCAGAACACTACTGCAACAGATTATGAAAACCAGAATTTAGCTTGTGTTATTGTTTGCAATGGGGGTCCTTTTAAAATCAGGTCCCATTTGTATTTCACAAATCTATTACCATCTAGTCATGGTTATTTACAGACCTAAATAAATAGACACTTATTCTGGATGGGTCTTTTGGGACCCAAAAATGGCTCCACTATGATATCGCTATGAAGAACCACTCTGGCACCTTTCTTTTTAACAGTGTATTGTATATGAAGTTTGGTTTATTTTTGACTCTACCTCTTGACTTACTAAGCGGGGTGTATGAATCCACAGAACATGTAAACTCCACTCAAATTGAAATTGAAAGTGGAATACAAGCCCACTGTATTGGATCCATCTATCAGAGGTGCTAACTACAAAGCCTCTGCTTTGTCCTAGTAATAGAAATGTGTGTCTGATTGTACTGCATGCTTTTAATTTCTGGAAGCTTTGGGTGCTGGTGTTAACTAAATCATTATAAAATATAGTTTACGAGATTTTCAGTTAATAGGTTTTATATTATGTAAGAGTTTTACTGATTACTTCATACAGTACTTCTAAAACTTTCCATACGTAACATAAGCACAGTACAATGCAAAAAAAGAATGAATAAACATTAAGCAATAAATTAACTACTTAAAATTTAAATAATGGCAAAGTTTACTCTTTACAAATAGCTACATCTTATATCACTTTTTAGAACTTTCTTACTTATTGTGCAGTTGAATGTAAGAATACTAATTTAAACATAAATTAATCTGATTAAAATTTGTTTGCAGTCTACTTTACCTTTCATTGCCTTGTTTTCTGAATTTTCGTTAACAACTCCACTGTTGATAGAAGACTCCTTTTCTGTCCTCTGGGCAAAAGATGGTTTGGTTTGATTGACTTCTCTATCCATCAGGCTATCATTGTAGTTAACCATTTGTGTAGATAACAGACGAAACTCTAAATAGCCCAATCTTGGTAATTTTTGTAAACGAGGATAGTAAAATGAATTGGCAGGATGAGCAGGATTTTGTGCTGTAATGGGGGAAATTGGCTCTTGGGGCTCAGTGGCAAAATTTGGAGAAGAAAAAACAAAACCATTGTCTGTTCCTGCATCCCAAGGATAAAGATCAAAAGTCACAACTTCCTCCCAATGACCACTTTTGCAAAGATTTAGACTGTTGACTCCAACAAACCAATCTGGACTTGGAATTATGCGGGCCAAGATGGAAATCTAAAATTGAAGAAGATCATCCCATCTTAAGTAAACTGACTTGTAAGGATGTCTGAAAGAGAAGTTAATCTTTGAACGCAAAAAGAAAACAAGACAATATAAGGTAAGGTTTCATGTTGACAGCTAAAAAATTCAAAGAGAAATTCTTTATTTTCAAAACCTTTACAGTTGACTTTTCATTGACTCAAACCAAACTCATCCAAGATCCAAAAGGAAAAATGGTGTGCATTGTCGACTATAGTACATACTTATTAGTAATCATTATTAATAAAGATTTCTGATTCAAATAAATGTATGATGCAACTGGTGGTATTTTAGTATGTAGATAGATAGATAGATAGATAGATAGATAGATAGATAGATAGACTCTAAATACTTTAAATAAATAAATAAATCAATAAATAAATACATACATACATACATACGTACGTACATACAAACAAACAAACATAGATAGATACATACTGTACATACATACACACACTTTGGGTGTAGAAATAGAAATGTGTAAAATTAACACAATTAAATAAATGAAAGAAAAACAATAGAAAAATAGGTGACTGCAGTTTCCTGTGTATTGTGAAATTTTGTCAGACTGACGTATACAGGGAATTGAACAGCAAATGAGAATATATACATACTGAACAGTAAATAGAATAAATGGTATTTAAAGTGTTCAGCACATGAGATACTCCAGACAATAAGGGGTGTTATACCAGCACCACCGCATGTATGCAATGAATCTCATCAAATTTGCGATATGGAGCAATTGCCCACCTGGTTTGTATCTAAATAGTGAATTGCTAAAAACTTCTGGGATAGTAATGGATTGTCCATAACAAACTCCATGTTTGAACAATGGGTTGCTCATAAATGTAGTGTACCTGGAACCAGATTACCAAAGGTCATCAGATCTGAGACCATATATTCTAATCACTTGGATAAAGGTGCTGCAAAGCTGTAAAATTATCAGCACTTGGTGAAGACCTGAATAAGACAGAAGGAGTGTTTGCTGAACAGACCTGGGAGATCCAAACAGGTAATGAGGGTGCTCTAAGAATGACTAATGAGTGCCCTTGTTCAAAAAAAGTCCAGCTACCACTCTGGAAGGACTCTTCTGCCTCTAGATAGAGGAGAGTGACATAGAATTTGAATGATCCTTACTCAGGATGCAGCCACATGATGCTGTGGCCAAAAGGTGTTTGATGCTAATAAGGTTCACAGCACTAGGACTTGTAGTAGGAAAGTAGTACTAGGGAAGCTGTAAAGCTAAACAAAATAGACCTCCATGCAAAGTTACCAAGAAGATCCTCAAATTTTAAAGTGAGGTGCTGGCAGGGCAAAATGTTGACAGCTGCAACAGTGGGTGAAATGAAGACCTATGTGTAGGCCACCAAGACAATAAATTCCCCTGGCTGTTTTCAGCAAGGTATTGGAAACATTGACCTCACTTGGGGATATTGTGGAGCCTGTAAACCCAGTAGATACACTCTTTCCTGCTTAAGGTTACTATGGAGATTAAACTATTCAGACTCTGCAGAGGAGAGAATGACACTTTATTGGAAATGCTAATAGCTGTAGATATTGTTGAGTGTTTTAGCTAATCCTCCTCTATAGTTTTGCATGTTATAAGGGGACAGTTCCTCAAGACTAGCACATGACATTGTTGGAATATCCTAGAGTCACACTCCTCATTCTTCCTGGAAAAGTCTTTGATTGGGTACTGGAACAGAAACCGCTCTGATGGTTGAACCTCAGTTTCAGGAGAAGCAATGTGTATTCTGTCCATGGAACAGTGGACCAACTTTTTTCCTAGCACAAATACTTCAGGGGTCATGGAGTTTGCAATCCCATCTATATGTACTATGTGAATTTTGAAAAGACTCATGACTGTGTATACAATGGAATGTCCTACATTAATATGGGGTTCTGAGCTGCTGTTGAATGCCATTCTATCCTCATAAATGTTGTGTTCATATACTTGGCATTAAGTGGATACCACTTAATGTAGTTCACAGGTGAATCTTGACTCCTAAATGTTTATGATTTTCAAGAGTAGAATATCAATGAGCAACAGAGGTTTGGAAGGCATTCAGTTAGAGAACCTAATGTTTGCATCTGTACTGTTTGTAGATGTTATTGTCCTCTTAGCCTCATCTGACTGTGAACTCTAGAAAGCCCCTGGAAAAAGGTAGTTAATTTTCAGTAGGTAAGCAGTTCAAAGCATCCCCACGTTGAAGAGTTCAGGTGTCTAAGGGTCTTGTTTGCAAGTGAGGGTGATCACGGGAGTTATAAATGAATTCGTAGGGCAGCAGCAATATTATTAACATTGTACCAGAACATAATGATGAAGCAGGAGCCAAGTCCACAGACAAACCTGTAAATTTACCTGTCAGTCTACATCTTCACCCTTACATATGACCACAAATTCTGGGTACTGACTAAAAAAATGAAATCCTGAGTACAAAAAAGTTAAAATAAAGTTCCTTCATAGGGTTATGGGGTTCACACCCCATGACAGGGCAAACAAGTCAGCGTTTGGAGTGAAACATCTGCTCCTCCAGATTCAGATAAGCTAGTTGAGGTGATTTAGAAATGTAGAATATGATTTGTCCTGTGCACTTTCCTTGGGAGATACAGTACACCAAGCATTGCCCATTGGCAGAAGACTAAAGAACAAACCCAGAATTTGCATTTTGGATAATATTTCTTGAGTGTCCTAGTGTATTTATTTTCTGGGAAGGCTTGGAGAAAGTTGTCGTGTATAGAGATGCCAGGTCAGTCTGTTAGGCCTATCTATCTATCTATCTATCTATCTATCTATCTATCTATCTATCTATCTATCTATCTATCTATC
>JANRMT010062813.1:18989962-19016065 GCA_026402145.1 Polypterus bichir lapradei | reverse complement strand
ATCTATCTATCTATCTATCTATCTATCTATCTATCTATCTATCTATCATAGTATGTATGTCCATGTATTTTACAGTTTTCGTGTGAAGAAATGCTTTGTAACTGATTTTAAATCCACTTAATCCAGCTCATGATAATGAAGAACCAGAGTCTATCCTGTTTTCTGACATTTCTGTAAAATTTATTTTAGGCCAGGTTCCACCCCTTGTGCCGAAGTTGAGTAGCCTTGCATAAAGTTTTAGCTAACATCAGTCTTAATTATTTCCTGAATAATGTAATGTTGCTTTTATCAGGTCTCCTCTCAGACATCTAAGATAAGAGTAATGTTTTATTTCCATTAAAAAAGTCTTCTAGTATAATCTACAGTACATTTATATTTTCTGAGTATTTCTTTTTTTCAAGTGTGTATTGCCCAGAACTTATTATACCGTATACTTTGTTAACATACAGTATATTGCATCTCCTACTGAAAAGGAATCAAGCCTATACATTTCTGTGATTATGTTATTAAATGTGCCTTTATGATTTTAATTACTTACATAATAATATAAAAGTAAAGTTACAGAAAAATTAGAGACCTCTGCATTGCTGAAATAAAACTCACAAGTCAAAAGTTCCAGTTCTATTCAGCCTCTTTTAATTGCATTTATGAATGGATGACTGCATACAGCAAAATGCTAAATGACTATCACCATATAGTGTAAAAAGTTCTTTGTAAGAGATGTGAGTGTCTGTCAGTTTGGCTTGGGTTATACTGATTAATGCCTAGCTGTTGGCATCACATGCTAGTGGGGGAGGGTCACAGAAGAAACTGGTGGATCAGTTCACAACAATTACCACTTCAGTGTTATTATCTTTTCTTGAAGAACAAGACCTTAACATCTAATATAACTGTTTTAAATGCACCATTTTGCCAAATGCAGCAGTTTAAACTAGCATTTTTGGTAACTCTTTATTTATGTGTTTTAAATTGAATTAAGTTTTAAATATGAATTACGTATATACTTTTCACTTTACAGAAATAAGAGCAGGTGTAAATGTTACTCAGCATAGGGTTAAGTTCAGTATTAAAACAGAAACTCCTTGTATGTACATATATAGAATGTAGACAAACAATTTTTACCAGAGGAGAGTCAGGCATCAGAGTGATGGTGGTACTCTGCTTTCCTACTCCCGCTTTAATGGCATCTATCAAGAAGCAATTATCTGAATCCAGTTCCTTTGCCAATAATTCATAATTACCATCCTCAACAAACACTTTAAGCCCTTGTGATGCCAGCCCACCTTCAGTCCAAATGAAATCCGGTGACTTGTGAGAACAGCCTGCAAAACAAAAACCAATTAAATTTTGCTCTACTCATTATTATCAGTTGTCCCTTTACATATACTTTGCCAAACCCTACCTGTGATTTCCATATTTGGTGCAATAATAAGCTATTTATTTAATATCTTAATTTTTTGCTGTTGAGGGTCACAGAGAGCCAGAGCCTGTCTGAAAGCATCTATCAAAATGCAGAAACTAATAATGAAAGTATATCATTCAGAGCACACTTACATAAAGATTTACTATCAGTCCCAGTCAATTTAAAGTCACCAGTTAGAATGGCTACATGTGTTTGGATTGAGGATAGAAATTATAATCCTATTTCTTTATAGATAATTTTTGCCCCACTATTAAATCTTGCAAGTATGATGCTATTATTATCTCTGCCCACGCCTCTTTGATCATGGAGCTCAAATCATTATGCCCCACATACTCATCTCGCAGCTGGCATCTTAACCGACTTTTATTAGCAGATGAGAACTGTACAGAGGTAACATCCAAGCAAACTGATTTTTTAGAGACAAATACATCCTCAGAGGTCTCTACAGGAATACTCTAGGAATACTCTGGGAAACTCTGAAGGCATTTCTAAAAGGATAGATTATTTCATATCTCTCCCAGAAAAATAAATCGGAAACCAAGAAGGCATCAGAGTTAATCAGTGAAATTATCAGAATAGATCAAGAACACGCCAGGTTTCCAAATGAGGCACTTTATAGGAAAAAAACACGATCTGAATTCAGAACTCCTCCTCTTGACAACAAAAGAAATGGAACAACTCATTTTTAAATCATGACGTCATTACTATGAACATGGAGAGAAAGCTAATAAGATCTTAGCTCAACAAATCCACAAGTAGGAAGTTCACAATGCAATACCAGTAATTACCAACACAGACAAAATCATTGACCATAAAAATATAATGCACACATTTAGAGACTACTATAAGTCCTTATGTTCTACTCATTTTAAAGAAGACAAGACACAATCTAATAAGTTTCCAGATGCATTACAGATACCACAGCTAGGTACTCTCAGTTCAGAGGAACTGGATAAACCTGTGACACTCTCAGAATTACAAGATGCTATAAACTCACTTCAGAGTAGGAAATCAGCAGGCCCTGATGGCTACCTGTTTAATTTTATAAAAATAATTCATTTAAATTAACTCCCCTTTCATTAGCAACATTTACAGAAGCCAGAAACAATAAAATTCTACCTCAGAATTTTAGCCAAGTATTAATTACCGTCTTTCCTAATAAAAATAAGGACTTATTGCAATGTGCATCATACAGACCAGTCTCACTTCTAAATAATGATGTTAAGATACTCTCCAAAGTTCTAGCTAGATGGATTGAGAAAGTGCTTCCTTTGGTAATATCACAAGACCAAACCGGATTTATTAAAGGCATACACTTAGCTTTCAATCTTCAATGCCTGTTTAATGTAATATATTCACCCACAAAGTCTAACACCCTGGAGAAATTAGTATAGTTGGATGCAGAAAAAGCATTTAATATGGTTGAATGAGACTACCTTTTCACTACCTTGGACGAAACTAGGTTTGCTCCGAACATATGTGCATGGATCAAATTACTGTGTACCAGTCCAGAATCTTCAGTTTGTATTAACAACATTATTTCAGACTACTTAAAACAATAATGTGGCACTAGACAAGGATGCCCCCTGTCACCACTGCTATTTGCAATTGCCATTGAGCCATTGGCAGTTCACTTTCAAAATGCATCTGATGTAAAGGGTATTATCAGAGAAGGACTTGAACAGAAAATATCACTATATAAAGATAATATGGTACTATATATATATATATATATCAGATCCACAAAATACTGTGCCTACAGTCCTAACAGCACTAACAGAATTTCAAAGGATTTTTGGTCTCAGAATTAATTTGAATAAAAGTGTGCTTTTTCCAGTGAATTCTCATGCACATAATATTAGATTGGACACCTTCCTTTTAATCATCTCAGATCAGTTTAAATACCTAGGGGTAAACATCACAAGTAAACATAAAGCTCTTTATCAACAAACTTTTGCTGTCTGTATGGAAAAACATAAGAAAGATATGCATAGATGGTCTACCCTTCATCTCACTTTAGCTGGAAGAATTTACACTGTCAAGAAGAATATCCTTCCTAAGTTTCTTTTTCCATTTCAAAGCATCACCATATACATTAACAAATAATTTTTTAAGAAGTTAGATTCAATCATAACCTTGTTTATTTGGAATTTTAAACTTCCACACATCCAAAGGGTGATCCTACAAAGATCTAAGGTAGAAGGTGGCATGGTTCTACCTAACTTTCAAGTTTTTTACTGGGTGGCAAATACACAAGCTATAAAAACCTGGACATTAACACAAAAAGATGAACATACACACTCTTGGTCCACATTAGAAATAAAATCCTGAAGTACTTCTTTATATTCCTTGCTTTGTATCGTCAATATACTAACAACCCAATTGAGCATCATTCACTCAGAATATGGAACCAATGTAGAAAGTACTTAAAGATAGAGAAGCTTTTACCTGTGGCACCTCTGCATGAGAACCAACTTTTACCACCCTCTCAAATGTATGCAGTTTTTAGTGTTTGGAAATCATACGGGATTAAATCACTTACAGATTTGTACATACTGTAGATAACGTCTTTGCATCCTTTGAACAATTACACTCCAAATTTAACTTTCATTCAACACAATTTTTCCACTATTTACAAATTAGAAACTTTGCTAAACAAAATCTGCCCAATTTTCCTCACTTCCCACCTGTTTCTATTCCAAAAGAAATATTCATCAGTCTTGAGAACTCTAGACAGAATTTCTGTAATATATAAAAACATTTTAAAGTCCCTTATTTTCAAAGATCCCAGAGTACAGTGGGAAAGGATCTTTAACTCAACATTTCAGAAAAGGAGTGGAAGGTCAGCCATGCACAGAATTCACTCGAGCTCCATATGTGCAAAGCATACAATTATTCAACTTAAAATCTTTTATCGAGCACATCTGTCTCATTTAATATTGTCCAAAATGTTTCCAGGGCAAGATTCTACCTGCAAACATTGTAATCAAGCTCCAGCCTCATTGGGCCATATGTTTTGGGTGTGCACCAAATTAACATAATTTTGGACCAAAATCTTTAAGTGCCCTTCAGACAGCTTTGGTGTCACAATCCCTCCTAATCCACTGACAGTTGTGTGTGTTACACTCCCAGATGGGCTTAAAGTGGAGAAGATCAAACAAGCTGTAATTGCCTTTACTTCACTATTGGCATGTAGACTTATCTTCCTCAACTGGAAGAAATTCTATCCCACCTCTTTTAAGTCAGTGGGTAACTGATCTTATATACTATTTGAAATTGGAAAAAAATCTAATTCTCACTTAGAAGATCTGTTCAAAACTTTTTAAAAACCTGGCAGGATCCAAACATTTTAGAATAAGCATTTATATTGGAAAAAGGATTCTCTCCCCTCCTTTTTTTTCTTCATGGATGAGGGCTGATTTGAATTAATTTTTGTCAAGTGTGACTTGCTTGTATGGAATGTTACTTGATTTTAATAAATTCAATAAAATGTAAAAAAAAAAAATTCAATTGTAATCCTCACAGGCAGAAAACTTAAAAATAGGGACAACATGCAACCATCACACATAACGCACGTCAGACACGCATCCAACCAAAGTCAGCTGCTGTTTAATGACCGCACTGCTGGCTGTGTCACTGTGTCATTCACAACAAATTTGAATGTTCTTAAAAACAGACTTATGGTGGCCTTATAATTCAGTTATCCAAGAGATAATAAAGCTTTCCTCTGAAAAGCACTTAAAACAAAGTGAAGAAAAATGAACCCTTTCCAGTAATGATTATATATGTGCTTTGTTATAAAGTATTTAAAAGCTGTATGTATTATTTAATATGTCCCATAATTTGCCTGGGTGTCCACTCCTTGTGCTGCAAGTGTCAATCAAGAATGATTCAGGTGCAATTTTGTCTCCCAGATTCCTGTAGAATATACATCTGCAAGCAGATTCTTCCACCTCATCCCACAGATGCTGAAATGGGATGAGATTTTATAACTGAGCAGGCCAATAAGTTGGAGATGTCACTATAGAGTCCTCATTATCTTCAATACAGTATCAGTCAGTCAGTCAGTCATTGTCCAACCCGCTGTATCCTAACACAGGGTCACGGGGGTCTGCTGGAGCCAATCCCAGCCAACACAGGGCGCAGGGCAGGAACAAATCCTTAGGCATGGCGCCAGCCCACTGCAGGGCACAAACACACAGACACCAAGCACACACTAGGGACAATTTAGGAAAGGCAATGCACCTAACCTGCATGTCTTTGGACTGTGTGAGGAAACCGGAGCAATCAGGGGAAACCCATGCAGACATGGGGAGAAAATGCAAACTCCACACAGGGAGGACACGGGAAGCAAACCCAGGTCTCCTTACTGCGAGGCAGCAGCGCTACCACTGTGCCACCGTGCTGCCCTCAATACAGTGTCCTGCTGGAAAAAAACAGTACCAGATAGGTAACTGATGTCCATGGAAGTTATGTTCAGGAGAGGTGATTCACCTGTAGGTTTGGAGAATACTTCTTGAACCATCACAATTTCAGTTTACAGTGTTCTCACCTGCTATGAAGAGTCCATTGCCTCATGAGACAGTCTTGCCATCAGTATTGATCAGATAAGGCTGGAACTTCCAAGATCACTTGAATTTGTTATTCTCCACAGTTATTCAATGTTTTTATTCTGTGTGCATTTTAATAAATGTTTTTTGGTTTTTGCCAAAAATACTGGAACCCAGATAAGCAATCTCTTCCAATACTCAATATGCAATATTTTCTATCACACTTTTACATCATTTCAGTAACTGTGGGCTGTCTATCAGTCTAGTTGTTTCTTCTTATCCTTCATTAGTCTATCAAATCAAAAAAGTGTTTTTGACTGATACTTGTCAGATGTTGTTTGGATGATATACCAAACTAAGACTACTAAGTACGAAAATAACATGGTTTAGCAGTGTTCCACTGATGAGTTTAGTGATATTATCTCATGTTCAGATTCACATAGTGTCGTATTTTGCCAGTCTGAAGGTTTGAATGCAGTTGGTCTGCATTCATTTATCACACATGTAGACTTTAAGCTAAGAAGAATGGGAAAGGACAAGGGTGAAGCTCTGTATTGTTTCCCTTAGAGAGAAGGAGGACTATTCAGGCAAACTGATCTCACTTCTTCCCTCCAGGGTAAAGCTCTACCCCTTCCATCCTTGAAATAATTGAAGTCACTGGAAGCCGGTGTTCATCCTGGACGCTGTTCCCATGAGGGAGAAAATCCCCTTAGTCAAAGACATTATAACAGATCTACCAGTTGATGTTGTACTGGGGCTACTTTCTGCATCATTATTTTCTTTTGCAACTTTTTTATTAAATGGAGACTGCTGATTTGGCAACCCAACATACTAATGCTCCCTCTGGCTTCTCTGTTTATAATGTATACTGATGTGTCTTGATGGTGGTATGTGTGGCCTGAAGTGTTGCCCAATATGCTCAACATTCTGCTCTATGTACACTAAGTTTTTATTATGTTTTTAGGTACATTTAACCTCACACATACATATTTTTATGACAGCATCACATACTATATAAATCGAATGCTATTTAAAGTAAAAAGGCAAGTACCAATTGATAATATAAGTATGAGAGAAAATAGGCAAGACTAAAAATATTTGGTGCTACATATTCAATATACCAATGAGAGTACATCAAAAACATCAAGACTCCTCCAGTTTTCACACATGACAGTGCCATCAGCCAAATGCTTTCATCCTAATGTGATCCTGAGGTCAGAAACAATCCTTGTATTAAAAAAGCTGATTACGGCACACCTGACTAAAAAAGCTTAACAGACTGGCTCCAGAAATTTAGCTAAAAACGGCAGTGAACATTTATGCAGCGATTTCATTTTGCTTAAAGGTAAGATGGGTAAAATCCCATTTAAAGATTTAAATACATGAATGAATGGGCTGGGACAATTAGAAGTAGCGCATATCAGTGCTTCAGGTATACGTCCCACTGAACAAGATATTGTTTGCTGTATATTGCTCAGACCCCAATAAGATCCACAGAATAGGCTCAGGTGCTATGAAAGATGACTCATAAAACATCTTACTCATCATTCTTTGATTATTACAGTAAATTGGGGAGATCATCAGGATTGTTGTCTGATGTCTTATTTGTTCTCCGTACTGTTTGATTCTCCATGTTAGGCTTTTGTTTCTACTTTCCTGTCATTTTTGTAATTTATCCCCATGCTCTTATCTGAGTTTCAGTTATGTTTTGTTTTGTGTCTTTGTTTCCTCTCCCTTACTCCAATCCCAGTCTATCAGTCATCTCAGGTATTTCCTTAATTAGATCAGCAGTTACCTGACAGCTCTATATAAGACACCGGCTGCCACAGCTAAAGTCGATAATGTCCTAATTATCTCAATGACTATATCTGTGTGGCAGCACCTGCTTTCAAAATCATTTGCATGCTTTATGTTTCCTTCATCTTGTAAGTAACCTGTATATAAATTATTTTAATAATTCTGAGATACTTTAGTTACTTTAACACGTGGTTCATGTTTTATGTCATTCCAAATTTTTTTTCTTCCATTGTTTGTCCTGATAAAAGTGTCTCAGACAGGTTAACTCTTTCAGGGCTGATGTAGACTTTTGTCAAAAGGAGGTGTTGACAATGGTAATCAACTGTAAACTGTGACAAACCCAACCGTTACGTTTTAGTTGGACTCTCTTTGCTAGAAGGAAAATTAGATTCATTGGTTTGACTGAGATTTCCTGCGCTTGTGTGAGTAGCAACACACACACAATGGCAAAAATGGCACTAACATCTGGCGAGAGATGAAAGCGAATGCTTAAAGCAAAATACTCCGTGGACGACGTTTTGCCTATTATCTCTGAACTGGACTATGACTTGTCGGACTCAGTTTTTGATACAAGTAATCGAAAATGAATGTGAGGTTCCAGCTTCAGCTGATCAGTCCCCAGCTAGTCATGGTACTAACAGTGTTTGCCAGGGAGGACTGACACTTAACAATGACAAGTGGCAGAAACCAGAGTGACCGCCGCTGCTGCTGTCCCAGCCAAGCAAAGACAGCCTGGCAGCAAGCCTCCTGCACATTCTTGGCAAACTGGCAGCCACAGCATGCAGCAACAGACGTTTTATGTTGATTTCTGTGTGAAACCATTGTTTTTGGAAAAAATATTCAGCCCTCAAAGAGTGAAATCACTTGCTCTGCATTAGATGTGGATTTGCACCTTTTAGCCATCAAGTTAAATATAAGTCAGTATGGTCATGTTTTCTGTTAACTCCCTCAATAATAAACTCCACAATTATTTACTTACTAAATACTTAGAAATTTTGGAATATGGAAAATTCAAATAGCTTTCTTAAATATAAATTACTCTAACTTCTTCAAATCAGGAAAATGACACTAAATCTAAGCAGTAGTTCTACCATAAATGAGGGAAAACAATATTCATCCATCCATTATCCAACTCCCTATATCCTAACTACAGGGTCACGGGGGTCTGCTGGAGCCAATACCAGCCAATACAGGGCACAAGGCAGGAAACAAACCCCGGGCAGGGCGCCAGCCCATCGCAGGGAAAACAATATAGCATTTCAAAATCTGCTTTGTCAGTTCAGGGTCATAGGCAGACAGATCGTACCCTGGAGCACTGGGCCTTGGATAGAATCAGCCCTGGATGGCGAACCAGTCCATTATAAGCTGTTCACACACACACACCCAAACTCACTTACATCAAGCCAGTTTACAAAGATCAATTGATCTTTCATATTTTTAGAATATGGGATAAAAACCCATATAAGGAAAGGGAGTAGGGGCAAACTCCAGGCACATAGTGGCCAGCCCTGGACTCACACCTTATCTCCTTTAATCTAAGCAGCAACAGTCACTCTTGTGATACTGTAAATTTTTCTCATTAAATCTTGTATGTTGTTTTCAAATGCATCAGTCAAAGTTTAAGAATGCTTTCTCAGGTTGTTCAGACTCCTTAACGTCATGACCATAATCACGTTCAAGTGGCAGATGAAATTTAATGTAAGTCAATGTAAAGTATTACACATTGGAAGTATAAATGTTACATTCGAATAAAACTTGGGAGTTCTGAGAATTGAAAGTACACTTTATGAGCAAGATTTAGGAGCCACAGTATACTCGTCGCCATCAACTTCCAGACAGTGATCAGAAGCCATTAAGAAGGCTAACAGAAAGTTAAGTTATGTAGCACAGTGTGTAGAATATAAGTCGAAGGAAGTTATGCTGAAGCTTTATAACACACTGGTGAGGCCTCATCTGGAGTACAGTGTACAATTTTGGTCTTCAGGCGACAAAAAAGATACAGGAGCGCGAGAAGAGTGACTAGGCCAATTTCAGGACTGTAGGGAATGAGTTATGAATAAAGAAAGAAATAGTTGAACCTTTTCAGTGCAAGCAAAAAAAATTAAGAGGTGACATGATTGAAATGTTTAAAATTATAAAGGGAATTAGTACAGATGATTGAGACTTTAAAATGAATTCAACAAGAACACTGGTACACAGTTGGAAACTTAATAAGGGTAAATTTTGCACAAACATTAGGATGTTTTTCTTCATTCAGAGAACCATAGACAAATGGAATAAACTCCCACATAGCGTGGTAAACAGTAGGACTTTAAGGACTTTTAAAACTCAGCTTAAGGTTATTTTGATAGAATTAAGTGGATAGGACTGGCAAGCATTGATGGGTTGAATGGATTTTTCTCATCTAAATTTTTCTGATGTTCTAAAGTGACTTTAATATGCTAAACTAAAACTGGGAGCTGTCAAGGCCACAACCTGGAAATCTTTTGTCAGCACATACATAGATGCAAAAAAGCAAATTAACAAACATAAATAAAGACGTCTTTGTTAACAGACCAAAGAATATAATGTATTACATTGTTAAAGGAAACATCTGTGTTTTGTACTTTCATAACACATGGGTTAAAAAAAACTTTATAGAGATATCATGCAGTGTTCAGGACATTTATTTGAATGAAAACATATTTTTCTCCTGTTTTGGGGATATGTTTATTTTCTCCTTCATTCACTGGAAAGCTGCTGTTCTTCATCACTGATAATAAAGGATCCTAGTTTTTCTTTCACATACTTGGTGAGCTCAAATAAAAGAGCCGTTTTCCACTAGTGGCATATTTTGAAAACTGCCTGCTTGCATGGATGGGGCTGCTTCTGGGAGACTTGATGTGGCTCATTAGAAATAACTGAGACTTGCAAGCTGGAATGAAAATAAAATTATGTGTTGACTAGAAAAAAGAAAGAACATAACAGAATTCTATATATACAGACTTCTTTACATGTCTGTTCAGCTCATCCTCACCTGCAGGATTCAGTTGGTGCTAATGAGCCACAGCGTGCAGACAATACGCCTGATGGTCTTTGTATGGAATGCAGCCCTGTTAGGGCATTTTAACAGATGGTTTTAGGCAAGAGCTACTGTAGCATTGTTTTTGCAAACACAAGTACTACTCAAAAAGTACTCCTGTCTTAAATTAAACAGTGATTCATTTCTGGATATCTCTGATTTAAATATAAATTTTGATGCTTTATGTGCAAGTTTTTTTTAATTCCTTCTCTACTATTGTAACAATTATGACAGGAACTGCTGTATCCTCCTCTGATGCCACATTTCCCTGGTGTGTGTGAGTGTATGTCTGTGTGTGTGTACATGTGTGCAAATGAATCATGTACAAAAGTAGTACCATGCAAGATGAAGGAAGTCTTTATGTTCCTGGTCCTCACCAACTGTACTCTGTATAAGATGTTGCTCATACTCAACCTGCTCTGACTGTTAACCGAAAATGGATGAATGTTGTTTACTCAGATAATGCTTAATTTATATAATTTAAACGGGAAATTATAATAGAAGTATACATTCATATTACTGTATATGCATGTGACTGAGCATCTGTGCATCTGAGTCGTGCTTAACAATGGACTGATGGCCTATTCAAGGCTGGCTCCTACTTTATATTTGATGTTGCTGTAATAGACGCTAATATCCTGTGCAAGTGAGTTCGATAAGCCAAGAAAGAAAATGAATGAATTAATGAATTTAATGAAAACATAAATGCTGTAGCAATCCATGGTATGCCCTATATACACTGTAAACTATTAATAATATTTAGTACAGTACAGGCATTCTTTCCCTAAGTTGCTAACTGGTTAGCTACTGTATACATGATTTACTATATATATATATATATATATATATATATATATCCAATGATACAACATAAAAACATTAGCTAATCAAGTAAATATTAACTCAGTGGTTCTCAACCTGTGGGGCGGGCCCCCCTAAGGGATCGCGAAGTAACGAAAAGGGGGGCACGAAGATGTGAAAAAAAGAAAACAAGAATCAAAAATATGAAAAAAAATCTGTTGAAACCAAAACAAATTAACTTAAACTACACTAGAACTAGAACAATAAATATAGAGTTAGATAAATGTCAATAAAAGTTAAGTAGGTATAATAAAATATGCATCTACATTTCAAAAAAATGTTAGGAGGGGGCACGATTAAAACTGTTATGAAAATTCGGGTTGCAAATACTTAAAGGTTGAGAAACGCTGTATTAACTATTAAGGTGGAAACAAATCTAAGAAACTGTAAATTCTAATACAGACCTACTCTGATAAATAAACATCTACAATAACAAATGAACTAATGCACTTTAATTCCTATCAAAATTTTATATCCCACTCTGTTTCACACTTCATGCCTTATTACTGTCAAAAATTCTAATAATAGATATAATGAAGCTAACATATTAGATTAGATTAGATAGACAAATAGTGAGAAGGACAATGCACAGTGGTGGGTGACCCGGCCAGGATGAGGTTCTTTACCTGGATGTGAGGTCAGCCTGCCAGAAGGTAGGAACTGGCATCCCAGCAGGTTTGGATCGAGTAATAATAACCGGCCTGGAGGCCAGTGTGATAGAAGGACTGGGGGAGACAACCAGTCAGTGTTACATGCTCCCTGGACACAATAGGATGGTGAAAGGCTCCCTGGATGACACTACCAGTATGAACACCCACTAGTCATGCTGGGAACTGTAGTCCCATAGGGCAACCTTGTTGAGTTACATGGCATGTACAAAACCTTTTTGTAAGGTATTTTGGTTAATAAACCTTTTTTATTGTATGTGTTTGGGGTTTGGGTTGCTGCAATGGTCACAATAGATAGATAATTTAAATGAAAAGGCATACATTTTTAAATAAGGAATAATCTAAAAATAAAGGTGCCGAAGAAGTTACTCAGAGCAATGCCATGTGGAACCATTTTTGGTTCCCAAAAGAACTATCCACATGAAGGTTTCAGAAAGAACCTTTAGTTAGATCTGTAACAGGCTGCATAAATAACCATAAATAAATGATAACAGATTTACATATGCCAATCGGTTCCTGATTTTAAAAGAACTCTTACTGCATTCAGTAATGCAGGCTATGTTCAGGTTTTCTTGATCTTTCAGTGCCCTGATAGGTCACTAAGGGAAATGAGGACCTTGAGTTCCTAGAATAGAAGATACCATTTAATTTCCTTTCATAGTGGTGACCCCTCTTGTCCTCTCTGTGGTTCCCTTATTTTTTCCTTGTTTGGATGGGATTAGTTTTACACCAGGAGTCACCCAAAGCTGATTGTGACTTCAATAGAATTTTGACTATAAATGTATTTTCCTTTAAGCTTAATTTATTGTGTTACAGGGGGTTTATGGGCCATGAGGAATAACATTGTTTGAGTAGCACTGTTGGGGGAACATTGATTCTTGAAACAACCATCTAGATGAAGGAGTAAGAAATAACTTTTAATTATTTTGATCTGAAGAAGATTCTTTTAACATATATGATATATTTGAGAAATGTCAATGGGTTCCTGATT
The DNA here is from genome assembly GCA_026402145.1 of Polypterus bichir lapradei. Classification (NCBI taxonomy): domain Eukaryota; kingdom Metazoa; phylum Chordata; class Cladistia; order Polypteriformes; family Polypteridae; genus Polypterus; species Polypterus bichir. The sequence continues at coordinate 19,002,714 of JANRMT010062813.1, read as the reverse complement.
TTAAGAGGACTCTTGCTGCCTTAAATGAATCTGACTAAACTCTGTTTTTTTTATCTGTAGATTCCTGCTGGGTATCCTACTATACATTGAAGATTTCTGTTTTGTCCACATATTAGAAACCTTTTAAAAATACAAAAACCAAATTCATATGCTAAGAACCATTTTCAGAATAGAATTTTCTACGAGGAACCACACATCCCAGTAAAGTGCCATTAAAGAACCAGTTATACATCCTAAAACAAAATAAGGGGTTCTAGCACAAAACACATAAAAATATAATGAATTCTAACTGTAAATGGCAAACCAGATTTGCAGAAACAAACAGAATCAAACATCCATCCATTTTCTGACATTTAATTTCCAAATCAGGGTCCCATCAGCTGGAAGCTATCTTTTATATAAATTTCTTCGTATGCTCAACCTTCATTAATTACCTGTATACATTTAATTATTTGATTATGCCAGAAATTGAAGTGATTTCCAAATTTAAAATGATACCTGCACAAATTCTACATGAAAGAACTGTCACACGACCACAAACACGTGTCAACTAAAAAGGAAATATGTGTCAGGATTATTAAACTGATGATAGTAAGAAATAATTAGGAGCTTTCCTTATAAAAGTGTTTTGAAATTAAAGCCTCACTGGAACGGTTAAGTCTTTCCAAACAAAAAGAGGCACAAAGGCAACTTAGTGACAAATCTCACGCACTTAACTACAGGATAACGAGATCACATCTAGCTTCGTTTGCTCTGCATTCTGTTTTTGGATTGTATGCCATATTTTGCTTTATTCTTCTATTTATAAATGTTGTGCATACTGTGTCTTGTGGAAGTTCTTAATGTGGCAGAAAAAATTAATTGAACTAATGTGTGAAAGGTCAGCAAACTATTAGGTTCATCCATCCATCCGTTATCCAACCCGTATAACTATAGGGTCACGGGGGTCTGCTGGAGCCAATCCCAGCCAACACAGGGCGCAAGGCAGGAAGCAAACCCCGGGCACAGGGCGCCAGCCCACCACATATTAGGTTCATGTAATGTATATAAATTGGAGCATGCTTAAATACAATAGTGTGCTGATGTTTACATAATGTATTCCAGTAAACCATTGTTTTATTCAGTAAGTCCTAGAAGATCGATGAAGCCGTCCTACAAACTCCTGGAGCTAAATCTGGACGCGACACTAACAGAAAGACGCACCGGTGCACATTTATACATATTTACTACTCCTTTAACCACATTTTTGAGTGCCTACTTTCGCTATTGCCACTTTATTACGTATCGTTAGCATGTGTCGTTATTTTTGTCTGAGGGTTCCGAGATAACAAACGACAAATCATCATCCGGGCTAATGAGGTAAAGCGGATCCCATCGAGGGCAGAAGATAAGGAGCTCACGGTGGACTTCAGGGAAGCTTGTGAAACTCGCTCAAACTCATTTTTTATCAGTTAATGAATTATGGAAATCAATCACATGTCCTTAGATGATAAAAGAAAAACAAGTCCCTAACTAAACCCATTTGAAAATAGAGAGAACTTGCCAACTCCGCATAGATTGTGTCTCATAAAGTACTCGAACCAAGCCCTCTGCGCGACCTTGTATGCAGAAACAGCAGTAGTTAATTACAGATGTGAGCCGTACGTTCTGACAGCAGTAGGTCAGCCTTCTTATATTAAATTAACACTCACCGAAAAGCCGAGACCATTGTGCGGGGGGACGATAAGTCGGGTACTGCTTTGGAAAATTCTGCTGACTCCATTCTGCGTTGAAGGTAAGAGAAAAGTTCGACGCGTATACACTTTGGCAGGCTGTTGCGTTTATTTCAGAGACCACCGCACGTAGCGAATTGGCTACGAAAAAAGTCAGAAAAATGGCAGAGGGTGGTAGGCTGGTGGTTTCCATAGCCAGATTATATTGACTGTGCAAAGACCCTCTGGCGTACTGCAATAAACTACTTGTATGTGGGCCGCTGCTGTTCAAATAAACCTTTCAGTTGTCAAGTATCCAAGTCAAATATTTATTTGTCAATCGAGGATACTTTAAAAACAAGGTAACATTAACTTTGAAACTTGTTCTTTTAAAGGAAAAACCGTGTCGTTTGTCGGACAACTAGAAGCCTGAGATGGCCAACTTATTTGGAAGAAACGTTATTCAACCTCCACCTATGCGCGAATTTTGCATGTTCACCATTTTTTTCTTTTTTTTTTTTTTAATAGTTATTTTTGGTAAACGATGCCATAGTGTTGGTTTGTGTGCGATTGTGCCCAGCAAGCGGCTGGCACTATGCCCAAGGTCGGTTTCTGTCTCGCTCCTCATACCGTTAGGGTAAGCCATAGCTTTTCAGGATCGCTGCCATGGTCGCGCATTGGAAGCTCATTTCTGGATAGTTTAACAGACGTGTCCTGATGTTACTGGTCTGGCAGTACTTTGGATTGCTAAATAATGTGATTCAGGATCAAATATAAAGCATTTTCAGAATTGAAATGAAAACTTAAATTGAGTGTTTATATTATATCCTGCAAGACACGACCGAGGCTGCAAATAGATGAAACCAATTATCCGTAAGTTAACTAAGTGAACTTTAACATCAATATTTCTGACCAAGGACACTTTTAATTAAACAAGAACACAAGTGTGCATTGACTGCTTCAGCCATTAGACTGTCAATAACCTTTGCGAGGAGGATAGCAAACACTGCCAAATCCACATTGTCACAGTTGGGGAATCAGAAGATATTTTATTGCAAAGGTATGGAATATTTCACTAAATTTAACTACATCTAATTAAAGATAATGTTATGTCTGTGGACTGCCCCTCATATGATCCTTACTTATGAAAGATACAGTAGCACCTAAAATGAGAAGGTGTCAAGTAAATCAAACATCACCATAATTAAAAGCTAAGCAAACTCAAGCATTGTTTCATTCCAATAAATTTGATCTCTTGCTAATTTAACATCCATATGCATATTTTTTAGTAAATTCCAAAGACATTTTGCACAATTAATGGTGCTGCCAAAGTATTTCACAGTAACAACTGTGTTCAGATATGGTCATACAGTATATGATTTGCTGTTTTTTATCTTTATTAATAATGCATATTTCAATTTGACCAAAAGAAATCATAATAAAAGGAGCAATACCTAACAAAGCTGTCTGTCTGAATGTAATGGTCCACTCCCCCTGCTAAGGCAGCCCACTGAGATATCACAAAAAATATTCAGGGCAAAGTGAGTTGTGAGAATATACAGTTAGTTACAGTTACATACGAGTTGGTAATCTGCCACATATGACATCCATTTCTGTCATTTCCTAGTCAATTTGGATATTTTTTTTTTTTAAAGTGAGTGAAAACATCTTGCTTGACAAGAATTGGACAAAACATATAAAAACACCCAAAACTTTAATCACCTTTTGAGATGGGTTGGGCAATTTTTAGTAGCATCCAAAAACAAAAATGCTGCAATTCTGCCATATTCCAAAGCAAACTGCTTTTGTACATATTTTATGCAGTTACATTTATGAGGCAGGGGAAGGAGAATAAAAAGTAGAGAAAATTAATTACTTCCTACAAGTTTGACCCTTTTATTTTTTAAAGCTGTCAAAAGATTCTACATATGCTCCAGCCAAAGCCCCCCATGCCTCCAATCTAAAACATTTCTTCACCCCCTTAGTAGCCTGTGATATGTGCACATGAAGGCTGAGCCTGTTTACTAAATACTGGAAGGCTTACCATACCACAAACATTCAAATCCACCATTCCATTGTCTTTGTACCTCTTAGCTTATCCCACCGTGGTGAGTGACCATCTTTCGTGAGATTACAAGAAATCATAAAAGGGATTTAATATGTGATTCCAGTTCTCACTTTCACAAAGCAATCTAGATCTCTTCTCCAGCTTCATCTGTATTTGGAGAACTGCCTTCTGTAATTCAGACATTTAATTCCTAAGCTCTGGTTACAAATTTTAGTCAAGGTGTTATATGACAGGCTCGCTGCTTACCCCAATTTTCCATTGGGATGCTGTAGGTTGTTGTTGATCGATGTAATTTAATTTTCCTCTTTCTTGAGATGTAGAAGGTATGGATTTGGATCAAAAAATGATGTCATTCTAGTATTATATCTACTGTAAGTGTTCATTTTGTTTGTGAATACATAGTAATATTTATTTAAAGGAAGCACAGGATCTTCAGATAATAGTGTTTTTTTATTCAAGATTGCATTTATTGTCATGAACATAGTGCACACAGTATAAATACATTTTTGAATGTCTTCTCAGAACAGCTGACAATACAATACCAACAAGGCACACACATATATATCAGAGTGTCTGGCATCTATATGCCCAGGCTAATGGATTTCAGCAGTGCCTACAGGTACAGTAAGTGCTCTCTGGCCATACTGCCCTTTCCATACTCTGCACAAAAATAAATTGGGCCGTGCATTTGCATATGGAGAAAAAGTTGTATGTGTCAAAGTCACAGGTTTTGCTACAAATTGAATTTCATGCAAATTGTTTCATTCATTAATTGTATAGTTAAAATACATGCATAAGGTAATATGTCAACTTATGATATACGTATATACTTTTAGCATTTTCCCTAGCTAATTTATTGTAACCTAGTACCACAGCAGGATTTAACTGTTCACCCAGCACTGGAGCACTAGTGTGACACCCAGATTTCCAAAGAATTTTTTACACACGGGCAGCACGGTGGCGCAGTGGGTAGAGCTGCTTCCTAGGTCCTCCCTGCGTGGAGTTTGCATTTTCTCCCCCTGTCTGCGTGGGTTTCCTCCAGGTGCTCTGGTTTCCTCCCACAGTCCAAAGACATGCAGGTTTGGTGCAGTGGCAATTCTAAATTGTCCCTAGTGTGTGCTTGGTGTGTGTGTGCGCGCCCTGCAGTGGGCTGGCGCCCTGCCTGGGGTTTGTTTCCTGCCTTGTGGCCTGTGTTGGCTGGGATTGGCTCCAGCAGACCCCCATGACCCTGTAGTTAGGATATAGCAGGTTGGATAATGGATGGATGGATATTTTACACACTTCTCAGACCCTCTGTTAGGCCAGACTTACATGTCATTTACAAGTGAATTTTAACTCATGTGGATTGATGGTGAATATTGTGTTATTAAGTGAGAAATGTTTAGCACTCACATACTTGAAGCATGCATATAAACTATCTTGCATCAAATATACTCAAACATGTATCAGTGCAATATTATAGTTTAAAGTTTTTAGTTGCTCCATTTGAAAATAACATATTATATACATTTGAGATTGGCAGCAACTTTATGTATTGCAGTTTCTGATAGCACACAAAGAAGCATAACTGCAAGCTACTAAAAGACTTTAATGATTGTGTGCTTATCTTATTATCATTGTTACCAGTGATTCACCAGTTGTATATGTGACAGTGCAAAGAAATCCAAAGTATGCACATTAAATATAAACCAGTCTCATTGATATATTTGAGAATTCTACATGTTTCCCCACATAGATGTAATCTTGCTAATGGATCTTAGTTTGTTCCCATCAGCTATTGTTATTCAGGTGCTTTGTGTACATTTTTACAGTACCTGCAGGTAAGAGTAATGGGTAATCTTTGCAATGGAGATCACTTTGTAGTAGTGCTTTCCTTCTCAGCATTTCAGTTAGGAGAGGCTCCCTCTGACCCTAAGTGGAGGAAGATCTCTGACTCTGGCATCACTGTAACTGCCATATTGTTTCTGAATTCTGCCTTTGGGGCAGATCATACACTGGGCCCTGGATTGGAGAGATGTCAAGGGTGAACAATGAGAACACTGTGGTGGCCCAAGGATCGGGTCTAGGACCTCTCATCTCTCTGAATGTCCTCTCTATGCTCTATCATCGAGTCTCATGGTTTGTCCTGTAAATGCTGTACTAAAGATACACAGCTATACCTGTCATCCCCTCCAGAGGACCACATAGTATTTGCTAGAATCTCAGCATGTCTCACTGATATGACAGCTTGGATGAATGAACACCATCTCCCACTCATTCTGTCAAAGACAGACCTTCTTGTTATCCCAGCTTATCCATCTGTTTAGCACCCCATCTCCATTCAGTTTGGCTCACTACCACTAACACCCTCCAAGTCGGTACGCAACCTTGGGGTGGTGACTGATGACAGGCTGTCCTTTGGACCATGTGGCCTACAGTCTCTTGGTCTTACATGATCACCATGTACAACATCCATAAGATCACACTGTATTCGGCAGAATATGCAGCACAAATCCTGCTCCAGCCTTTGGTCTTGTTACTTCCAGACTACTGCAGCTCTGTGCTGGCAGGAACGGCAACATATTTCAAAATGCAGCGTCACATCTCATTGTTCAACCAGCCAATTCGGGCACATGTTACTCCTCTTTTCAGATCATGACACTGGCTTCCTGTAGGGGCACTTATTAAATTTGAAATCCTTGATGGTTGCTTACAAAGTAGCCAGTGGGCCAGCAAATATATATATGGGGACACTTGTGAGGACCTATGCTACTTCTTGATCACTTAGCTTTGCTGTTGAATGGCGTCAGGTGATGCCACCTCTGAGTGTTATCAAATTTCAGTCCAGACCCTTTTCAAGTGTAGCTCCTAGCTGGTAGAATGAGCTGCCCACCTCCATTAAATATATAAACTCAGTCATAACCAAAATAACATAGCTAAATGTAACATTTTCAAACCTTAGCATCACAGAAAGTCAGTTCTATCCTGTCAGCATTGAGTGTAACATATGAGACACCAGTCCATTATGGTGATTACTCACTCACATACTAATATCTGCATTGATGTGTGACCAATTAGAATTAATTACCAGATAGCCCAACATACATCATAAGGTTATAAGGGAAAATCTAGAGTACCTGCACTAAAAATTCACAGATTCAAGGAAAAGATGCAAACGTCACACAAATGATGAGTGTAAGACTTGAACCAAGGGTACCGATACATGAGGCAGCTGTACAACAACCATCAACATTTTCCAGTCAGAGAAGTCGAGTTTAGGATTGTGGAGGGTTTGGAGGTTATCTCAACAGCACTGGCCATAAGACATGACATATGTGGAAGGCACCATAAGTAATGAAATATTGCTATTTTTTTGCCATTTTATATTGCTTAATTCAAAAACCCAGTGCTTCTTTTTGACCCATTTTTTGTTGAGTAGTTTGCAGTTATGTTACAAATTTTGCATAGTCTTTTAATTATTTTTTACTATAATAATGTTACTTAAGGAGTTTTTAGTGGTGCATGGCAACCTTTAACAAAGTGTATTTCTAGGAGCAATTTCTATACACTGTGTGTGTTTATTTTGATAAAGTTAATGTAGTTTTTTTGTTATATATTATATATGTCTTATTGTTTGGTCATATTTCACAATTTGCAGTTTAAAAAATACATGTTCATTGGTTCAAAAGTAAAATTGGGTAAAATATATACAAGTATGCATAATAAATGTAACAGGGGCTGGCTTGCAGTGACTGAGTCCATTTAAAAATTGTTTTCTACAAACCTTCAACCCAAGGAAGCACACTAGCTAGAAAATAATGGAACATGTGAGTGCACAGCTTGTATAGTAAGGCAAGCTTTATTTCTCCAAGCTTATGTTCAGTCCTGCATTTGGCTATTGGAAGGTAACTTCTACTTCTTTCATTTCAAGAGAAGGATGAGATCTTTCTGACAGATAACTTTATATTGTGGTCCTAGGAATTACTTATGAACGCTTTGAAATCACTTTAGTAGGAGAAAAACCCCATATATGATATACCATTTTACTTATCATGATGTAAAGTTATGCAAGATGTGAAGCTTTTTGCCCCCCGCCATTTTGCACACCATTGTTGAGCCATATTTTGTGCAGAAAATTATACCTTTTTGATAAAAAGTAAACCCATAGGTGCCTTCAGCAAAAATAATCAGAAGGACTTGATGTGGTGCAGCCACATCAACTGATCCTAGTGGTTCACCCCATAATGGGATATGAGGAGGTAAAATTACTCCTTTTCATAAAATTTTGAAAAATGGGGATTGGTAATATAGGCACGTGGGGTGTTATTCAATGCCATTTCAAAGCTGCTGATCACGACTATGATAAGATGTTTGATATTTGATTCTTTACTGGTAGTCATAGTCCTCTAAGAGCCACCCCAATGGTTAAAAACAACAAATTTCATATATAAACATGTGGGGTATTGTTTTAGACCGTTTCAAGGTCAGCAATCACACATATGTCATTTTTGATTTTTGATCCTTTATTAGATATCTAGCCCTCTTGGACTTATATCAGAGAATATTTAGACTTTAAACATTTAGATTGAAGCACACATTTTAATATTTCAAATAGCTGAGGCAACTATTCTTGTTTATTTCCGCCTCATGAAGTAACCTCACTTATTTTACCTGTGTCTTTGGGCCTTTTCTCTAGGTTCTCTAAATTTATTTTCATATCCCATCTCAGGTTAATTGGCAGCTCCAAATTGGCCCTACAAGTGCATGAGTGTGCCCTGCACTAAAATAGTGTCATTCCTGTCTTGCATCTAAAGCTGCCAACATGAACTCTTGCACTTCGATAATGAGGTTCATGAAGTAATTTTGAAAACTGTTACGAGTATTAGCAGTATGTACAAGAGGAATTTGTATCTGACTACACGATCCAATGAACAGACCATAAGACATTGGCTTATTTTCTAGATATACTGTTCAAAATTAGACAGAGGTAACCGATTACAAGCCAGTGTAGGAGTTACCGATAAACCAAACCAAACTCCAAAAAAAAAAATCGGTGCAAATATAAAATACTATATCTTCAAGTGAGGTCTTTGGGCGGTGTAAAATCTTGAACCATCTTAAACTTGAGTAGAGTACTTTGGATTGCTTGTTAATATTTGGTATTTTAGTGAATAGGTTTTATTTTTTTATTATTTATTTAAGTTAAATAATAATAAATGGCCAATGCAAAATTCCCTACTCAGTATCTGACCTAAGTTTCCGCAGTAGTGCAGTCCCACTGTGGGCAAAAAGCAAGCAGCACATCCAGATGAGATAAGCAACAGGTGTTTGCTATAATGCAGTTATTTAAGTCAAGTCAAGTAAGGGAGCATGCACTGGTACAGCGTGTTGCCACACCCACTACATGACGAAACAGCTTGGGATCCCAGTTTGCAACCCCCCAGGCAGACATGTGGTCCAGTCCCACCCTATCTGCCACAGCCAGGTGTTATGTGGGTGACCCCTTGGCTTGGTCCAGCAACTCGGGTCCTCAACAATGAGGATCCTGCGAGACAGATGGCCCTCAGGGAATTGTGCCACATGGCCATAGTGCCATAACTGACGCTCCCTCACAATGCAGGTTTTATCGGATTGGCTGGCCGAGCAACGTTACAGCCGCGGAATGGCCAAATGGGGAGGCAGCTTGACGGATGAGGTCTCCAGCACTCTAAAAATATCAAAATCTTATTATGTGATATCATCTACTGTTAAATTCTGCTCTGTACTTCTAAAATTTTTATTATTATGCTGTATTAAGGATTTGTTCTGTTTTGCGTATTGTATTGTATTGAACCCCTTCTTTTGACACCCACTGCACGCCCAACCTACCTGGAAAGGGGTCTCTCTTTGAACTGCCTTTCCCGAGTTTTCTTTTTGGGAGTTTTTCCTTGTCTTCTTAGAGAGTCAAGGCTGGGGGGCTGTCAAGAGGCAGGGCCTGTTAAAGCCCATTGTGGCACTTCCTGTGTGAATTTGGGCTATACAAAAATAAACTGTATTGTAACTGTATTGTATAATGCAGGTAATGTGCCTCATTCGCGACTCCATGAGCAACCACTCATTCAATACAAAGTCAAACCAACAGTACCCAAGGATTCTCCGAAGAGACACAGTACCGAAGGAGTCTAGTCTTTGTCTCAGGTCACTGGATGGTGTCCATGTCTCGCAACCATATATGGTTATTTAACTATATAAAAATTTGTAGTTCATATAGCAAAGGTAAAACATTTTTCCTTGGTTATTGCTTATGTAATTGGAGGCAGATAAAGTGAGCCCAAAATGAACACTTCCAACTGAAGACCTGTATAGTTACGTAAAGCACATTATTATCAAGTCCAGTTCTTTTGTAGCTTGTCTGGCTAACAGACGAGACATCGCAGTTTTCATGAGGAGTTTAGGACCTGAATTCACATCCTGGTGATTATGTTTTGACTAAAGCTTATAATGACATAAACTAATTTTATGAATATTTTTTGGTTATCACATTTTTGTCAATTTTAAAAGCAAATGACAAGCAATTTTAATGTCTTTAAACATAAGAGAAAAAAACTGTGTATGCATATATTCAAAAAATACTGTTGCTATTGTCTGAATTTAGGGTAGTTTGCAATAATATATTCAATTTAACAAGACTTGTGCAGAAAGTGTTGTACATATTATTTGTTCTAATTAATCAATGATGAAAAATGTAAGTGCAAATGTGGACTTTTCTAATGAATGCATAATGTGTTTGTCTCAACATTAGAATAATCTAGATGAGAACAGGTCATTCAGCCCAACAAAGCTAGCCAGTCTTATTCACTTAATTCTTCTAAAATAGGGACCTTCAAAATAAACTTGATGTTAAAGTCCTACTGTCTACCCCACTACTTGGTAGGTTAATCCATGTGTCTATCTCAGAGTAAAGAAAAACTTTCTAATATTTGTACAAAATTTACCTTTAATGAGTTTCCAATTGTGTCCCTGTGTTCTTGTTGAACTCATTTTAAAATACAAGTCTCGTTCCACTGTACTAATTCCCTTCATACTTTTAAACACTTCAGTCATGTCTCCTCTTGATCTTCTTTTGCTTAACCTGTAAAGACTCAGCTCTTTTAATCTTTCTGCATAACTCATCCCCGTAGCCCTGGAATCAGCCAAGTTGCTCTTCTTAGGACTTTTTCCAGCACTGCTATGTTCTTTTTGTAGCCTGGAGACCAAACCTGCACACAGATTAGACCTCACTAGTATCAGTGACTTGTAGTCTACACATCATATTATATAACCTGGCATTATGTTAGCCTTCTTAGTGGCTTCTGAACGGTGTATTTTCAGACCTCCCATTGCGTAATCAACTCTACCTTCCGAATACTTCACGTTTACGTTAAATTAAATTTCATCTGCCCAAGCCAGTATGCTGTCCAAGTCCCTCTGTAATGATTCAACGGATTCAAGATTATCTGCCAGTCCATTACAGCTTAGTGGCATCTGCAAACTTAAAGGAAATTAAGAGTTCTTCATGTTTGTTAAAGGGTGAACTTCTTAGCTTAATACTTCATTACTTTGTCATCATCTCACCAGAAAGACAATGGTGTTATACAGATACGCATAAACTTCCTCTTTGTATCATTCAGAATCAGAACACAATAGAGTGTTCTGGTGGTTATTTTTTCTCATATGTAATTTCAAAAGGTGTCTTAAAATTAATCAGGCTTTATTGCATACTTAGAAAGTCCATTGAAACTTGGCTCATATAAAGTCATGGATACGGCAGTGGTCTTCTGGCTTAAGGGACTTGGGTTCAATTCCCAACCCAGTCAACATCTTCCAACAGAAAATGCTGAGAGGAGCTGCTTGACAAATTCCAATAAAATAATATTTGTACTGAAGGAAACATTGCAGGAGCCAAAATTGTTTACTTTGCATGAGGGACTGAACCGGAATAGCATGATAGAAATGTGAATTATGAAAGGGACAAATATGGTAAAAAACATGTATTACTTTGGAGTCTCCAGTTCTTCAGCAAGTAGGAGGGAGAAAATGTTTGAGGCTTGTTAGGTGTAAACTTCAAAGTTGCAAAGTTTTTAAAAAGAGAGAGATTGACAAAAACATAATTAACACTGACATTTATTAAAGCTTTGGGTGACAACCAGTCTTTGAGAGCAGGGGCTCAATAAATCTATAATTAAATCAAATGAAATGTTGTAAACTTTATCTTCATTCAAATACTCGGAACCCACTCCATTCCATTTTATTTAAAATATATAAATTCAAGTGATATGTCTCATAAATGAAACACAGAAAACTTTACTAGCATGGGATTTGTCTTAAATTTTTAACTTTATGCTGATCCAGATTTGAAAGAATAGTTTGATATTATGAAGGAATGAATGGTAGTAAGAAATCGAATTTAAACGAAAATCATACTTGAAGGTTCGATTTATTTTTTAGTTATAAAATATTTAAAATAATCTTACAGTATTAAGAATAGAGTGTACACGTAAATTGCAAATATTAGATTTCAATATATAAGGCGAATCATCTAATGTCTAACAGCAGCTTCAGTTTCATTACACATTAAAAAAAAATCGTACCTATTTGTTTCCACATAAAAAATAAAATAAAAAAAGAAGTTAATTGCAGTCCACAACTACGTAAACTGACAAAAACGACAATAATGCTTTATTGCTATAATAAAAATACTCAAATACTGTGCAGATTTTGAACTGCAATTAGCGTTGGCAGTTAATGGATTTCATAAATAGTTCATGCACAATTTATAAAGAAAAACAATTTTATTATGCCACTTAATTACCTGTAAACGATAAGTAGAATATATGTCCCATATTCACACATATTAAGTGACGCGTATAGAAAGTAGAATATTTTGTTCTATTCTTATGTGCACGGTGATATAAGAAAAACATGCACTGTGTGCGGTAAACTATTGAAAGAAAGAAAGAAAGAAAGAAAGAAAGAAAGAAAGAAAGAAAGAAAGA
>JANRMT010062813.1:18954377-18989952 GCA_026402145.1 Polypterus bichir lapradei | reverse complement strand
AGAAAGAAAGAAAGAAAGAAAGAAAGAAAGAAAGAAAGAAAGAAAGACCGACTAGCCAAACCCTCCCATAGTACATTAAGTTAATGTTCCGATTATAATTTCAGTGGTCGAAAATGTTATGTTCAGTTGACTAATAGAGCAAAAATATATTCGAAAACGTTTAAATTATTGGGTTTATTTAGTCCTATACTTGAAAAAATCATTATATGGGTCATCGAAACCATTGAATTATTAAGCACACAATTGATGTTATTTCGACAAATGCTGACTGAATATACATCTATTAAGCAGGTACAAAATATCCCATGTAAACGTTTAATTCTTACTGATGGCTTACTTGGTTGGTTGAAAAGCGAATCCTTTTCATTAAAATGCAATTTTATATCATCGCTTACCTACAACTCCTTCCGCTGACGTGACAACTTTGGCTCGCGCGTGTCAGATCGTTTCTCTGTGCTCTGCAATGCGCTGCCAGTTATTATTTCCGCCGATATTCACTGCATTCGCGTCATTCGATTCGCTGGATTATCTAATAGATGGGTGGGTTTATTTATTTTTCCCCATTATCTATCCATCCATACTTGCTGTTTTTTGTACGTACAAATTCCCCTCCAAAATACAAATCGTTTCAACGTTTAGTTACCATTTATGTTGTTAGGTTATATTCTTCGCACTTAACTTCAACTTTAAAATTCTGGATATTACTGTATACAGCAGTTTTATAAAATATCATTTTAAACGCACATAGTAGCTTGTTTACAAATTATCAATTAATATTTTGTGACTGATGCTTTTTAGGGCAATTTATTTGGAGCAAATCAATGGAAAGCATAGCTTTTCACACCTTCGTCCTTATATTTTGAGACCGGTCGTAAATGTATCGGTTGATTCTGATTCGCACGATGCTATGAAGATGTTATCTCTCCGAAATTTTAAGAGCACTTTTTCTCATTGCTGCTTTAGCCTGAAGTGAATTTACTAGGCAATTTCGTTGTTAAATAAAAAAAAATAAATCTCATTAGTTTACGCAGTTCCTCGTGGTTTCAGTCAGGAATAATTTATTACCACTCGATTCGGTTTATGTAAGGCACACTGAGCTTTGGTATAAGCAGCTGTTTATAACCGATATAAAACAGAAATTAAAAAAAGAACACTCGTACCTTTTGAGACAATGAAAGCTTTACGTAGCTTTATAATACCCATAGGCCTTAATACCATTTGAAGACTATCAGCGTAAATTGATAGAAGCTTTGACATATAATATTTATAATGTATATAAACTAGTGATGATCATGAGGTAGTCTCCCAAAATCTGACATTCATAAAATATTCTACAATCATAAAACACATAAGGGCAGTGTCAGCGTGCATCTGCAAAAAGAAGAGTAATGGCAATTCTCTCAATCAGAAAGAACCGAATGTTTTGTGGGTGTGAGTTTGTGTTTGTGTGTGTGTATGTGATTTTTAATCAGTCTAAACAATCACCTAATGCGGTATTACTGTATCAATTTGATCAAAACTGTTATTACAGTAAAGGTATTTTAGTAAATGAGCATATGACATTGGGAAAGTGATGACGTGTTGTGTATGGTTGGGGATGCCAGTTCGAATTTCACCGTACTCTGTACATGCGACAATACTATCACTAATACTGCAGTGCTACTGGTGCCGTGATACTGGTTCTTTAATGGCACGGTTTGGTTCTTAATTGGGTTGTGTAGTTCTTCGTAGAACCATTGCTCGAGAAGGAACCATTTCATTCTGGGGAGAATTCTTCGCACATAAGGCTGATTCTTTGTGCTTTGAAAACGTCCTAGAAAAAACTACACTTTTTAATGTAATCTATAGGCTGCCTAGCAGGACACTAACAGATTAAGAAAACCTGAATTGAAGCTGTGTGATCATATACAGCGCTATTGATATTTCATAAATCTGTTATCATCTATTCATGATTGTTAATGAAGCCTATTACGGGCCTAAATAAAAAAAAAAAAGATTTTTTCTGGAACCTTCACGTGGGTAGGTCTTTTGGGAACTGAAAATGGTTCCCCTGTGGCATCGCTCTGAAGAACCACTTCATTTTTAAGAGCGGACTGCATCGGGAAATCGTACCGACAGCAGGCCCGGCACCCAGTCTCCAGCCTGCTTTAATCAGTAATGATGTTATTCGTTCTGATCTGTCTGATCTTATCAATGAAGTGCTTCAATGGGCAGCTCTAAGTTCTTTGAATGGTCTTTGAGGGTCGTTAGAAGCCACTGTCACGTTGCCCAGTTTATTTACAAGATCAATATGCGGTATTGTCCTCCTCGCTGTTGAATCCGATATGAATTACTTCTTCCATGAACATATGAAAACCATCATTCTGT
This sequence comes from Polypterus bichir lapradei, assembly GCA_026402145.1. Classification (NCBI taxonomy): domain Eukaryota; kingdom Metazoa; phylum Chordata; class Cladistia; order Polypteriformes; family Polypteridae; genus Polypterus; species Polypterus bichir. The sequence goes on along the minus strand of JANRMT010062813.1, from coordinate 18,987,585 downwards.
TCACACGAAATTTTGTGCTCAGTTTTGAAAAATAGCTCTAAAAAGTCTAAAAATGTGTTTATTTGTGCAAGTGTGTGTATGTCTTTAATGTATTCAAAAATGTTCTGCGAAAACATAATTAATTGCCCAACATAATCGAAATTCTCGCAATTAGAAAGCCACACTAAATTGTCTTTCAGTGGACTGAACATTGTAAGTCTACTGGGCAACTTTTTTATTTTACTATGGCTACTGTAAACATGAAACAACAATCGAGGCATTTGGATGAAAAACAACAGGAATATTTTATCAATCAAGTGTGTAATAATACATTTTTTTCTGTATCACCAAGAAAATAACAACGAAAGGAAACAGTTCTAAGAAAATAAATATTGTTACCTGAATAAATGTGAAAAATCAAAAATCTTACTGATTTCATTACAGTCCATAATTAGAGTTGCATATTGGCAAAATATGAAGATTTTCTTTTCACTTTCCTCCTTTAATACAATTTCATGAGTTTTGTCTAGAATACTTTGTGGTAACAACAGTACATTAACTATAAAAGTTGGGTTTAACCAAAGAAAAAAAAGAAGCGCACTAGAGGCACAAATGTACAGTGCACACAAGTGTTTTATATTTTCTTTAAACATTTTTACATATACCTATAAACTTACATTAAAGTGCAAGACATACCGTTAAACGGATCAGCGTTTTCAAAATGAACATCCTTAATTATGATTTTATTCAGTTTTCACACAGTTGAACGTGAAATGTTAATTGTTCCCGCACTCAGTTATTTTGAGTCATTGTCAACTAAAACGAAGCCTGGGACTCAGTATGGCTTTGTCAGAATTCCTGTAAAAGGTTACCGGACCTGAAGAACAGAATTACAGTCATCTTGCCAAAGTAGTCACAACAACATATAAATATAAGAATTTATTTTACAGTATTTCTAGATAAAGCCAGCAGCTGCTGCAGAGGGGATGTTTTTGAAAGTTATAGTTTTTCCTTCTTCGTTAGTAATTACAGTAGTGTAGTTCCAGAGGATCTGTAGATCTGTAAACCACTAGATCACAATTCATAAATCAACGTACAGGCATATTGGATATTGGTCTACATTTTGCATTTTGTCATTCCATCTATTACCATCAAACAATCTTTAAGAGCCGTGAAATGCTTATCGTTGAAGACCCACATGCCCCCATCACGTACACATCTCATATCTATACAGATATCTGTCAAATGCCATTTTAATTAGTAATATGCTGACCACCTCTGTCCAAGAGATCCTTTCTTATTAAAGTGTTCCTCCACACAAAGAAACTTCAGATGGCATAGGCTGAAAACAATAAATGTATGGATAATACTGATAGGCTTGATACACGGGGACACTAGCTGGGTTCAGCAGGTCTTCCGTCCTATACTGTCTCTGATCGTCCTTCACCAGCACTTTGACTGCTACCTTCTTGGCTGTGGTGCAGGGCGAAGGGGTGATAGCCGCCAGTTCGGCTGCGAGTTGTCTTCTTTTGGTTTTGTACCGGCGATTCTGGAACCAGATCTTCACTTGCGTTTCTGTAAGTTTAAGGGCTGCAGCAAGGGTCGCTCGTTCGGGACCCGACAGGTATCTCTGCATTTTGAAACGCCGCTCCAATTCATACACCTGGGTGTGAGAAAAAGCGGCCCGTGACCGCTTCTTCCCTGGTCTTGGCTCTGGGCTCTCATTCTTTGGGACTTCCTCTTCGTCTGCCATCCTCTCGACCTCTGGAAGGTTTAATACATCATTGAATCATTTCTGTGCTATTTTATTAATATATAGCTCCGTTAACATTACTGAAATAAAAAAATTAAAATGGGAAATGAAGACAAATTAACTTATTTCACACTGGGCTGCTGGCAAATATAAGCTGAATATATGTCTGTAAAATAACTTATAAGAATTATCGTATGCATGTAAAGCATATACCTTACAAAGACAAAACAGCTGTTTATTTATGTACAGCACGTTAATAAACTTTGAAAGTCAATGTCAAGTTAAAAACAAACAAACAAAAGTGTCGAACTGTTGAATTATTAACCTGAGTGTTTTTTCTTTCTTTCTTGCCAAACAAATGCAAGCTTCACTATTTTAATTTACATATGGAAATCATTAAGAAAAAATACGCGAATAACTCTATGCATATTCGATATGTTACTATAACGGACTTGCTTATATCGTTATTTAAGCATTTTAGCGCATGAAATACATATTCGGGTACGACTTACACGTAAACCCGTGAATAGACACCATCGAGCTAAAAGGCTGGCATACCTTGATGTCGTTCTATGGCCGAATGCTCCGAGCAGACTACTGTGTACGCCTCGCTGCAGCACCGCTCACTCAGTTGCCGAGTTTCATCCCTTTGTAAACTTTTCCAGGACTGTGAACTTCCTAGAGAACTTGGCATCTGTCCTTGGCAGTCAGTTTTTGGGTGTATCTTGTAATTCACAAAACACGTTTGTGGGACCCGCTTACTAATACCTCCGATTTCGTTCTGTAACTCCGTGTCGGACATTAAGCACAATTCAGTAAATTCCCTCCCAATATGATTCTCAATGTCCGTATTGTTACGGGTCAAAATGTTTTGAATTGAAAATGAAAATCCTTTTTGTGACATTTCTTATACAAATAACATCCGTTTTGCACAACCAATATTTGCTTGTTTTGTTTGTAGTAATTTAGCTGAATTCGTCTTCATTCAAGATGTCTACAGAAGTGTGAGAGATGCATGAAGTAAAGCGCCCTCCTCTTCCCAACCTGCGTATCTGTGATTTAATTGCAGTGCTTTCTGAGTCAATCAGCGGGCGATGTGTCAAGTTTTCAATTTTATTTTAACAGTTAGTTACAAGCGGAAAAGAGAAGAACTTTCATTGGACGACTAGTGCCAGAAGCCCCACCCGACGAACTAGCTCTCTCCCAAGTGCTCTTGAAGCACTTGTTATAATTACCGAGAGCCTGGGCCGTGAAGAAGAGACTTCGACTCAAAAAGCAGTCTGAAGTAAATCTTAAGAAGTGTCACCGCCTAGCGTGTCTGTGCCACTGGTATATAAAATCACACGATAAGCAAACACGCACATATTTCGTATACTGTATATATCTGTATATATCAAAATGTAAAAAGTGTACAAGTAAAAACATTTAAATGTATAATATCCTTTTGTAAGCCGCCTTAGGTAAAGGTGTCTGCGTAGATAGATAGATAGATAGATAGATAGATAGATAGATAGATAGATAGATAGATAGATAGATAGATAGATAGATAGAACTGTTTCATATCTATCTATCTATCTATCTATCTATCTGCCTTGAAGCACTTGTTGCTTTGTTGAGTGCTCCTGGTTAGTCAGTGAGTCCTGGTTAGTGAGTCAAAAGAGCATATTTTTAATTTGGCGTGATCTGCTTAAAAGATTGTACAGCTCCCAAAGAAAAAAAAATCTTTCATTAAGATTGTTTCGCCATTTTTTGTGCCCTGATCAGTTTATAGAGTTTGGGATATCCATGAGCGGAGTCTCATAGAAGCTGAAATCAGACAGGTAAATATAATAAAATTCGTAAATACTACTTTTAACAGGTAAACTAATAATCTCATTATGATTTCGTCGTGTTAATATTTTGTGTTCGTTGCTATATAATTTACAAATTGTGCCATAACGGCGGTGAAAACTATAAACATTGAATGCAATTATTTTATACGTTGTAATGTTGTCATTCAAAACTTAACATTTCAAATAAACTTTCTCATATTCGCTTAATCCAATTAAGGGTCACCAGGGACCGAAAAGTCCCACCAAGAAGGTACCAGTCACGAATTGTACACAAGTAAGTCTCAAGGTCAGTTCTCACAGGTTTTTAATTGTCAGCGAATTACTTTACATGCACGTATCTGGGGATGTGGGAGGAAAACTGAAATATCCCAGTGAAAAACCGTGCATATATGAGGAGAAGAGGCAAACCGCACATGGATAACGACCTGGTGAGGAATTCGAACCCTGTCAGCTGATCCGTGAGGCAGCGGGGCTAACCACTGCGCCACTTTATTAAGCATTATTTATTAAAGAAACGAAAAGAGATTCCATGTTATAGATATTTGTTCTTTTCCAGGTTTAAACATTGTATCAAATTACACCATTTAAATTGTGTGTTAAGAAACATCGTTTGTTAAAATGCTTAAAATTTGTGCACCAATCCGTCAATGCAAAACATAATTTACTTCTTTCTTTTTTTTAATTGCGTCCTGCGTTGTTCCTGAAGTCCACACGACTCTCAGCTCTAATAAACGGTTACCGAAACGAAAGAATAAGAAACGAATTAGGAACTCTGTTTGTCTAGCATTATATTCAAACCCAAAATGATGACAGAATAGCAAACGTTAACAGGAAAAGGAAAAAAAAAGTTTATTTGTAGGTATTGACAGAATGGTTAGTAGGTAATGCACGTAGGTTTTAAGAGACAATGCCACATTAAACTAAAATATGTTAATCTGCTTAAAGGTTGAATATCATAATTTTTCATTTTTGAATTTGAGTATGATGAATTAAAGGCGATGGTTGTCAAAATAAGGCATTCCTTGTGCCAGTTATTTTAACGAGTCTGTAAAATCGTGTTTGCTGGTCATTAATTCCTGTTGACTGTGGGATTCCATAGATGTGCCGTTGAACTGTCCCCGTAGCTGCGGTTTAATTTCCACTATCCTGAAGGGTCACACTGCACCGGGCACAGCCAAAAGCAAAACATTGCTGGTCACCGCATGTAAATCGTCTTTGGGCCGAGGCTGAGTACAGCACACTGCGGTGAACCAATTTTAAAATCTGCCGAGTCGAATGACTGTGGCTGGTGGTTTGAAATGCTCTCACTATGTTGGTTCTTTCTTTTTTAGTATTTATTTATTTGTTTGTTTATGTGTCTGTTTGTTTATTTTAGAATCCCACACCATACAAAACAAGTACATAATTGAAACGCTATTAAATGTTTTTAATATAATTCCTTAGGTCATATATTGAAACATTTATGGAAATCATACACATTTACTGCAGCTCTTATAATCTGTTAATCTCTTTCTTTGTAAATAACTTTAATGTAAAATTAAAATACTAGCATATAAATTAAATCTGTACATCACAACCTGTAAAGAAAACGCGTGCGGCATAAAATACCTTTCAATTGTTCTACTCGTCTGTTATGCATATAAATAAATGTTTTAGAGGTTAGTTTGGGTAAAACCTTTAAATGACGTTTTGTGACTGCAGGGAGTTGCGACCTCCTGTACCGTGAAATATACAATAGGTGCCTAACGTGAAGCCTTCAGATATTTTGGACATTATGTCCCGTGTCATACTATTTACGGTAAATACGATACTGTATTTACAGTAAATATTCCGACATAGCGGTTTGAACTTTTGCTATAGGGTATATTCACTTTTCAAGTATCTTGTATCTGTCGGAAAAGAGCGTTATTCTGCCTTAAATATAAGATATGTATAGAGCGTAACTTATCAACATTGCAAATGAGAACACACTTTCAGAATTAATATTATATTTTAATTTTCATCAAGGTACACCCGTCAACAAAAGCTTTGATTATCACCACCTGTCAACTTCAGTAAAGAAATTACTGACCAGAAGTCAAGCACGATTTTACAGACTTGTTAAAATAACTTAATAAATATGCGAGTGTGTGTCTGTGCTGGAGTGGGTGGGGGGATTCGAGTGGGGGGGCATTTTAGTGGTTTGCTGGTGTGCGAATGAAAGGGCATTTTATTATAATTAACTTTTCAGAAAAGTTTAACTTTTTTATATAAATTTTGGAAAATGACAGACTTGAACGGTTTTTAAAGTACCAGACTTGTTACTTGGTTGATTCCCATGCCGATTATTGTTTTATGTATTCGAAGGTTAAACTATTTACGAAAGTATTGAAACCCTCCTTTTCATGTCTGTGTCTGGTAAATCGTAACTGTTGAAGGGACTTAGCATTCATTCTGTCATCTGTGAACTGAAAAACAGATGTTTCTTACACATTTGTAGCGGAAATGTGGATGAGCCTAACTGATTAGTCGCCGCATTTTAGCTCACGTGTTGACAAAAGTAGTAAACAGCTGATTTTCATTGTCTGATCTTCTGGGCTGCAGATAGTTAAGCTTTGTATACCAAATGCTCTTCCTGTAATATCAGTGCCTTGAAGAATGTAAACATTATGAAGCAAAGAGAAAGTGAAATAAATTGTTGTTAAATGTACTTTTCTACAGCAGTGTTCATTCGCACAGTGTGTAATAATTTGTATATTGTAAATGTATACTATTCAGGTTAAAAACTGTATTGCGTAACAGCAATAATAATTTTTTGTCTCCTATTATTATTATTATTATTATTATTATTATCCACCCATCCATTATCCAACCCGCTATATCCTAACTACAGGGTCACGGGGGTCTGCTGGAGCCAATCCCAGCCAACACAGGGCACAAGGCAGAAAACAAACCCCGGGCAGGGCGCACACACATACACACACCCACACACCAAGCACACACCTGGGACAATTTAGAATCGCCAATCCACCTAACCTGCATGTCTTTGGACTGTGGGAGGAAACTGGAGTACCCGGAGGAAACCCACGCAGACACGGGGAGAACATGCAAACTCCACGCAGGGAGGACCCGGGAAGCGAACCCGGGTCCCCTAACTGCAAGGCAGCAGCGCTGCGCCACCGTGCCGCGCATTATTATTATTATTATTATTATTATTATTATTATTATTACACAATACTCTATTGCGTTAAAAGTACGGAGTTGTTCAGTGAGAGAGTGTATTTGGTCAGGTCTGCATATGTCAATATATTACCATAATTCAATCTGAGTGACAATATGCCAGCTGTCTCTTGACGCATTCATTTCCATTGAATGAAAATAATGGAATAGGAAAGTGATGACAGTCCACTGTAAATCCAGAAATCATATTTTATAGTTGTACATAAACAGTTGAAATTTAATGATATAAATATATCTTTCTAACATATGTTTTAATTTTACCATTACCATATTCTTGAAAATTGCCTAACAAACTTCAAACATGTATTTTACTTTTCTAATAATATGAATATTAAATGGGCTTAAATGATAATCTTGGTATTTTTCAAGTCAAAGTTATTTCTTCAGTCATGGTATATATTAATTTGACACTTGAAACTGTGTTCCTAATTGAAGCAATTTTTATACATTTTTAAAAATATCTGCCTTCTCTTGATATTTAAAATAGAGATGAAGGGTACTGGGGTCCAAAGTAAAATCAAACACCTTAAAAGTTACTGAATTTGCCAATTTTGAGTTTCAATGTAAGGAAATGTGCTTTACTTGATAATGAGGTATGTTTGTGACAGAAAAGTAAACCAGAAATAAACATTTTGTCACAGATTCTTGCTACTGTTTTCTTAAGGTAAGGCTATGTTTCCTGTTTACTTTTCTGCTTTCCATGACCTTTGTGGACGATGTTTTAATATTCACCCTGGAGCAGCCCTAATGCTGGCAGGCATGTTAAATCATACAAAAGATTATTCCCACCACTCAAAAAAATGATTGTGTCAGTTCTCAATAACCATTACATTATTTCACAGAGATTGCCTGTTGCAAGTGTTTCAGTAGTCTCGTGATGGTTACTCCTAGACAGACTGAACACACACATAGGGTGCAACCAAGTAGAAAGAACTGAAGAGACGTTATAGGAGTACATTTAGTTTTAATCAGATTAAAGTTTTATAAAGATGTGGCAGATGTAAGAAAATGTGCCTTATGATACTAAGGCCTGTTGTAAGCGTTTCAATAGTCTACTGAGAGTAAATTATAAATTAACTTACTGTGCCTCACTGCACCAGAGTCTGCATGGTATATGCATGTTCTCACATTGTATTTATGGACTGAGTGGTATACGTCAGTGTGGTTAACTGTGGATGATTGCCACTTTTAACCCTGAATATTGGAAATACACTCTGTCAGTAATACTTGTCAATTACCAAAAAAGATTAGTCCTTAATTTGCAGTGAATTTAATAATGCCCATCTCCTTTTGTTTGGGTATACAGCTGGTTATGTATGGAAGCGTAAAGACTATGAGTGATCTTGCAATGTTTGTTGAGTATTGGTTCTGTAGTTGTGTAAAATAATAGAGACAACAATTCATATCTGAGTGTCAACTTTACTGTCAGTAACAGTTCTTAAAGAGTATTGTTTGAGGTGTACCCTGCAGGAAACTGTGCACATGGGGATGAAGGGTTGCTGTGGAGGAAGACCAGTAGAGAGGTGAATCTAGAAGCCAGTTTCTTTATTAAAATAGCTGAATCTCACAAAAACATTTTGCTTTTTTTTTACTTCTTAAAATGACATGGACACGCTGTTCAGTAATATGTGTGAATCTTAAGATGAAGATCAATACTTGACAATACTCTTGTCTTTAAAAATGTGATATATTCTAAGTTTTAAGGATTCTTTTTTTCACGTTGGACCCCGGTACCCTTCACCTCATTTTAAAGCATGAGAGCAGGCTAAGTATTTTTTAAAATTTATAAAAATTGCTTAACTTTACAACACATTTCATGTGGCAGATTAATATATGCCATTACTGTAAAGAAATTAACTCCATTTTGAAAAATAGCAAAGTTATCCTTTAATGTATATATCACAAATTGTTTATTTGTTAATTTAGTAAGACTTTTGTTTTTTTCAAATGATATAATGTATTATATTTCCTTTAGAAACTTGCATGTCAATACAATCTCAGAACAAACTATATGTTCTATTTTTAGTGGGTAATTAATAACTAGTTAATGCCCACAAGTTTTGAACCAGATGAAGCAGTTTCCAAATGGGCAATGCTATTTTCATATTAGGGAAACCTGTATATGTTTAAATTTACATATATGCTAAGCTGCTAAGAAAAGAATCTTTGAATCCACACCTGTTCATGGTCATGGAGGCCCGAGCCTATCCCAGCAGCACAAAAGAACTTGTTCTAGACCGGCTGCCAGTCACACGCACACACACATGCAGATTCCCACAAGGCCAGGTTAGAGTTTCTAGTTAACCTAACACAGACACACATCTTTGAGATGAAAACCAGTGGTGACACAGGGAGACCAGGCTCTTAAGTTTGCGGTATGCTACTTTAAATTTCATTCATAGGTATTGCACACAACATTTTCAAATTATTTATTTATTTAACACCAGAAATACATATTGCTAAAAATTCATAAGCAAACAATGAAACAAATACTAGTTATTAAACTTTTTCAGCTATAAAAAAACACTTTTAATGACTGGTGTCACAAAATCAAAGAAGCCACAGAAAGGTTTGGGGCAGCCACCCGTATATTATTCTCTGGCTGTAAAATGGTTTAACGGTTTGTACTGATGTGTACAAGATTGGAGTCCAGAACAGAACTGAGGGGGTGGAGGAAAGGTGGCAGCTTTAAAGGTCAGTATAGGAAGTGACATCAAAGGGGCAGGAACCAGGAATGATGTCATCAGGGCCAGGTGGAATTTCCCATGAACGGTCTATAGAACAGCAAGATAAAGAGTCCGTGCACTCCGCTACCTCCTGGTCTGGCTCGGAATTACTCTCATTTAAGCCCTTTCGCTGCCTTCAATGCGCATGTGTGTGACACTGGATAATATTTCTCATGCAATTCATTTGTACTCCAGAAACAAAGTTTAGACAGTTAACAAGATATAAATAAATATATGACTACCGCAACTGATATAGCATGGTGACTCCTGCATACTTGTACAGTAACGATTTTGTCTTTCATCAATGACAGCGACATATATTGTGATCCCGATTAAGTCTTATTCAAACTGTAAACTCCAGAAAAAAAATCTTTGATCAAACACTGTCAGATATTGGCCTGGTTCTCTGACACTTTACTACAGTGATAAAGGACTTCTGAGGCACCCACTGCATTTCTCAAAAAGTGAAACACAAAGTGTGTGAAAATTGGGTCTGTTTTCTCACTCTCTCTGAAGGTGGGGAGTATATGGTTTTCATCATATCGGAAGACTGAAAATGATAGTTTTACTAGGTTTGTTCTTAGGACATGGAAATATTGTTGATGATAGAGTGACAAAGACATACCACAGAAGCAAATGAAAGACAATGAATAATGAGAAAGTATTGGACAGAATAAGTGAAGTGTATATAGTTTAAAAAAAGGCTTAAAAAGCTAAACATTTACACTTCAACCCTCCATTAAAAGACAAACATTACAGCATTGTGCCTTGACCACAGAAGGTCAAGCCCTGGTTACTCTCAAATGATATGTTAGCTGTTCTTTTCAGAAAGTCATGGGAGATACACAATGGCGGACCTATATTTTTGAGGCCCAAAAAGCTTGAACTGTTATGGGGGCCCTTTTGCAACCAGCACAGAGGTCTGTGTAATCTTCTTCGATTTGGTAGTTCCATGACAGATCACCACAAATTTCTTAAAAATGTAACCACTACAACTAGGTTCATTACAATTGCTGCACTAGATTGTCCCACATGTTACTATTACTGATGTGAATAAAAAAATCATATGTCTTAAAGTTTTTGAGTTATGGAGGATGTAGTTTAAAGTCGCTTCTGGGGTCCATCTGGGGTTAGGGGCACTGAAGGTTATTCTTCATTAGTTTTATAGTAGGTCCACCCCTGAAGATACACTAGGGATTAGTAAACTGCTCAGTTACAGTATCTGTGTGCTCAGTGTCCAGACAGCCATTGCATCACAGCTTATAACATGGAACCCAGACAGTGAAAGAAGGTTTTACTACAATTTGTGGGTTTCCAAATGTGATTGGTTCTAATGACAACATACACACTGGGATTATACCCCCTCCTACTGATGAGCCTTAGAACTATGTCTATAGAAAAAAGAATATCATTCCCTAATTGTGCAGATCATCTTTAATAGCAAGGTCATTATATAGATCATTTTCATTAGTAGGGGACAAGCTATATTATAATGCACAAGCTCACAAATTTTGATACATAATGTCATGGCGACCATCCTATATAAGTGTGAACCTTCCTATGTTTTAATGGTGAAAACTTTGTTTACCAGGTGAGGCAAAATAAACATGAAAGGGAATTCTACAACAAGTAAATGGTTTGTAGATTCTTACAGCTTTTGACTTAGGACTGTGCACCAAGTTTTGTTTCCCTCTTCAATTTTAGACTGAGATCTTACAAAAAGTGAGGTTGTTACTCTAAATTAAAAATTAAATAATGCTTGATTTCAAATATCAGGATCACCAAAAAAATGCTTCTGGCAATTGTGGAAGAACTTCATTGGCAGTATTGACAGAGGCGCCCAGCAGCTTTAGAGGATAAAGAGCCAAAAATTATGTGTGTGGCAATAATGCCAAGGGGGTCCAAATGATTTTACTGCATTGTTTTTGTGAAATTAATGAGGGCTTACTTATCATTACAATAAAACTCATCTGAAAGTGATAACATTCCTTATTGTATTAATAGCTGGAAAACCACTGGAGTAGGCAATTCATAGGACACATGTGAGATCAATCTTAGGAACACTCGTTTATTGATAGTCTGGCATTATATTGCTTTATATATTAAAATATTAATTTTGATTGTTGTTGGAATTATTTGCAAAGCTTTTTTGCCCTTTTCTATCCGTCACCAAGATTTACCACTATACATGTCAAGTTTTTTTGCATTCTCTCTTTCCTAAAAAATCACTTGTAAAGTGTACAGTCATATTTGAAAAAAAAAGTAATCCGCATTAATTTCAAATAGAAAATGTATGTATTCCTGAGTTCCAATATTGTCATAAATTAATACTGCTGTACTGCTCCTATTAAGCTCATTTGAAACTACTGCAGGGATGGATCCCAATCACATTTTTCCTATAAGAATTGGAACGGTCACTCATCTCTGATTTTTTTCCTTTGTGGCTTCCTTTAAATTATGCTTGGATCCTGGAGTTTTGTAGGCCAGTCACCACTTCGACTTTCCTATGGGTCTCCCACACAGAGCTTGTGATTGTCTTCTGCAAATAACAGGGTGAGGTTCTCACAGCTAGAATGGCTTGACTGTAGACTGTCACCATCTTGACCAGGGTTGGCATATGGTATTGTACTGTGATTTGGGTATCCATTGTCTATGAGGTATGAACAGGGTACACAACTGAAGCAATCCCAGGGCATGTTTACTCCAGTTTTGGTACATAACTCAGTCATGTACTCATCATCCTGTTCATATTTCTCCCAGTAACCTCCCTAATCATAGGAAGGAGGTGGATTGCCCTGCAGTCCAACCTCATGGCCAGGAAATCCTGCCAACTACACCACTTGTAACCACTAAGGGACATTGCAACACCCCAAACCCCAGACACAATTGCATAGACACAAGTCCCAATATAATAAAATGGTTTATTTGCAGTCAAATACCTTACAAAGGCTTTTGCAATTCTCAAACCAGTCATCTTCCTTCTCATTTCACTCCTCCAGGCAAGCTTCATATCCTTCCACTCGACTTTGACTCACCTAGCTGAGATCAAATGGTTTCTTTAATCTAAGATGCAGAGTACTTCCAGTGCTAGGACATAGCCTGTTGGAAGCACTTCCGGGTCAAACAGAAGTCCCAGAAAGTAGGGGCTAAGAATCCCAGCAGCTCCTCCAGGGAGCACAACAAGGCTACTCTATGGGACTACAGATCTCATTATGCCCTCTGGGTGTCTGTGTAGGAATTCCAAAACAGGGATACTGCCATCTGGTGTATTTGGAAAGAAAATGTTCAACCATACTCATCTTCCCAGGTCCTTCCATTGCATTGGTTTGCTGGCCGGGTAAGGATCCTTTTTCAATCCCGGTTGGGATGCCAGTCCATGTATGCTGTCCATTGCAAAACAATTAAAAAAGTTAAGAGATTGATGGTACATTCTACATACCATTTAATCTCTTACAAGCTTTTCTTTTTTAACTTATATTTTGCATTTTTAATTTTTTTAACTTGCTTATGTCCCCACTTTTCTTCTTTATTTTATACTCATTTAATTGCTGAAACCTTCAGAAAGTTGAGGTCTTAAGTGGTCCATAAGGAGGATGATGGTTCTGACACAGAATTACAAATGATTTTCAATGGCCATTCCTTCACATGTTTGTGTTTAACTCCATTATATATGTAAAGGCAGTTGCCCCCTCATAATTTCTGACACTGTCAAATAATCCATTTGCAGGTGTAAAGGTTTATAGGATCATTATTGTCATGCATACAAAATACAGTGAAATACTTTCTAATCAACATATTGCTAATCTCCAATAGTGATTATATCTATGTTAATTGAAACTTATGTCATCCTTACCTGAACAATCTCAGAACATATTTGTCGTAAATTCATGCAAATAAATTACAAGTGAATTATGAAGAGCAGAAGGGGTATTTTAGATGTTTTTATGGCCCAGTAGCGACAGTAGTAGAAATGAATACCTATGGTCATGTCCATTCCAATTTAATTGATGAGGCAGTGATGGTGTCTGCTTTCTACACTCAGTCCACTTCTCATCCTTCAATGGCAGTATATAGTTTTGTGACTTATGATAAAGAATCTATAAGTACCTGAGTCTGATACAGTATAACGCAATGCAAAAAACAGCCAGTCAAGTTATGCTGCAGTATTACTGTTGTGATGCATCATTTTTTCTGTCAATTTTGGGTATCCTTCAATAAGTGCGCGTAAATAAAGGCGAGCTTCAATAGGGCAACCTCAATTGGGCGCAGCGATTAAATGCAAACACAACAAAATTATTACAGAAAATTTATTAGGTAAAGGCAATGATTGAACGTATAAAATTATCAATGAACGCCTTTATTTGCCTCGCTCAATTGAGGTCGCCCTTTTGAAGCTCGCCTTTTTGTGCGCGCCCTTATTAAATAGAGCCCAATTTTGTACTCTTTCTTCACACAGCGAATGCAAACAGCAGTTTGATAGTAGGACCTACAAAAGAGAAGCAGTGAGTCAAAAAACCTCTATAATGTCATTATAAAGAAGGAAAAGCACTGTGTGGTTCAGGGCACTCACATTTTACAAGGGCCCTAAAAACCTCTAGAATTGCAATATTATCCAGGGGGCTCAAAATGTTTACCACGGCATCTGTGCTCAGGTTCGAAGACTCATTTGGTTTATTTTTCATGATGGGCCTCCTGGTATTTGTGCTCCTGGGCCTGATTAAAACATACCTTAAATCACGAGATAGCACAGATAAGTCAGAATTCATTTACGGTTTGTTAAAATAATGTATTAATTTAATAACAATAGCGTAATAACAGATTTAAAAAGTCTAGTTAGAACAGTGGTCAGAAAATAGAATGGTTAGTCAAAGGCCAAAAAGGGTACGTGTAACCAGACCCAAGAATCATGAGATGAAAATCGTAATGAGAAGGCAAAAAAAACAGTTGTAACCAGTAAATTAAAAAATATCACTATGAAATGATGAAAAGGTCTTTCTTTTACTAATCTAAATATTGGATGATTAGGGGCATGTGGTGGTGGCTTTTTAAAATGTCGCACTAGTGACGTTGTGACATATGACCTCTAGGAACTGCCTCCCAGCAATGGAGCCTTGTGTCCTTGCAACCAGTTCACAACATGGTGGCAGGGTCTATAAGGAAAACAAGGTGGTATGATAATAAAAAAACACAAGGAAGCAAAAGATCGTTTATCACTGTCCTATAGAGTAGCACAGTTTTGTCCATGTTTTACTTTTTAGACAGATGGCCTCACATTTTCCTCCAGAATATTCTGACATAAAGAGTAATTTATGATGGGCTGAATAGCTGCTCTGCGGTGGGCTGGCGCCCTGCCCGGGGTTTGTTTCCTGCCTTGCGCCCTGTGTTGGCTGGGATTGGCTCCAGCAGACCCCTGTGACCCTGTAGTTAGGAAATAGCGGGTTGGATAATGGTTGGATGAATAGGTGCTAGGCATATGGGTCCTGTAGCCTCAAAATATCACTGTCACCTCTCCATCAAAGTGCTTGATATTTGGTACACATTTCATGGGTGAAATGCTATGTTAGGTTTTTGTTAAATGTGGTATAATACATAATCTTCAAACAGCTCCACTTTGATCCCATCTGTTCAGGGGACATTTTCCAGAAGTCTTATAGTTTAGTGTGATGCAAGTTTGTAAAGTTAAGTCGTGTTGCATTGATCTTTTTATGAAGAAATGTTTTTCCTGACTACCCTTCCATGAAAGTATCACTTGTTCAATCTTTTTTTGTTGGTGTAGTTATGAACTGTAATGTTTATCATGTTGACCAAGGCCTGTAAATCCCTGAATGAAAAGTTTGGGTTGTTTTCAGTTTCCTGAAGCAACATGCGGCCTAGATGTTGGATTAATTTGTTAGGATGCTTACTCTGTGGAATATTGGCAACTGACAAGAATGTTCTCCATTTGTAAATAATTCTTACTATAGACTCATGAACATCTAACAGATAAAGAATAGTCCTACCAGACTGCTGTGTAACAAGAAAATGTTACGTTTGCTGATGTATTTTGGCCTTTGCATAATTTTACTGCAAACCAAAATGCTCCATGCCAAACTGCCAAAAGTTCTGCTTGTAAATACAAATAGTTTATAGTACTTCCTGATTATCAAGTAATCAAGTGTTTAATTTCTTTTACACATGAAAGCCTCCATAGCTCCTTCACCCTCACACTTAGCACTGGCTCCTTTCAGGGCTGTGTACTGAGCCCACATCTCTATGTCCTGTACACTTACTACTCTACATCTAACTACTCCAGCAACACTGTCATCATGTTGACTGATGACTCCACCATGATAGGTCTCAAAACTGGTGATGATGAGTTAGCATATAGTAATGAGGTGCAGAAGCTGTCAGTGTGGTACTCCAGGAATAATTTCTCACTCAAAACCCATAAAACTAAAGAGATAGTCATTGACTTCAGGATACATAAAGCAGAGCCAGCACCACTCTACATCAACGGGGCCCTGGTGGAGAGGGTCACCTCCTTTAACTTCCTGGGAACTTCTATCTCTGAGGACCTGTCCTGGACATCAAACACTCTTGCAGTGGTCAAAAAGTCCCAGCAGCAACTGTGTTTTTTGAGACTTCTCCGGAAAGTGGAAATGAAGGGGAAGCTGCTGTTGACCTTCTACCACTCAACCATCGAGAGTGTTTGAGCATATTGTATTTCAATGTGGTATGCTGGCTGTACAGCAGTAGAGAGGAAAGTTCTACAGAGGGTAATATCCAGAGCAGAGAAAACCATTGGCTGTTCTCTGCCCTCCCTGGACGATATCTCTAGAGCCCAATGTCCGCAGAGCCAGGAATATTATTAAAGACCCTTCCCATCCTGGTCACTCATTGTTCTGTCCCTTATCTAGTTATGCATGGTATATTATTTATCTGTCATTGTTGTACTTGCACAGTTTACAGATGTAGCTTTTACAATTTCATTTTACTGGTACAATGACAATAAAGGTTTTCTATTTTCTAATTTATGGATGTATTATATGGGTCATTCCAAAAATGTTGTTTTGGGGATTATGGGGGAATTATGTTATGGTGGTTATGTACAGAGTAATGAGTCTCATGTGGACTAGGAGGAGTGTGATGATATTGATTTTAGAGGCAGATGTTGATTAAGAATTTAATATGCTTAATTTTCTGCTCCTACAACATAACTTTGCAAAACATCCCACAGGGGAATGGGGGACAAATCTTGTTCTCGAAAGGGTCACTGCATTCTTTTTGTTGTTGGTTTTCTCTGTATGAGGCTAACCCTATCATCTCCTGTAGTTCAAATACATGGTTAATTAAAAGTAGATTTTTAAGAAGAGATTAAAGTGCAATAATCTGCACAAACAATTATATTCAGTTTATTAAGTATGTTTATTATTAAGTTTATTAACTGGATGCTCCTTTTTTTTAGTTATCAAACGTATTTTTTACTTTACAAAGCTGCCAAACAATAATATACAGACTCAGGTGCACATGGCTGATCAGCACTCTGTTCATAATGTATTGCTAGGCTTTATACAGTTATTATGACAGACTTAAGGAACCTAAAGGAATTTAAAAACTTCAAAATTATTTTTTTTAACCTTGAAAAATACCTTTCATCAAGAAAATTTAAATTTTCTGTCTGTTTAGTTCTTTTCAGTATGTTACAAACATGGCCCATTTTATTCCTTCATTCAAAACTAGTTGTCCATTTCGGCATTTCAGAAAGCTGCTGCCTATCCTGACAGCAATGGTTGCAAGACAAAATCTAATGCTGGACACATCATAGAGAGATCAACACATCCAAAGATTATGACAGCACACCAGGCCCAGGATTCACAACAGACCCCTGCCAATACAGTATACTGCTCCTCAAAACACATTGTGAGTGAAGTGTTTACATTTCCATGAAAAGCCTTCAAAGTTGTTTTTGCAAATTGAGACTCTATAGGTAAGTTCTGAGTTTATAAATACGTGCAGTTGTTCACCCTGCATACAGTAGTACACACTGTTTAGGGGTGTCGAGGGGAATCGGTTTGCTATGGGAAAGCTTTTAATCACAAACATCAGCCCTAATGAATGCTAGTATATGTCTCCATCACTGTTGCCAGTAAATTCTACAGAGTATACTGATGGTTTTGGAGTTCTATGAATGAATGAATGAATGCCTTTTATTGTCACTATACACATGTACAATGAGATTAAAAGCAGCTCCTTCAGTGCAGACATATACAGTATGTAGTACACAACAAGTAAATAAACAAATAAACAAATGGTGCAAAAAACTTCTGCAACGTTATATACAAATGGAAAGAATAATAACTAAACCGAGTTATTGCACATTATTTAAATACTGGAAAGAATAAATAACTATTGCACTATTGGGTTATTGCACATAATTTAAATATTGCACAATACAGTGTGTAGTCAGTGCATGTGTGAGTTTAGAATGGTTATGGCTTTTGGGAAAAAAAACTGTTCTTGAGTCTGTTTGTCTTTGTTGTGATGCACCTGTAGCGCCTCCCTGAGGGCAGCAGGTCAAAGAGATCAGAGCCAGGGTGGGAGCTGTCCTTGATGATGTTTTTTGCTCTGCTGAGGCAGCGGGAGGTCTAAATGTCCATCAAGGAGGGGAGAGGGCAGCCGATGTTCTTCTGTGCTGCCTTTACTACTCTCTGAAGCCTCTCCCCGTCTGCCATGGTGCAGCTACGGTACCATACTGTGATACAATACGTCAGCAGGCTCTCGATGGACGAGCGGTAGAAGGTCACTAGCAGGTTGGAGTCTAGGTTGTGCTTTCTGAGGACCCTCAGGAAGTGTAACCGCTGCTGAGCCTTTTTGATGACTGCTGTGATGTTGTCTGTCCAGGAGATGTCAGCGGAGATAAGGACGCCAAGAAACCGGAAGGTGTGGACTCTCTCCACACACTCGCCGTTGATGTAAAGGGGGGCTAGGTCGGTGCTGTGCCTCCTGAAGTCGACAATGATCTCCTTGGTTTTTCTGGTGTTCAGAGCCAGATTGTTTTTTGAACACCAGGCCGCCAACTTCAGGACCTCCTCTCTGTAAGCTGCCTCATCTTCCTTTTGAGATGAGTCCGACCACTGTGGTGTCATCAGCAAACTTGACGATGAGGTTGTTGTTGTGGGCCGGACTGCAGTCGTGGGTGTAGAGACAGTACAGAAGGGGGCTCAGCACACAGCCTTGCGGGGTGCCGGTGTTCAGTGTGCGAATGGAGTATTGGTGGGGTCCAAGTTTCACAGTCTGGAGCCGGTTGGTAAGAAAGTCTTTTATCCAGACACATGTGAGGGGGGGAAGCTAGTGGTAGCTTCTGCACAGGGTATATTTTTTAAGTCCCACATGCTCATTTCCACAGATATCTCTGTGCATATTGACATCTATGTCTAATTAATGTCCATGTCAGCTTTTAAACTGGCTTACATAAGTTTAAATAGCTGCTGGCTCTTTGTCACTTCATCACAAAGGAAATTTTGACAGTTACTGGAAATGTGCATTTTGGATGTGTTTCATACATATAGTTTGTCAAGTTATGGCATAAAATGTTATTGCTTTATGGAAACATTTGCATTTCACTTGACTTACTCAACACTGAAACCTGGTTGAAAGAACATCTGCATAAAACTGTAAATAGAGTATCAGAAGATTGTAGTAAATTTACTGTGTATAGGTCGGTGTGATGTAAAATAAAACAGCTTTTGTTATGTGTTCTAAAGGTCATATATATAATAAACATTGTCACACATGTGTGCATTGGAGGAAGCTTAAGAGCTCTAGTAATGGTAATTACTGGCTGATTTAGGGGTGGACGCTGTGTGCTAATGCCTCTTCTCTTACTTTCTCTGCATAACAGAAAATTAACAGCCATTCCACCACTGACGTCACTTCCATTGTCCTTCTTCATGGACTTGCCCCTTCCTACCTATAATCCATATGACCGGAAGTTCGGTTATTTTTTAATAAGTTCTGTATTGGACTCCTGTCTGAAAAGACGTCATTGCCATCTTTGTAAAGAGATCAACTTCTTTCATTAGTTTTCATTATACAGGGTCATGGATGTGCTCCAAATTTTTTTCGTGTTTGCTTTTTTGCCTGACAACATTAATAATACGCTTTAATCCATCCACCCAATATCCAACCTGCTATATCCTAACACAGGGTCACGGAGGTCTGCTGGAGCCAATCCATGCCAACACAGGGAGCAAGGCAGGAAACAAACCCCGGGCAGGGCGCCAGCCCACTGCAGGGCACACACTAGGGACAATTTAGGATTGCCAATGCACCTAACCTGGATGTCTTTGGACTGTGGGAGGAAACCGGAGTACCTGGAGGAAACCCACGCAGACACGGGGAGAACATGCAAACTCCGCGCAGGGAGGAGCCGGGAAGCAAACCCGGGTCTCCTAACTGTGAGGTAATACACTTTAATATAAGTTTTTATTTGATGTGTTTGCTTTTTCCTTTAGTGGCAATTTGTGATCTTTAATTTGCAAAATGTAATTTTCTCAGGTGTACCTGTATGGAGGCAAAGGTACAACTTTAGTTTTGTGCGATATTGTTTTGCCAGTTCTGTCAAATAATATATATTTCTTATAGCTACAAGTCACTCCTCTAATTCATCTGAACATCAAACAACTGTTGCCCGGGTGCCCGTGTGCCTCATCAGTGGGAGAGTGGCAAAAAGAAAAACGACATCTTGGCTAGAGTTTGCCAGAGTGCACATGAGAAACTCTGATGTCAGATAGAAGAAGCTTCAGTGGTCTCATGAGACCAAAATTGAGCTTTTTAGACATCAGATTAAACACCATATTTGGTGTAAGGCAAACACTGAACATTATCAAAAACAGAACATCCCCAACCGGAAAACATGGTGGCGGATGTTTCAAGCAGTAGGGATGCTTTCCTGCAGCAGGTCCTGGAAGGATTATGAAGGTATTGGGGGGAAAGAAATACATGAAAACAAAGAGGAATTCAGGAGAAGAACTGATGCAGTCTGCAAGAAACCTGTTCCTTGGGAAAAGATTTGTTTTCCAGAAAGGTAATAACCCTAAGCACAAAGCCAACACTACACAGAAATAACAATGTTAATGCCTGGAGTGGTTAACACCAATTGAAAGTTTATTTCTGATTTTCACAAAGGCTGTTGTTCACTCACGATTCCCACACAGTCTGACATAGCTTGAATAGTTTTGTAAAGAATGGAGAAAAATTGCATTGTCCAGCTGTGCAAATCTGATAGAGACCTACACACACAGACTGAAGATTGTCATGGCTGCCAGAGATGCATCTATTAACTATTGAATACTTATGCAATCAAATATTGCGTGTTTTATATTTGTAATTAATTTGGATCACTTTGCAGAGATGTGTTTTTACTTTGACATTAAACAGTTCTTTTCTGTTGATCACTGTCAAAAATAAAAACAAATTTAATCTACAGTGATTCACTGCTGTACTGAATTGCTATATAAAATGTCAAAACACCTTACTTTTTATAGGAACCGTAACTGTTTCTTTAAGGAAGATAATTGAATATAAATCTCAAAGCAGGTAATGAATATACTGAAAGAATCATTGTTATTTGAAAATGATTCTATTTGAAATCCAGATCTGGTACTGGTATTCACTCTGTCTGGACATAAATAAGAACCACCCACTTCACATTAGGAAGACATCATATATATCATTTCTCATTCAAACTATGACCACTTTACAGCATGGAGTGGGGCCAGTAAGCTTTATTCCATTCATGAGAGCTTTCTGTCTTTGACCTGGTTTGAAATATTTCCCAATTAATATTGCATTTTTTACATTTATCAGCCCAAAACAGACTTGCCTTTGTGCTCAAGTTGTGGGACAACTCAGCTTTGTGTTGCCTCTAATCACTAATTTTCAAATGATGTGAAAGGCAGTAAAACAATCTACTGTCTGAACTGCAAGGATACATAGCACATGACAGAGATATGATAATAAAACAAAACAGCAAGATTTTCAAAAATGTCAAAATGACTAGAAGGTTTTATATGTAGTTACAATTGTACAATAAAGCATACAGCAATGGAAAAATCACAATAAAGTTTTCTCTTCATTAATCACAAGAG
The DNA here is from genome assembly GCA_026402145.1 of Polypterus bichir lapradei. Taxonomy (NCBI): domain Eukaryota; kingdom Metazoa; phylum Chordata; class Cladistia; order Polypteriformes; family Polypteridae; genus Polypterus; species Polypterus bichir. The sequence goes on along the minus strand of JANRMT010062813.1, from coordinate 18,965,948 downwards.
TTGTGGCAGAGCTGTTGTCACTGGGCAATCATTCCCCATTTATACAATAGCTTGGCAGACACTAAGCAGGAGACTATTTAAACAAAAACATTTGTCAGCAAAATACAAACACATGACGCATAACATTCTTTGTGATCTTAAAGAAGCACCTCTGATCAAGCACGTAAATTAAATGTTCTCTTTTTATGCACAATCAGCTCCTAATGTGATTTTCAAAGTTGGTCTTTCTCTTGATGAAGATGATTTTCTTTTGCCTTTCATATTTGATACCTGCTTGCTCTGTGTATAAATCTCTGCCTGTTTTCATTTACGTCTTCACTTTTACCAGTCTCAAATTCCTTGTTTATAAATATGAAACTACGTGGACTATTTAAAAGAAATACTACATCTAAAGCTTAAAAAATTATGTCTGAAGGAGACATAGCAAAAATGTCTTAATCTTTACTAAATTTGAAACTTTTTAAGAGTTGTATTTAACAAGGTGTTAATTGACTAAATGTGATTCACCACAGAGGAGACATACATGTTATTTTTTATTTGGTTTTGAAAAAGGGCCTTCCTTAAAATTTCATCAGTATTTGATGTTGTCCTTCGCAAATTAAGATTACTTGTCATTTATCATTCAGCGGATTTGTTGTAATTAATGCTATGTTCCATTTATCATAATTTTATTTAAGAACATGTTTTTCCCTTAAAGATTTTTTATTATACTTTCTGTGATTAAAAAGAGAAACTATAAATATTCTATGCCAGTGCTGTTCAGAGTGTATTAGCAGCAGGGCAATCCTGATTAAGTACATGACTGCTTAAGCTTCCTCTTACTTATAAATATTGCCTCTGTTAACATTCCTATTTTGAAACACTTATGAATATGGAATAATCTCTATTGAGTCTTGATTAAACTATGTTGTTTTTTTACTAATGTTCAAAAGCATACACATACTTAAAGGCTTACAAGGCAGAGGGCAGGTCATTGTAAAAGAGTACATCGCTTTAAATTTTATAAATAACAGCTGTCACCTCTGTCCTCTTTATAAAGTGATAATTTCTAAATTTGTTTTTTTCGCCATCTGCAGAATGTTTGCTTTTCACAAAGTCGCCTGCTTTGATGTTGAAACGTGTCTCAGTGCTCATCCAATAAGAGCAGATGTTGAGAGCAGAGCTTGCAGCAGCTGTCCTCAATGATCAGAGGCAGCGACTAAAAAGTCCTTTCGGAAATGGACATCTGAAGAACGACATCTCCTTTTCACTAGTGACAGCTGACTGTCCACTAATGCAAGAAATCATGTTAACTGTGTGCATATGGCCGTAGAAAGCTATCCTCTGCTAGGTAAAATAGTAGATAAACTGGTTCAACTTTAAACACGCTTTATTCTGGTTAAGGCACCAATAATCCTTTAATATTAAAAACGTTTGTGCACCACATGCTGCATGATGCCCATTAGATATTTTAGATAGTTCCTGAGAAAAGTATACAGTAGATGGCATATTTATATAAATTAATTATTTTATAAATATTACAATATAAATGATAATAAAAGGAGAGTTATCAGATTTTAAAGCTGATTCCGATTTTTTTAATTATTGCTTCCATCAAAAAGATAACGAAATGACCAGCAGTCACTTAATGAATGACTATCAGGCACCCAAATTACCCAAGTTCACCAATAAATTGATCACACCTCAGTGTCTCTCTTTAACCAGAATCAAGTCAAACATTGAGAAAGGATACTTCATTGCCTACTTTTTTTTTAATTAGAAATCCCTCCATACTTGTTTCATAAGAACAGTTTCTTTTAAACAGAATAACTCTGTTTTGTCTATATGCAGAAATTTGGCATATGAGAATAATTAAAAGTCTTCTGGATTGGGGGGAGATCAGAGATAGTTTAGTGGTCTTCATGCCAGAAACAAATTATGTTCCCCAGTAGATTTAGAACAATTCCCTTAACCCACGGGTGTCAAACTCCAGTCCTCGAGGACCGCAGTGGCTGCATGTTTTCCTTCTAACCATCTTCTTCATTAGTGAGCCATTTTTACTGCTAATTAACTTCTTTTGCTTTAGTTTTAATTAACTTGACTCAGGCCCCTTTCCTGGTCTCTTTTTCCTTAATTAGTAGCCAAACAATAATGAGACATCAAACAAGCCACTATATGGCCAACTCACCTGTGCCCATCACACAATATCTGAAAATAAAGAATGGTGAAGGTCTCAGTAAGGTTGATCTCTCAGGTCACCAAAACATTTTGATGGTGTTCTTAGAAAAAAACAGAAAAATCAACAGATTTGGAAATGTCTGCTGTGGCAGAATGAGAGCAGCAACAAGCCATTGGATTAAATATCGGGCTTAATTAACAGCAAGAATCAGCTTCTCATTAAGAGACTGGTTGGAGTGAAATTGGTTGGAGTTTGAAATCCCAGTTTAGCTGGTCATTTGTTGGCTCTTTTCACGTCTCAATTCTGTTTGGCTGCCATTTACTGAAGAAATAAATCAATTCAGAGGACTGAATTCTTAAAATCAGGGCTATTGAAATGAAGGGAAAAGGAGTTAATTAGCAGTGAAAACTACTCACTGATTAGGAAAAACATTAGAATGAAAACCTGCAGCCACTGCGGCCCTCCAGGCCCGGAGTTCGACACCCCTGCCTTAACCTAACTATACTGTACATTTTGAATCCATTTTACATAATGCAAGGTGGAGAGAAATGAGTGAAGTAATGAATTCAGGGCAATGGATGACTTTGGATGGGCCACCTGCCCTATGCAGGGCACAGTAATGCAAATGCTTTAAACGTTGCACTTTTTTTTAATTTTTACACTTCTAAAAATTAACTGTGGTACTTTTTCAGCATAATTTCATCGTTTAAGCTTTATTAGGAACAACCTCCAACATAACTTGATTTATTAGAAAAATGACAAAAAAGAGTTAATAAGTTAGAATCATGGCAAAATATGGATATTACTATATTTCTTCCTAATGTAAATTTTATACTAAACACCAAAATACATATGCTTTGTGGTAAATTTAAATTATTTATGCTCATATATTTAATTATTGTCACATTCCATAATTCATTTATTTATTTGCATATTTATTCAGTTTTCTACTAAATGTTTCTTCATAGTCTAATCCAGTTGGATTAGAATCAGCAAATATTTCTTCACTGCATTGATTTCAGCAAAAATCAAAGGATGACATAATGGTGCAGAACGATTTCCTGCAACATCGCAGCATATCTGAACCCTTGTTTCTGTCTGGCAGGGATGCCTTCTGTGTAGGGTTTACATGTGTTCCCTGCAGTTTCCTTGGGGAACTTCTATATCCTTCAGCACACTAAAGACATGCTGTTGGGTAGACTGGTGACTCTAAATTGGCCAGGAGTTAGTGAGTATAGTTAGTGTGTATAGCCTGAAATAGGCTAATGCATTATCGTGAGTTAGTGTCTGCCTTGCAATTAATGCTTTTGGAAGAGGCTTCTGATGGTGCAGATGTGAAACAAAGAGTTTAAAAAATGGCTGGGTACATGAATAAATGCAAAATTGAATTAAAAAACAAATGGTTTTAATTTACACAAAGCACATTAACTGAAACTACTACAAAGGAATTATTATAACTTACATCTGTCCAGAGCTGTTTTATGTAACTTGTGCCCAGGACAACACTGACATGGATTTTGTGGGCTTGAAAAAGATAACACATGATATAACATTTCTTTCTCGTTTGTTATATTGTATTCTTTCAATGATCAAAATGAGTAACATCATCATAAATTGCACTATTTAAAGACAGCATTTAAAACAATGAGATTACACGGCTGTAGAATATCTCATTATTTCTAAATTTCATTCAGTTTTTTTTTCCAACAAAGTGTGCATTTCTTCCATTGTAAGTCTTTCCATTGTAAACCTCTTCAGAATTTTAAAATGCTCTTCGGCATAAGAGATTATTTTTTCCAGCCTGCTATTCAAAGTCCCACAACACTTGAGAAGGACATGAGTTATAACAGGACATCACCTGTTGCCATCCCTAATCCCATGATGAATGACATCCACGGCATCCTCTAACCTGTTCTTTTAAGCAGCTGAATTTTTTTACAGTTGCTGTTTGCTGTTTTTCAATATCCATATAATCTTTTTTTATAATTTCCTTTTTAGAAAAAGCCAATCTCATGATCATCTACTTTTGTCTGTTTATACTTTAGTAACACTTTCATATTTATTGAAGAGTGTATCCCTAATTTAATTAACTTTTCTTATATTACATTTTTTAATTTATTGTTTGAGCTTGCCTGATTAGTATCATTACGGAATTCTGATCTACAAACAATAATTCCATGAATTAAAAGGTAATCTCATTTTGCAGGTAATGCTGTAACATGAAATAGCATAATGTACAAAAAAGGTGAGAGCTGACCTTTTCTAATAGGTTACAATTCCATTGCTCAGTGCCTCCCCATTCAGTCCTTTACAGAACACTAATGCATTAATAATAATAATAATAATAATAATAATAATAATAATACATTTTATTGATATAGCACCTTTCCCATGCTCAAAGCATTTACAGAATATAAGAAAGAACGGCTGGGTATACAGTATATAGCATTGTACAAACCAAATAAATAAATAAAGGAGATTATGACAGTGAATTCAGAGAAAAAAAAGCCTAACAGACAACATAATTGATGGTCTACCACACACACACCCAGGTTACATGAGCATCTTGACAGAGAGGTAAACTGAGAGAAGGGTAATAAAGTCAGTAAAGCTAAAAGCCTTACTGAACAGATGAGTTTTGACTTGTTTTTTAAAAGAATTCATAGAGTCAGCTGACCTGATTAATTTCGGTAGGTCATTCCAGAGCCTGGGCACTATACAGCTGAAGGCCCTGCTTTCACCCATGGAGTATAGATTAGTGTGGGGCACAACAAGATTACCAGAATCAGAGGACCTTAGTGAGCGGGCAGGCACATAGTGATGGAGGAGGTCACTGATGTAGTTTGGCGCGAGGTTATTTAATGCTTTGTAGGTTATTAGTAGGATTTTATATTCGATTCTGTAAGACACAGGGAGCCAGTGAAGACAGAGCAGGATGGGTGTGATGTGCTCGCTGCTGCTTGTTCGAGTGAGGACTCTTGCAGCTGAGTTTTGAATAAGCTGGAGCTGTGATATAAGATTAGAAGGGGCACCTGCCAGCAGCGAGTTACAGTAATCGATGTGGGATGTGATAAAAGCATGGACAAGTTTCTCAGCATTAGAAAAGGAGAGGAAGGAGCGAACACGGGATATGTTACGGAAGTGAAAGTAAGAAAGTTTCTTAATGTGACTTATGTGGGCGGAATAAGAAAGGGAGGAATCAAAAATGACACCAAGATTCCTTGCAGTAGAGGCAGGTCTGAAAAGATCACCGTCAAGATGGACTGGGAAAGAGCTCATTTTATTAAGTTGCATTTTAGTGCCAATTTGCAATCAGTTCAGTTTTGTTGCAATTTAATTTTAAAGAGTTCTTCTCCATCCAGGTTTTAATTTCACTAAGGCAGGTTGTGAGCTGAGAAAGCTCTGATGAAGTTCCACTTTTAACATTGAAGTAGAGCTGAGTATCATCTGCATAAAGGTGATAACCCAGTCCATAGCTATGGATAATATGGCCAAGGGGAAGCATATAAATACAAAAGAGAAGAGGGCTGAGGACAGAGCCCTGAGGAACTCCTTGTGTGACTGGCACTGAGCTGGACCTGCTGTTGCTAAGACTACCAAACTCTTGCCTATCAGTCAGATAGGACTTGAACCACTGGAGGGCAGTGCCAGAGATGCCCAGCATGTTCTCCATTCTGGACAGTAGAATGTCATGTCTGACAGTGTCAAATGCTGCACTGAGGTCTAACAGAATTAATATGCTGGTTTGTCCAGAGTCTGCTGCCATAAGCAAATCATTGGTTACCCGTAGCAGAGCAGTTTCACAGCTGTGCTGCACCCTGAAACCAGACTGAAAGGGTTCCATCAAATTATTAGTGGTTAAGTAATTGGTGAGCTGGGAGGCTACAACACACTCACACACAAGAACTTTTGACAGGAAAGTGGGAAATAGGCCGAAAATTGTTAAGATGCGTTCACATTGTTTTGTCTATGATGTACATAATTTTAGAACAAAATGAGCTGCAGGAGTCAAATATTCAACAAAGTGTATTTGAATCATTAGGTACAGAACACCAAAAAGTGTTTTTAATCCAGGATCAAAAGTTGTGGGTAAACTGGCCATCAGTGAAACCTGAGCAGTAAATTTCCGTTGAGTACATACCATCTTTCTACACCAATGCTGCTGCTCTTCTTAATTGTTAATTATCACAACAAAGGCTCACTTATGAACTAGTTTTCAATGACCACCAATCGCTATTTGTGAAAGTAATCTTCAGCTAGAACTTGGTACAGTTAAATAATTAACAAATGAAAAAGACACAACACAGATGAAGAGTGGGAACATCTGCCAGTGATCCCTGTGTATTGTATAATAAATATACTCTGAAAAATCTGCATGAAAAAAATAGTATCGTCTTTCCAGACATACGTCCATGTACAAGACTGGCTTCTTTAGGTGGTGGTGGCCATTATATGGGTTGAACCACAGAAGGAAGTCCAGAAACGTTTAGATCCTCTTGTCTACAGAAAAAACAGGAGAATCTGTGAATGACAGCGCCCTCTTACATCCCAGGGTGGATTTACATTCAGTGAACAAGCCCTGAGACTGTCTCCTTACACATGTATGACACCACATCTCAGCTGAAACTGTAGTATAAGTCAAACTATAATAAAATTGTTATAAAAATGTTCATAGTTTTAGGAACGTATGTCAGTTTTTCATTTGTTCACTTTTTAACAAACTATATTAGATTAGATTAAATTATTCTACATCAGATTAAATAGAACTTTATTTGTTCCTAGGGGAAAATTTTATGTTATTAATAATTTATTTTATTCATGGTGCATCTGTCCCATCTATTTGCCTTTTGCAGTTTAGCATTTCAGGGTTTTTGTGAGAGCTAACAATAATTATATTGCTTCAAACATTGTATAACACACTGTACTGCAATGCAAACGTTTCTCATTAATTTTAATAATATGCCTTTAAAAAGTAACATATTGAACACATTTGAGAAGAATTACCACAGCATGTTTATAATAGATAATTAAACTAACTGCAATGCTCAAACATCACAGCCATTTATGATAAATGTGTTAACTGCCTCGCAGTAAGTAGACCAGGGTTCACGTTCTGGGTCTTCAATTTTGGAGTTTGCATGGGTTTCCTGCAAGTATTCTGGTTTCCTCCTACAAACCAAAGACATACAGATTAGGTGGACTGGTAATGATCAATTGGCTATAGTGTGTATGTGCGTGCGTACATGCATGTGTTCACCCTGCAGTGGACTGGTGTCCTTTCCATAGATTATTCCCGCCTTGGATCCTTTGCTTGCTAAGGTAGACTCAGCTCCCCATGACCCTGCTCAGGAGTAAGCGGGCTTAGAAAATGGTATGGTATTGTAAGGTGTTATCATGATCTGTATGACTATGAGTTTCATTTATTATTGATTTTGATTCTGACACAAAAGTCACTTTTTGAAGTAACCTTGGGTATTGGTCTGTATGCAGTTGTAGGTAAAATACAATAAATCCTGCAATTTAAGAGCATAGGACTATGATATATTGCTCTTGGATAAAACATATCTTAACCTCCTGATAGGATGAAAGTTCTTTTTCTCAATCTCACTCTTAAAAATCTAAATTTGTTCCAAAAAGTAACCAAATTACTTACAAAGGATATATATTTAAACTGGCACTAGGTACAGCAATAGAAGGAATACATCATATTACAGAGAATACCTGTCCTCGATAATATTGTTAAGAACTGACACAACTAAGATCCAACATTTTGTTTACACTTATTTACAAATATTATATGATGCTCCTCTTAATGCTTAAAACTGCTGAAAACAAATGTGTACAATGTTGACACACAGTCAATACCAGCATAAGAGTTCATTATTTGCATCATGTGTGGATAGTTAGTCTCTATGGAGGCATTACACCATTGTGTTATGTTGTAGCTACTGTACTAATTCCAATATTTTCAGAATTATGCAACTACGAACCATATTCTCAATTAGGATTAAATTCCTACTTTTTGACTGATAAAGTTGGATTGACTTATCCATTAAAGTCACGATCATTTTTATTGCAATTAACTTATACATTTTACTCCACCGCAGTGGGTAGCACTGCTGCCTCGCAGTTAGGAGGCCCGGGTTCGATTCACGGGTCCTCCCTGTGTGGAGTTTGCATGTTCTCCCCGTGTCTGCGTGGGTTTCCTCCGGGTGCTCCGGTTTCCTCCCACAGTCCAAAGACATGCAGGTTAGTTGCATTGGTGTTTCCAAATAGTAGTGTGTGGTGCATGTGTGTGTGTGTGCGTGCCCTGCAGTAGGCTGGTGCCCTGCCCAGGATTTGTTTCCTGCCTTGCACCCTGTGTTGGCTGGGATTGGCTCCAGCAAACCCCCTTGGCCCTGTAGATAGGATATAGTGGGTTGGATAATGGATGGATGGTTGGATTTTACTCCATTAGAGGAAATGACCACCTAAATTTGCAAGAACCCTCTTTATCATTCTGCTGAGCATAAAGGGCATGAATTTTGTGTAGTGTAACAAATGGCTGTGTTTTTCATGAATGAACTTTCTCCTGCTGTTGTGTCCATTACTGGTACTTTGCACTTTTAACTAAATATTATAAACCAAAATTCTAGATATGTGGGAAAGATTAACCATAAATGACAATAGGAGTTAGATTACATGTAAAAACACAAGGTGTATTGAGTGACACTCTAAGAGAGAAATAGCTTGAGGTACATCATCAATTTTGATGAGTTCCTACTTATATTTTGAGTAGACCATTACAATACTTTCTTTGAACTTTCTGGTGAGTCCAATAGCCACAACGATACTCTACTGTCCCTAAGAACACTCCATCCATACTTATCTCATGTTTGCAAGTAGAGTGAAATCTCTCACATATTAAGATATGTCGTACTGAATTTGGCACCCACATTCAATAGTGAGTTTGGTGAAAACTAGTGAAATAAGCACATCTAGACAAGTGGTAGAACAAGAAGCCCAGAAATAAATAAGACTACAGTACAAGTCTCCTAATAATTTCAAAGGTGTTTTTTTTAACTACATAAGTTGAATTTCAGAAGCAGTGCCCTCTGTTATACTGAAGTTAAGAACCACAAGAAATATAATGGGTTCTGCCACTTAGCAACAAGCCAGAAAACCAAAGAATATCACAGATGTTTTTCTTCCACAGTTTCAACAGTCAGGTTAAATCCAAGCGGCTCATCTCCAACACCACGACACTATCCAGATTTGCAGCACAACTTTAAAATTGTAGTCTTTTTATAAAAATGATATCCACATTCCTAATCTGTATGTTTTTTTCCTTCATTTCCTATGTTTCTACCACACAGACTGCAGTCATTTAATGTTGCTCTTTCAAACCAGGCCCAATTGACTTGTTGTTTTCCTTTAGATTTTGGTATTGAGCATTAGGTCCATGGAGTAGCCAGGTTCAGTGCTGGGGTTCACACTTTGGGAATACTGACATGCTTATACTACCACCTAAGAGTCACAAATGCAACAGATTAATGAATAACAAATTAGATAATGAATGACATATAGGTAAAGAATGAGTGTATTTTGAGTCATTTGTTATTTGACGTTTAATGAGCAAGTTTAAAGTACCTCTTTGTTAGGCACCTGCCCAGCGCCCACATCAGAAAAGCAGACTCTCTATAGTAGGATCATCGATCCCACATATTTCAGTTGTCAAGTATGTGACTTATTGTCAAGCCAAGCATGTACAAATGTACAACAAAAATCAACTAGTACACATCAAATCCCAAAATAAAGAAATAAAAAATGTGACTACTAGCAAAACATAATGAGGTTTATTTGAAAACAAAAAGAACAATGGCAAGCAGTGATAGGGAAAAAAAAGCAAAACTTTGCAAAACAGAAGTTAAAACAACTTGGAGGGAGGTTGGAAAAAAAATTTAGAAGTGTTGCTTTCCAAGGCTCATGGAAGATACATAGGGTTTGAGCTGGCACTGAAATCATATGCCCAGAGTATGCCCTACAACAGTGTGTGTGCTTTGGTCAGGTGGGCTGTTTCACCTCTCCTGATTTTTTGATTCAGCACTGGAGTTACAATGAGGATCCCCACTGTGTCTCAGTAACCAGCTACCGGCAAACACACCATTCCTTGCCATCTGCCATATTCCAGAAACAAGCATCCTGTGTATCTGCATATAGGAAAGGGTGGATCTGTGTGGACCCCTAGTCCGCTTGGCCACATTGTCTGTTAATAGTCCCTGATGGGTTGGTTGAATATCACCAGGAATTTAGCAGCCGAGAGCCTTTTTTTAGCCTACATAGTAATTTTATATTTATATTGCATCATTAACCTATTAATATTTTTATTATCATTGTTATTGTTATTACGTTGTCCAAATAAGCATGTCAGTGTGTTTTTGTGATCTACTTAAAGCAACCTCAGTCTCCTTGTGACAGAACTGCAGGCAAAAGTCCAAATAAAGAATGATATTAATAATAATGAGTGGGTAAATTCACTCATTATTTTACAAATTACATTAAGTACTACTTTGGTTAGGATTTTTGGAAACACTCACTAATTACCAAATGATAAGTACAAGGTTAAAAAAGTATGTAATGTTATGAAGCTTTTTGGAATCACTTCCCAGGTTAACGAGGAGCTTCCTCCCTCCATACTAGAATAGCTCTTGGAACAAAGGACCTCCAATCAGAGCCCAAGAAACAATTTCTAACAGTAATAATGAAAACAAAAGCAAAAATGTGTAACAAAAAGGAAGATTAATAAATGTAGCATAATGATTAAAAGAAGAAAAAGCAAAGGAAGAAGGAGAAGAACAAATTGTACATGAAAGAAGAATATTTCATTAGGAAGTTATATAAGTATAAATCATACTGAATACACAAACCACAGTGATGCACTGACTATTATTTGAACTTCATTGCTGCCTACACTTTTATTTTCTTGTGAGGGTCTATGTCAGTGCATATAAGACTTATTTGACATATAAGACATATTTTTTTGCATTCTGTCACACACTACTCCAGTGGCTTTATTCCCCAATAACAGTTTCAATACTGTATTTTGTAAATTATAAAAATTATCAAAGGTAGTTTGAAATTATCTGCAAGAAAAGGCTACCTGTATGCCATTGAAACTATTTATATGTTGGTTGTCATCTTTCACTCCCAGTTGACTTATTTGTATCTTTTTTGCTCCTTAATCCTCCTCTCCTGTTCTGTTTTCTGTTGGTTTGTGACTCATTTCAGAATTTCCATGTACAAGTTTCTGCGATATCAATATGGTTTGCTCCCTTTATCATTCTGTTCATCCTTTATTCCTTAAGAGCCTTTGATGTAGGCATCCATATATAATATAATATAATATAATATAATATAATATAATATAATATAAT
>JANRMT010062813.1:18939990-18954367 GCA_026402145.1 Polypterus bichir lapradei | reverse complement strand
ATATAATATAATATAATATAATATAATATAATATAATATAATATAATATACTGTGTTATTTCCTGCCCATTTTGTTAAGGCATGTCAATCACAACGTTTTCAAAAACTTCAGTTTGAATATACAGTTCACAAAATGATCTTTTGATCCTGTTCTGTTTATATTGCTTGTTATGAATCACTTTTTGTCTATAAAGGTGAAGATTCTCATTTAGATCATATAGACACTTTCTTGAACTACATGTACTGTAAATTGAAAAACTCTTGATGTTTCTTTACTGTTGATTTTTAAGTAATTGTCAGTCAAATTATCTCATTTAAGTGCACTCTTAAAAATAAAGGTGCCAGAGTGGCTCTTAAGGAGAACCGTTTTTTGTTTCCCAAAAGAACCATCCACTTGAAGGTGGCAGAAAGATCCTCTATTTATTTAGATCTGTAATGGGTTCAATAAATAGCAATGAACAGATCATGTGATATTTCTGAAGTTCCAGCATGATTCTGGTTTTAAAGGACCCCGTTGTATATGGTAGCACAGCTTAAGCTCAGGTTTTCTTGATTTGCTGTATCCTGCTAGGTATATTGCCTAGACATTAAATATCTTGGTTTTGTTCACATATTAGGAACCTTCTATGAACCAACTTTATATGCAAAGAAACCTTCACAGATGTAAATGGTTCTTTGTTAAAGCAATGTTGGAACCACATATCCCAGTGAAATGCCATTGAGGAGCCCATATTTTTAAGAGTGTTGTTAGAATGTGTCTGTCTCTTCTCATCATCCTTTTGATTCCTCACAGCATGGGTCTAATGATGACTGTCTTCATAATCCTTTTTTATATTGAATTGTGGTGTAACTGTAAAACACTTCTTGTTGGTTTTCATCATAAAAACACAATACAATAAAAATTATGTAACTTATTTGTTTTAATTGATTTAATACCAATTAAACTCTTAAGACAGAGTTTTGGGTGCTGCATTTTATCGAAAGTAAGTGTGTCTGTCAAGGACCTGTCCCTGCCTTATGTGTCATACTTCTGTGTTATGAACTCACTAAATATCTGCCTCTTCTTAAATAATTAGCAACTAGTTTAATTGCCTCCATAACTTGTTTTTAAGATCTTCTCACTGCAGATGACAAAGAAGAACATCCAGTCCAATCTGTCAATTCGTGACACTCTACAAGTGTCCGCTATTTTATGACATACGAAAACAGTAGCCAAGCGATTTATGTAAACCTTTTTAAAAAGTGTTACATTGGCATAATACTATTACTGGAGCTAAATTCAAAACATTTCGTTATGTTCTTCCTAAAAAAAATCACAGAATTCTGCTTTTTCAGTTCATTAGAAATACATTTTAATTTTACAGATAAGTTACATTTGAATGTAAATACTGCTAGGGCATAGTCACATATTATTTTCCTTAATAATTCTTTACAAACTGTAAATATTCTGTAAAGCAATTGTTAAAGAAGGGAGCATCACGCTCAAAGCAGAAACCCCACCACGAAAATCCTAACACTCCTTCCCAGAGTAAGCGAGTCTCCTGCAATCTTCCACACTTTAGTTTTGAGACTCCAAACGATCTACCAGCTAAGTATTTGGCCGGTGCATTAAACACTCTTAGCTTGAGAATTTACAACCCTAGCCGAGAATCAACCAGCTATTCTGTGCCTACGCTACTTACACTGTGCGCCCGAAACCTTATATATTTTGCAGTAGACGCCTGTTAATCACCGCCACGCCATAATAAAAGCGAAGATTAACTGAAAATATAATCAGTCTTAATTATATCATACATGATATAGAAATATTATTAAAAAAAAAAAAACCTGTTGTAACTATTGAAGGTTTCCACTCAGTACGGCAACTCACTTTACAGTAAGCGCTGCCTGACAATTCAGACTCGTTCTAAAGCAAATATGTAATGTATCATTAGTGCCACCTTGTGACAAGTTTCCAGGTAATTATCATACTTTTTTTACTAAGCTCATTCGTGTTAATATTAATAAGAGCTAGAAGAAGTTTAATAGAACACGGTCCGTAATACACATACTGTAAATTAGTCTAATAATTGTTTTGTTCGGCGCCAGCGAGAAAGAGAGCTGTATAACGACCCGGAACTGACTTTTAAAACAGCGATATAAACCACAGCATAGCGTTCTGTGAAGCAAATCCAGTCGTTTACTCATTTCAACGGTTTACTTCACGGCTTATTAAATATCAATTGCTGACATGTAAGAGGTACGAAAGAGGGCCAGAACATATTTCGCCCTTTTGTCATTGGAATCCATTGCTCTCCACTCCTAAAACATTAGCACGAACCCAAAATCTCAATTTTCTCAGGTCAATTCAACCGTGTTCATTTTATTGGGCTTATTTTTTTCTTTGAGAAAATACATTTTTAGGTTCTGAATGCCCTCGAACAGCAGAGATTTTAGCAGGGTTTTAGGACAGCATCTACGCACAAGGAGATGGGCTTTCGTTTAAACTGCGCCGTTTAAACAATTGCTTGTGTTTTTGTATCGTTTGCAAATCGTTTTCTTCACAGTTCACAAGATGAAGGTCTGACTTTAATTGTTTTGATTTAGAAATATGGTTTTCTTGTTCTCCTTGTTTTTGTTGTTTTGCTTAATTATACAAAGGAGATTAAATTAGATAATCTTTTTTAATCCCATGGGGAAATTTAGATGCATACAGCCACAGGAACATAAAAAAATGGATACAGACTCACAGGACAGATAATACAGCCAAGCAATCAACCAGTCAATTAAGCAATCGATAATAAATAAATAAATAAATATTGTGCATATAATATACAGTTCATAGAAACGATATCATTTTTAAACTTTCATTATTACCATAGGCTTACCATGTTAAATGATATGATACCTTTGGACTGACATTTGTTTGGACATGGACGGTGTTGTTACGTTTTTCCTGTTTGCGCTGAACTGCTGCACTGTACAGGACGGCTTGTTGCCGATGTTGCCTGACAGTGACTGGCTCTGAAACCCGTAGTTTAACTGACCGGCTTTGAAAATGTCATCCTAGTGTCATTATATAACCTGTGAATGGGATTGTATTTTTCTATAGTATTAAGCAGTCTTCCTTTTCGGTTGTTTTACATTTCCGCCTAACGAGTCTGTGGGTTATAACCACAAGAGGGGGCTGCAATATTAAGGAAGTGTACGTGATTTCGTATTTGCAAGACTAAACAAACTAGGGATAGTTCCAACAGTTTAGCAACAATGCAATCCATATAAAAAACGTTAAATAAAAAAACAGAAACCTCCGGCAGAGCCTAAAACGCAGTAACATTTATTCCAAGTTTGAGTGCATCCTTGTGCGGCGTGCTCTGCACTTTTATGAGTAACATTTGACAGGAATTAAACATTCTTTGATCTTTATTCCCAAAAGATTCATAACAAGGGTCGTATTTCGTCTGCCTCATGTCCCTGAGCAAAATTAAGCTGGAACAAAAAAAATTTAATTTACCTTCACACTTCAGCAGACTACTGCTTGAACACGGAAAAAAAATGCTATAAATCTCTTTGCGGGGAGTATTTTTCTAGCAATTGGTGTCTTTCACCAATCAAAATATTGACAGATTTAAGTATTTCTGCAAATGAATTAAAACAGATTTTACTATTAGCTAGTACTCTCAACACATGCCTGTACAGTTTCTTATTTCCTTTCATTCACATACTTGTCTTTAAAGATGCGAGCATTGTTAAAGAATGATTAGGGATCTTAAAAAAGCATTTGTTTTCCAACCGATTTTAAGAATAATCTTTATTTAGGTTACTCTATTTAGGTTAAGTTTTAGGTATAGCAGTGCGCAGACACTGAATGTGTTTAGCACTGATCTGACTTAACCAGTTTCACTCTTGTATGGTAAACGTGCTAAAACTCTAACCTCCATTTAAAAACGTAAATAGAATTTTGAATTTGAGAGAGTTTTCATATCATTAACATTTTCTAATGTTCATTGTTAAGACAGCACAAATCAGTTAAACACTACTCTTCAAACTAAATGGTTATAACTATTAATTTTCTTAATACCAAACATTTTTGTAAAGGCATAAAATTTGCCTCAGGAATTACTTCCCCTGGTTACACGCGACTGGTTTATAATGACGTGTTCTTCCAAATGTTAATAGTTCATCTGCTTATTAATGAATCAATATATTGTGCGACACCTTCCACAGAGAAAAACTTACCAGACAGACTGTGTGTAAACAATACACCACAGCTTTCGTAGATGCATATTTTATAGTTATGTATAATGTTGGGATATCAACAAAAACTACAATCCTTTAGGTGACACAATGAAGGAGAACTGGAACTTGAACTTGAATGTTCTTCATTTTTATAGTTTAAGTTATTGTTCACTACATCATTCGTTCCTTTGTGAACATTTGTAAAATGGCTTGATATTTTTCTCATAGGCACTTTTCAAATCCATCTACTCACTTTCTTCAACTCGTCATCTTAAAATGTGTTATATGCCAGCTTCGTTAGCCACAAAGTAGGAATTAACTGCACATTAAGTATTTGCTGGAAATCCTCAACCGCAATCATCTCCTACCCTTTTATGAACAGGCCCTTTAAAACTGCTCTTCATAGTGTGGGAGAAGACCCCAGAAGGAGACGCTGAAAAACATTAAAAACCACATGACTTGTAAGCCAAACAAAGACTGAACCCGTGTCCCTCAGCAGTCAGTAGTGCTGCGCCTTTAAAAATCTGTCCGTTCCTTACACTCTCCTATCCAGTTCCGGGCCACGAAGATCCAAGGCCTATCCAAAAATGAAGCAAGTAATAATACAAGACATTTACTTGGAGACTAGCTGGAGAAACCACAGTGCTAGTCATTGCACTACCATGCCACTTACCAAAATGTTCTAGTGGTATATTGGTAAAAAGTGATTTTAGGTAAGTTTTCCGAAACGATTTATCTTAGTGAATAACGAAAAAACGCAAATAAAGTCCTCGACATCTTTGCATCCATATCCCTAAAGTTTTCAGAATACATTATTTAACGACACGGTTTAAAGTTCTAATGCATCAACCCATCCCCAGTTTCAGAATATGGGGAAACGCATCACAATGACGAAAATGCTAAGATCGATACATTAAACGTTAAGTACACATGCTTTTTTATTTTCACTACTACACCCAAGAATCCACACAAATAGAATGGCGTCGGTTGAGACGAGAAGTGCTCTAGCAGTGAGAGAGGCAGCGTGAGGAGCTGGTTTTGCTAACGAAGGGAAACCTTGACATCTTAAGTAAACAGCTCGCATCGTAAGAGGCACTGAACAACGGGCCCTCCATGTCAGTGCCAGTGTAAAAGTCAAACTTCTGGATGTGCAGTGCCGCTACGTGCAATGGCAGGAGCCCGCTGCTTTCATCTATGCCAACAGCCCTGCTTCGGCTCTTTACTGATATTTGAGTGGCCACGGTGACGCACCTGACGACTCCTCAAAGGCAGACGGAGAAGGCCACGCCACCCTGTTTGTAGACTACCTGCCAAATAACCATGAACTTAAAACGCTGAGCCAAACTACACCAACTGCACATTTCTCCAGTTTAACAGGCTAAACATCCCCTCACTGGTTCTCCCTCCTTCATTTTTGTGCAATTAGTAAAACTCAATGTGCGCTCCAACAGTGCGTGCCGAACAAGGTGAGTTATGGTATGACGTCTTAATGACATATACAAACAATAGCATGTAATGACGTGGCCGAGTCCGCCATTTATATCCTGTCGTCTCAGTTATACAGACAGAAGACCAAAAGGAACTAGTGCCACATTTGTAGGATTGTCCTATTTATGTATTTATTATTTTTAATTTTAGTTAAGACAATCAATTTTTAACTGAATGGAAACATATTGCTGTAACAAGTTCTGTCAGTCATCAAATATAGTGAAAATATTACCAACATAATTTGTACACAGATTGAGTGAAACATTTGTAGTGTTCATTTGTGCATCCAAACCGGCCTGATGAAATTTTTGTCTCATCTCTCCTGGTAAGTCAATTGCAGGGTTTTCATCCTCTGTCTCCACATCATATTCTACTTCATTCTTGGGAAGGCGTGTGTCAGCTTACACTGCAATGTTTTGCAACACACACCCAACAGTAACAAATTATCACCTATGTTGATATCCCAAACGGATGATCCAGTTTCATGGAGTTCATTTCACAACACTGAACGTCCTTCGATATGTGCTGTTTTAAAGTCCCTTCAGCCGTGGTTTGGGCTTTTGCGCTGGAGTCAGAAGTACAGCAATTATAAGCTTGACTTAATTTTCTTAATGTCTATAAAGCATCTCACCAGCACTCAAGCCACAGTCGGAGGCTGGCAGGCAACATCTCAAACTGACAACCGGCTCAGGCCGCAGCCCCCGCAACTAAAGCGCCTTTCAAAGGTTCGTCAGTGAGGTTTAACGCAGTGCTGTGATGGCCGGGGGATTCAGCGCATTTTCTTGTAGCGTAATGAGCGCCCTCTGGCTTCTGTGGTCAGAACTGCAAACACTATTCAATTAAAGAAGGTCTTTATGGATAACGATTAAGTTGGGTTAGTCGCTAATTTACTAACAATTCTGCATGCTGCTTTAGTTAAGAATGGATATGGGAATAGTTGTTAATAAACGAACAGTATGAGCATGTAGTGTACTGTTTCAACACTTTGGGGGAAATTCCGTGTGTAACTAGAATGTGCATAATTAATGTACATACGGGTAACTGCACAAACGTTAAGTTAACAGGAATTTATATCAATTGACACGTCTTCTTCAAGAAGAGTGTTTGCTTTATTTTACTTAGCTAATAGTTATTTTGTATGCATGCGTGAGGCATAAATATCATTTTAGGATATTTATGCCTCAGCGGAGATCTTGTGGGGTCTGTGAAATTTAGTAAGATACTGGCAGTGTGTCACATAGCAGAAAGCTTCCCTCATTTTTGTAGTTCAGTGTAATGCAGCCAATTATAGCACAAACATAACTAAGTGTCTCCCCCAGACACTGCTGCCAAAATACAAGTTTTGGTAAAAGGAAATCGTTTTCCACGAACCCGTTAATTCACTGCATAAAAGAATCGTCATACTAAAGAATTACAATGCATTATATAAAATAGTAATTTTGAGCATTAACGAGAAACATTAAGGCTGTGAATTGTATTTAAGGGGACATCAGTGCAACATGTTACCTTCTGTATATCATTATTCCTTGGTTTTAAATGATTACAAATTACATGATCTAAACTGTGGATTTTAATAAATGCTGCATTATAACTCTTTAGTTTGTAATCTTACAGATTAAATTGTATTTCGGGTGTGGTCTTTCAAAAGAATTAAAGTCTGTGAAAACAATAAGAAACTCTGACGCCACTTTGATGCATTTTAGAGGTTAACTTTATACGATCCCAATTAATCAAGAACATTTTATTGCTTTTAATTGCATTGTATTATAGTCATTGAAAATATACGAATCATTTCTGTCTCACAATACTGATATTCAGCTATAATTTACTTGTTTTCTTTTCTTCAGCGCTTGCCGGTTCATCCGAGGCATGCAAAAGTATAGACAATAATTTAATAAAAAAGGAGTTATGAATATAAAAATTAATTAATTTATGTATTTAATTTTTTTTCAGAATCTGACCCAGTGTTGTAACTAATACACATTAGCTCGTACAGTGGTAATCTCAGTTTGCCTTTAACGACACAGGAATGCTGCAGAAAAAGCATGTTAAATACTTTTTTTTTTATTTAGGCAGTAGGTTAATACTAATGCAGATACATTTAATTATACATATATAATGGAAATGTGAAAAAATAACAATAAACTTTTCCATTCTTATTTCTTTCCTTTCACATTAATTGTGTTATTCAAATGTATTTAGTGCTTCTGTCAACCTACAAAAACTGAATGAATACTTCTTGAGTTGTTGACCTCATAATTATACGCCATTCCAAAGTATGGACTATATGACAGGTTTCAATAAATAGTCAGAAGTGTTTTGTATTCCTGGTATTAACTGATGGAAAACAATTGCAGTAATGCAAAGCACTGTAAAGCACTTTTCTGGATACCATAAGGACCTGTTAGCATAGAATCAGCAAGAACTGTTCTGGGAGGACCCGATCGGGTTGTTATACAGGAGTGAGGAGACACCAGCAACGTCAGGCGACTTCTAACACACCACAGCATGAGGACATGCAATACACACAAAAAGAATCCTCTTTAGAGTCTTCAATCAGGTAGATTTTAATCTGCGTTTTAAAAGAGTGAAAATGTTTTTTCCATCAAGCGTACTTAATTAACTTAAAATGTTTCTTTGGAAAGTTTACATATACTAAATTATAGAATAAGGATTTAAGAAGCGCTAAATTACGTTTAAAAAAGAAAGTCGGCGACTGTACTTCCGTACTAAATAAATAATATTTAAAGGAAAACGTACTTTGGGAGAACTCTGATTGGGGGAGAATATAGTTTATATTGCCTGAAGAAGGGACCTGAGTTGCCGCCAAAGCTTGCATATTGTAATCTTTTTAGTTAGCCAATAAAATGTGTCATTTTGCTTGACTTCTCACTACAATTCATAAATAATTTACAGTTAATTATTTTCAGTACAGTTTTTTCAACTCTAGAATATTGTTGAATTGGTTGATTGGTGGTCCGGCTTTCTGAAATTTACTCATCAGAAGTCTATTTAGAAATTTTAAAAGTTTATATTTTCAAAAATTCTTTGATTTACTTCTTCACTCACATAATTTTTAAAGATACATTGCACAAACAAAGTCTAACACAATTTCAACGTTACAAAATTTGTGTAACAACAGGGGTTGCGGAATACCATACCCTCGGATGCCTTTCCGAAGTGTGAACAATGTAATGTGGACCCTTTGGTAGGCTCGAATCTGAGCTTTTTTTTAAAAAATAAGTAATTGAATAGGTCTCAAAACTTTATTTAGCCACATCACAAAAATGTCTGTATATATCTTTTTGCATTATATATCGTACAGCACAATGCGGCATAATTGCTCCAGAAGACACCTGTGAGTACTATAGAGTCTTTACAGCAAGATAAGCTATTGGAAAAAGAATGACAGGACTACAATTTCAACGAAAATACTGGTCATAAATGCTTCCTCATAAATGTGGGGAAACCCACAAAAAAAACGATCAATATGCGCAGACAGCATTAAAACACGGTGTTTACTAACGACAAATACAATGGATCAAGTCCTTAACGTGAGATCATCCTCTTTATTCATTTATGTTTTGTCAAAAATGAGAATATATCAATTATTTAAATGGTTCAGTATCTGATATTTTACTTTTTTGATTATTGTAAGCTTAATTAATGAGTAAATCCAACCATTGTTTTTTTCTCGGAAACTATCCTGATATGTATGTATATATATATATATATGTGTGTGTGAGGAACTATAGTGTATATACCATACCATAAAATCCAGCCTTAGATGGGACCCCTGCTCATACCTTCGAGTTCAAACACAGAAATCCTTATAGCTTATGATATTCATTTCATTCTTAAAGGTCCTATCGGTCCTATTGGCGTGTCTCAAGCCGCACCTTGCTGGCCATGTTGATTTGACATTTGTGATTTTGCTACGGATTTAATTTATACAACGACATATACTTTAAGTTGGATTGTTGAAGATGTAGATTTTTATACTTACTACCTTGCAGTGTTAAAATGAACGCTTAAAACAAATTTTGCAAATGAACGCTATTAGAAAATATTCCTACATATTGCGCCAACGTCTTGTTCGAATGAATAAAGAAAAACAGATATTTACAGCATTTATACCAATTTATTTCAAATTTCTGCAATATTTTGCTCAGTGATAACGCGATTTCATATGCTAAAAACTCAAGGTCCGTCATTTGTGTTTCATTTGCTAGGTTAGCAATCCACTTGTTTTGCTCATTCTTTCCGAGCCTCACTGTAGAGATCTTTTGTTCGTTGTCGTTAAGGGACCCGGTTTGGAGACTGCAGGCTGCATTGAAGGCCGTGCGTAGATAGCAATCTCAGCCATTCCATAGTACGCTAGGAGCTAAGGGTCCCTCCTGAGGCATCGCCACCCTGTCGCCTGGTTTATTTACCCACATCTTTGGCTTCGGTCACTTATCCTGACACCAAATCTGTCACACCGGCAGTGCAGTAGCCAGTGGAAGTATACACCTTTGCAATTACTCGGAGACAACGTTTCTACTTTTGTTTACTTTGAAATTAATCTCAATTAATTGCGCTAATGCACCGCAGGATTATCCACTTGTCAGAACAATCCTTTCACCCTTAACTGATCTGAAGGGAAAAAAATTGCATGTTGTTTTACATATAAAAGAAAGCCGTTTTAAGCAATTATAAAGTGAAAATACAAAATTTAAATGAATGGGTGTGGAGAAATGTGATTTTTTTGCTGATAGCATGCGAGAAAGTAAGATATTTAAAACTCTTTACTACACATAATACATACAATATACCTGACTACACAATTAAACTACTTTATTATTAAGAATCTGGACATAAGCTACAGTTAACAAAAGCTTACAATTTCCATTTTATTCCAAATTTAAATTCTTTTTTTTTTTGTTAGAAAAAAATTAATTGGGTTAAAGCAGCGTTTAAGTCTTTAGTTCTGTTAAATGAGCACATTCTCTACGTCATCGTAAATATCGATGACATTTTTACATTGCCATTCACGTTTGTCCCACTTAATCAAATTTAGAAGTGTCGTTTAATTAAGAGGAGCAGGTACCTTTGTTATTCGGTATATAAGCAATATTTTGACTGTAGAAGTATACGGGTGCCGTTTAGAGAAATTATGATAGCATAAAAGTTTCTCTTTCATGTTTTATGATTAAGCGAAAGTACTTCTGAGGTAGGGAAAGTAAAGAAAGTAATTATGAATATTATGAAATATACGGTTCACGTTATAAAGAAATTACATGGGAAAGTCATATTGGTAAAATACAAGTCACTACTTTTAATTGTTAAAGAGATTAACAGAACGAAGAATAAAACTGCGCGATACAAGAAATGTTACTGTCGGGTTGACTCCTGGCTGAGCACTTCAACATACGGAAAAATAACAAATAGTATACATTAGATAATAATTTACTAAAAAAAAAAAAAAAAAACTAAACTGCTATTTGTAGTCAGCGGGGCTGGACACATTACTACCTTTTAGTTACTGAAGACATACATCTTTTCAGAAAAGTATGGACTTGTAAGGTGCTGTACAACTATCAGCGTGCATGTCAGAAGTGCTGCTATAAAGTATTTATATTTACGTTTCATCTGTTTCGTTTGATATACGTAGTATAGCCTACAGTATATGAAATCTTGGAAGTCCTCATGATAAAATGAAGAAATGGACTAACGGTAGATAATTGTACGTTTACTAATAATGTGCGTGCTTATGAGGGAGAGAGAAACAGAAAAGAGATGAAGAGCTGGACTGGGAGGCAGACTGCACATTAAGGTCTTGTCCGACAGTCTTCAGTTTCCTATTGTCTTTATATTCAAGTATGGTTTTCTGCTGTCCAGTCTATACAATTGACAAGGATGCATAAAACAGAATCTGAAGTAAAACTAGATATTTGTTCGACTATTAAAATAATTTGGAGTAAAATGCACAGGAAAGAAAGCCTCTGTATTTCTCAAACATCTCCTGATTTGTTCTTACATTAAAATCCAGTGCAAATTGAACCCTGGCAGAAACTAATTAGGCCTGTGGAAAACTTTTACAACTTTCTTTTTTCCTTTTTTGTCAGAGCTATTTTTGAAACATGGCCACCCAAGTATGTTTTTGTCCCTGAATTCTTTCATACACTATTACAAAGAAATCCAGCTATGAAGAAACTCCTTGCAGCTCAAAAACACCACAAAGGGGATAGACGAGTGTTCAGGTCTGATTCAAGATCTGGGTTTATGATTTCTGCAATCGATAATGGTTAAGACTTGTTCTCACAAATGTTGCCATTGAAATAGAAACCCACATTTGAAGAATCGAAAGCAATTTTAATTAAGTATACTGTAAAACTGGATCATTTAAAACTAGTTTAGCATGACATTACGCGCAGCAATTATGATATACTCATATCTAAAAAGAGGATTTATAAAATACACATGCAGTATGGTACCATAGTGAGGCCGTTTTTAGAACACCAAGTTTATTGATTCTAAAACATTTATATTTAGGTCTAGGATTCGAATTTAACAGGGAAACCCATCATCGTCTTAAAATTATTCAAGCATACAAAATATCATTTTCGAATGAAATCATACATCTTTTATCAGGATTTCTTCTCCCTGTTGCCAATTGTGAGAAAAAAACCCCCGCATTTTTACCTTTGTACTCTTTACTCTCCCGAATTTAGTTTGCGGAACGTGTTTAAAACGTATTGGTTTGGTAAAACTGCCTAAATGTTTATTTATCAACTTAATAAACGCCCTGTTGAAAACGTGCGATTGCCGTTATCATGTGAAAGTACTTTGCGCATAGCGTAAATGCATTACGTTAATGTAAAAGCGGCCTAATGGTGTCTACAAGGCTTTTAGCTATTAGAAAAACATGACTTTTGCTGACACTTTCGTGTTTAATGTGTGAACTAACATTCAAAGTTAAGGTAAATGCAATTATAAAGATACAGTAAATATTATTAGCGGATAAATTTTAGCGGACATTAATACGAGGTTGAAACATCTTAACCGAAAGCAGATTTTTGTATGGAGTGATTAAACAACGGCCCTGGTTATATACAGTTCCTATTCATTCTTTATTTCTATACCCTTCTTGCTTTTCTTTACCTTGTCTGTCAGAATTCCCCCAGTCCCGACCAATCTCTGATTTTGCAAAAGGGAAATGGCTAAACATGTAGCAATAATGACCCTTCATTCAGACAGACAGCCTCCTGCTGTAACCTCCAGCTTGCCTGAGCTGGAAGGGCCCTGCTGGAGAGCTCTCCCCCTAATCAGAGCTCCTTTCTATGCTCACAGAAAGGAAGGAACAAAACTGAACACATTTTTATCCATCCTCCTATTAACCAGCCTTCTAAATAATGCCCCCGCCTCTGCATCAATGAGACATATTTAAGGACGTCAATCTAGTAGCTCTTGGGTCTTTTTGTTTCTCCTGAGGACCTAGCCTTCCTGCCACACACCTTTTGTTCATGAATCCAATAAAGGCCATTATTCCTAGCTTCCAACCCAACTCGAACTGCTTCTTTCAGTGTATTTTAGATGCCTAATCGCACCCGCAAAGCTCCAAAGCCTAGAATAACTTTCCCCTTTCACACCACTTGGCACTTTGACAATTAATTCGAGTGTGGCTGGGTTGCCCTTTCTAACCGGCTCTGGTAAGACATTTTGCTAAATGACAAGAGGCTAACAAAAAGAAAAGCGTTGTGAGCAACGTCTAAATAGCTCTTGATTAAAAAGGGAATTAAGGTCTACTAGCAACGAGGACGGATCTTCTACATTTAACGCTTCCTGTTTTGAAAAGTAGCGGGGAATATCCACGCGTACGTTTACTGTGCATTTCTGGTCAGGAGAAATAAATGCATAGAAGCCTGTTTAGACTTTTTCGTCAACTATCTGATAGTCTTTAGTAAGGTTGTGCGATTAGTAATTGTTTGAACTAAATAATGTCTGTTTTTAATAATCACATTTTAACACAAGACTTGCTATGGGAACACAAAAGGCGGCTGCGATTAGTCGTGCGATTAACCCTACAATAAAAACGAAATCTTCGAACATTTGATTGCTAGGCTTCCTTTGGGAACACCAAAAACTCGAACGTTGCTTTTCAACTTTATTGTTCTTATTCTTTTTTTTCTTTCTCTTTTTAGATTTTTGTGTTTAATGGTATACTATTTGTGAATACGTTTTCCTGCAGTACGCTAAATACATTCTCGCATCCAAGATAACAAAGAAATCCTTATGTGTCTTTTGCACTTCAATGTTTGGACATGCAGGCCTCCACATGTCTGAAAGTAAAATACATAAAGTCCCGTAAGCATTACAACAAGCATTAAGTTATTTAATACTTATTTATTTAAGGAATTTGTTGAAGAAGTCAGCTGTATTTTTGTGGATATGAAATGTTTGAAACAAACAATACTAGCATCTTTTTCAAAGGGCATCACATGCATCACATAATATCCTCACATATTTTCTTTTTCCATTAAAAGTTTATGAAATGGCACTTAGTGGCATATTTTGAGGTATGTGTCATGCTAAAAAATGCTCGCAGGCGAAAATGGCGACGGTGTCCCTTCAAGAATTCTTTCTTTCTTTCTTTCTTTCTTTCTTTCTTTCTTTCTTTCTTTCTTTCTTT
>JANRMT010062813.1:18911914-18925556 GCA_026402145.1 Polypterus bichir lapradei | reverse complement strand
AATAAGCAAAGGTGACTATACCCTTGTAATGGTCTTCTGAAGAACTTACGTGCAGTCATTTCAAGACATGGACACAAACAAGCGAAAAATCGCTGATCCATGAATGGGAACAATCATAGAATATTGGTTAGAACAGATTTATATTTGTTTGCTCCAAGTGAGGTGATTTCTATATATTTGCTTCTCACAGTGCTCATGAGATAGACAATAAAAAGTAATTATGTAGAATTAATGAAATAAGATTTTATGTAACAAGATAGGGATTAATAGCTATATAATTACAAATAACATCATTTTAATAACTTCAATAACTAAATAATAATAATAATAATAATAATAATAATAATAATAATAATAATAAAAGGTGGCGTTTTGGTGATGTTACCCCCAAGGCCCAGTACACTGTACTTGAATCTTGGGTATTCCGGTTTTACTCCTGCATTCCAAACACGTGCACAGTGGGTAATTGGCGACCCCATCGTCTCTCAGTTTGAATGAGTGCGTTTATCTTATTGAGTGTGTGCTGCAAGGAAATGGTTTCCCGCGACCACTTAATTGATTTAAGGGATTTTAAGTATGACTGGATGAGTAATATTAATAACTCATGCACGTGCATTAACAACTAGTTCTTATGCAAGAATGGCTCACATATTACTATGCAGCCATCCACTGTCAGATAATTTTAATCCAATTCAGGATCGCCGGCACTGGCCGAAAACTTGAAGACAGCGTTGAGTGAGGCGCCAGTTTTCTGTATGCATTAAATGGCAATGTTCTATCGATATATCGATATTATCCCAGTAAGTATACGATAGTGCAGACGCTTGGAACATATTTAAAACATTAAATGTAACTCGGAGCCTTATTTAAAAGAACGTACGTATCTTATGTATGAATTTTCAGAATTTCTTTAAGTTTAGATTGAAGAAGGATTAACTCATACATTTTAACATTTATTAATAACAATAATTTGATTACTTAGATGTCATTTTTCTGTTCTTGAATCCTCATTCGTTCTTAATGCGTATATGATAATTGTCCTCCGTTAACCAATGATTGATAATGAAGCTCCTAAATTTGTCTTGGCCCATTTGTAGGTGGCTAATGAGAACCGATAACTGTATCACTGATAACATTAACACTTGCAGTAAAACGTATGGCACTCACAGGGCGGCTGGTGATTGCAAATGTGACTTTTTGTCTCGCTACGGCAAATTACACACGTCAACACAGTAGTTAAAGGTAATGTAAAGCATACATAATCCCACATAAAAAAAAAAGATTGTAGTAAGCACCACACGCACGTTTCCCAGGACAAACTTTATGTTAAATAATAAAAGACATATCGCGAGAGGCATCTAAATCCAACTACGTTTCATCAGCAGGGATATTTAAAGAAGAAAAATGTTGGTGAAAGCTTACAAAGCCAAATATTCAAGCGTTCTGATTATATCTAATGTAATTATTACAATCATGTAAGTACAATTCGGAAGGAACGAAATTCAGACATATATAACGCGTCATTCATATTCAAACCCAAAGTTTGCAAAAAGCTCTGTACTCTATCTGTGTTTTCCTGCTCTCAACAAACCAAATGTGATGTGGATCAGGCACATACACGGATTATAAGATAATCTATTTGTTCATGTGATATGCCTGTCGTACGGATCTGACACTGCGATGAAAATAGATGGGGCCGCTGGGAACAGGCCACGAACCAACCCTGAATAAACTCCAGCCCCGAGGCCCAGAAGTGGATTTATCGCATTTGGACATGGAAGAAAGTTTTACTTTGAAAGGGAATGGTGATGGTTGAAGACTGATTGATATATGGATACGTTTGTCCCAATATATTTATTTCCAAAATTGTTGACTTTGCCGTGCCATTTTTCTTATTTCATCTTCAGCCTGTTTATACAAAAGAAAATGAGTGTACCCATTGATGAGTTAAATGTATTAGCTGCAAGTTAAAATATTTCAGCAGATTATGAGCGATTGAGGATTAAATATAATTTACTGTAGATCCGCAAATGTGGTTTAGTGGTTAGATTTGTATTGTATTTCGACTTGGCTCTTTGGCATTCACCGCGAACGTAGTGATGGCGTTAACATTTTTTCGTGTTTTTCATCGTTTTTAAGATAGAAGTCTATAGGTGAAGAATTTTTTAGGTTGCTTTCTTGCCCAAACAAAGTATATTTTAACAGATTTCCGGGACTCAGATATATCTTAACACTGTTTGGAATAATAGGCAGGTTTTCTTTTTCAGAATTACTAACTTGGTTATATATTGATGAAAGTCATCTAAACACGATTAAGACTTTCTAATAGTCCATTTCATTAACGTATAAGAAACGTCAATATAATAATAAAAATCCAATTTACTTCAAAAGTATGCATTGTGCGATATTGTTATCTTTAAACATTTCTTCGCTTTTCTTTCTAAGATTATTGGGTTTAACAGGTAAAGTAATGGTGTCACAATCAAACGGAACAATTACATTTGTTCAGTATATAGTGAAAAAGTGCACGGTTTTTATTTATTTTTGAGTTATCTCTGAAGTTTGGTCAACGCAATTTGAGTCGTAAAGGACAAATATGTCAATCGATGTACTATTTATCACTATACTGTCAATATTGCTGTAAACAGTGCAGTACAGAAGACTGTATATGCGACGTGTCTTAGCATTTACAAGAATTTACAAATTATTTAATACAAAAAGTAAATACTTTTTAAAAAAAAATACGTTAGTAACTTAATTATATAATTGGCTTTTATAAATTAAACAGTTACAGAAAGGTTTTTTTTTTTTTTTCAGGACTAAGTGTGCAGGCCAACAAGCACAAGACCAGGGCCAGTTGTATATTAGAGTTAGACAATCTCGAGCAACTGATCTAACAGCTTATGGGAAGAACATTTAGTCTCTAGAGGAAACTCAAGCTAAGAGGCGAAGAAAATGGCAACACTACCTGCTCTGCTGTCGATCACTCAATCACTTCTGTTTGGTTTCAAAATATGTCATCAGCAGAAAAATAACAGTAGGAAAAATATAGCATAAAATAACTGACAGAACGTCATGCAACGTACTGCACATTATTTACGATAGATAGATAGATAGATAGATCTTTATATCTGCATATGATTGCAGTATAATATGAGCAAAGCATTTCAGTAAGCAGCAAAGTTATCGATACACTTGAGCCATTTTCACTGGTAACTTCTGTTGGGGTTTCTTATGAATGTAATATAAAGCACCATTCCAAAAGACAAAAGCTTATGAAATGGGCATAAATTGCACTTTTAAAATGTGGCAGGTGACCTATAAAACTTTTATATTATGAAATTAACGTCTTCCCATTTTTAGGACAAAATTTTAGAGCCAATTATAGAATTGTTTTGGGAATTTAAAGTATTGTTGAACTGCTTGTTTCTTAAAGCGCTTATGAAATCACAATTAGGATCTCCTGAAATCAAATGATATTATAATACATTTAAAATGAAAACTAAAATGCTGTCATTAAATATAATGTAAATGCTTTGCAATTGTTCATAAGAATAGTGTAACTTTCGCTTAATTTTTAGATTATAATTTTTTAAGCTGCATCATCATCATAATTATTATTACGATTATTATCATTATTATTACATCTGAAAATGATGTATCAAAAGAAATGATCAGTATTAGATGCGTCCTGTTAAATTAATAACTCTGTTCATGTGATCTGATAAGTTAGGTTTATTCAGTGAATGGTAAAGAAAGTTACACTTTGTGCTCAAAGTGTCTAAAAGGGCTTGAACTGAACAGGAATATGCAGTAAGTTAAACGCTTATGGCCAGCGGTGACTGAGTCCCTTTCAGTACAGATCATTTGACACAGAGAGATATCTCAAAGACAGACTGTTTTCTTAGAGGTAGTGTAGACCGAGCTTTTTACCCATTCGTGTTCCATTTAAGAATAGCAAGGAAACTACCACAGCTTCTAGTCTGTTTGCAGTCTTATCCAATATCTAGACAAGTATAATTTCAAACATCTTGTATTTCAATTACATGAAATTTGACTATGTTGAACTAATCTGTTTTTCTCCTTCTTAAGTATAATGAACTTTTAGATATTATGTATGCCCCTAATAATTCAATAAAGTCACTGTAGATGTTTAATCTTTGTAAATTGCTTGATTGGCTTATTAAGTAGGCATATATAGTATTGTAAATTATTAATTAAAACATTAAAAAGTAAAACAGTAAAAACCTTGGTTCCTGCTATCGTTAAAACTAAAAACATATAAGTAAATAAAGTCATAATTCAGCATAGTTTCACAAGAACAGGCAGACCTATGAAAGAAATATGCGCTATTATGTTTACTTTGTAAATTAGACATAGATTTAGTAGTGTATATACAAAATATTTCACATATGGATTTCTAAATTTTACAGATCATTTGAAACCAGAATCAGAAAAACTTCAAAAAATAATGTTGACATTAAGGCTTACCTATATCGTAAATTAACACTGCCTGCAGTGTATGTAGAGTTTGGACATTATTCCTGTATTGGCCTGGATTTTCTCTGGGCTAATCCTGTTTTTTCCCATATCTGGACAAGATTTGTGTTAACTGTTTTCTGTAAACTAGCTGGGACTGAGAGTGTGTGTGACTGTGTGAGTAAGTGTGTTCTGCAATGGCAAGAGATATAGTTGCTGACTTGAGGCTTATGATTTTGCATTAGGCAACCCTGTTATGGCAAACGTAGGTTGAATAATTGATTAGAAGGACATTTCCTTGCATTTGAACATGAATTACTGTTGTTTATTTACTTGTAAGCTTGTATATCATGCTTATGGAAGTAATTGATATAATGTTCTCAAAAATGTTTAATACAAATCAGAATTGCAAAGTGATGATGGTTAATTTGTATTTAAATACCTTTGTATAAATTCCTCAGCAACCTATACACTATTTGTTAGGTAGTTTCATGTAACACACTATCCATTTAGCTGCTCTGACCAGTTCTGCATTTAAAGACATAGTGAAACAAAACAGTAAACACTATGGTAAGCACAAAAACACACATAAAAATTAAAACGTTGTAAAAGATGTACTACTAAAGCCTTTTAAACTGAAGTGATCTGGCAGTGAAGACAAGGAAAACGCAATTCTAGTCCCTTAGATCCCAGGGAAAAGAAGCCGTTGAGTCCCATTTAATATTTAGAAAAAGAATCAAGTTGATCTTACCTGACAGCATAGCCCCTCCTTGGAAGTTCTTCAATATACTACATTCTATATTCTAAAATTCGTCAATGCAGACGAATATGATTAAGATCAACAGTGAGCTTGTTTGCATGTACAGAACGTCCATATCCTTGAGTGTTCACTCCAAGACTTACAGGATAAAGTATTCAAACTTACAAACTTTCCAAGCAGCCTAACAGGAGATTGAGAAGAGAAGGAAACCGAGAAAGAATTAGAAAGAGCAGATTACACCGATTACCTCACTTATAAAAAAAACAGTATGAACAGTTATACCATCACTTGTAACAGGAATACAATATGCTAAAATAATGAGGTTTTGGCCTGACATTAAATGCTTAAATTGATTGCTTAGCATTTTTGTCATGTAGATCATAACATTTAGACTCACAATAAATAACAAGAGCGGTGCAGTCTGTACAGAGTTGTGTTCTTTTTTTGTTTGTGATATATGTCATTTAATTGTTAAGGTGTAGGATAGATTAATAAACTCATCGGATTTTTCTCTATTTCTTAGTGCCATTTTGTCTCAGTTGGCAGAAACTATAGGTGTTTTGGTTTCCTTTAGTGTTACTAGGATTTGCATGGTAGTATGTTAAGACTAAACAAATAAATGGAATAAATACCCAGATTTCCAAATGGCTAGTGTTTGTTTCATTTGTGAAAGCATGTTTTATTCCTTTTTAATGTCCAAAATCTACTTTGAAACTCATACAGATCTTTGGCATATTAGAATAGGGTAACATTTTTAAAACCATTCAACATATTCACTGTTTAAAGAACATTTAATGAAAGTGTAGTGTAGGCTTCCACAAATCCGCTTTTTAATATCAAAGCTATATAAAGATGTTGGACACTGGAAAAGCAAAATTAGCTTGATACGTGAAATTATGATGGTACATGCACTTTTTTGGAAATCAGACAAATTTGACAAACAATATGAAAATAATTAAATAATATAATTAGTTGAATTTCTTGTAATTTTTATCATTATTAAACATGCAGAATCTTTCTATTTTCTTCACTGTTTTACAATGTGTTTTTTCAAACGCCCATAACATTTTCTACACTCAGCAGCCACCTTATTGCAGAAGACACACCATATTGCAAGTTAAACAGACATGCTGACTAAGTGAACTTCGGTTAGTTGCTATTACAGTTGTAATTAAAAAAAAAAAATATAATATATTATTTGTTTTTGGAAATTATTGCAGTACCATTTTGCTTTCATTTTGGACAACTCCAATTTGTAGTCTTGTTGCCATGATATGTAGCATGGTTGCCAGTGGTACTGTCAAGGTGGTCACTTCCGGTGACGGCATTACATGATGATATATAAGTCAAGGCAAACAGCAATCATCATTAAAGCATTTGAATCTTTCATTATCTTTTCTAAGATTCTCAGGTTTTTTGGGGGATATTCAGCTATTGTTCTAGTGAGTGTGTTCTTTTGACTATGATTTTTGGTTAACGTTCAATTATGATGAAATTATAAGATCGATTTTATGGTATTGCCCAAATTAGTATAATCTGTCATTCTGTTTTCTGAGATGTCCATTATTGCCCTGGTGACTAGTCTTATTCCACTCTTGTCACCAATCGTCCTCCCATGTTCCCTTGGAGAATCACCGCCATTCATCATTCAGGGGGTTTGTTTTCCTCTTGCAAGCTTTGACCCATCACAAACTGTTCATGATCCTTAGTCATTCAGTACAATAATGATTCTCAACCCAACTCAATTGAATGTCAGACATCACACAACTCAAAATGGGGCACAACTCATAGTTTATTAAGAAACACTGCTCTAAACAGCTTGCAAAATCTCTACTAGCAGATGTTCAATTGCACTGATATCTAATTTTTAGGGATGGTCTTCTGTTAACCTGAGTTCACTATCATCTACCAAGTCATGTAACATTTAAAAATATCTGGATGAGATTTTGGGAGAAATTAACTGTTAGCCATGATTACTATTAGTTTAATGGATTGCTTTCTTCAGTTTTATGTTAATTTACATGTTCCTGCTATTATTCCAGGATTTTCCAAAACTTTGTCTTGAGACTTTGAGCAGAAGTTTTTAAATGTTTTGTCACTTAATTATTAAGGTGTAGGACAGATTAATATACTCATGGGGTTTTTCTCATATTCTTGGTGCTATGCTATCTCATTTGGGAGAAACTAGCTTTCATTAGACCAGGCAAAGATTTTCAACTCTTCCATTGACTATTGTTTATAGGTCTCATATTTTACTAATATTAATAAAACTTAATTGGGACAACATCTGTTATATCCCATCCACACCATAGACGCACATTCAGATATACCTGTTTTGCCACAGTTTTTGGCAGAGTCATCTGTTGGTTGGCTAATCTTTTACTGGGCCAGCCTCCATCAAACTTGTTCATCAAATGCCTGTTTTTATCACAATATTACCATTTCCTGGATTCATTTTATTGGTGGCCTATTTTTAATACACCCGTGACTTTTTAATTTATGCTTTTCCTTAAACACTCAACTGGTAAAACGCCCAACACTATTCAGTATTTCATGTTTTCCCATTCATTCAGATTCTCTAATCTGGACATATAATCTACCTTCTTTATATACAGTAACTTTGTCTACACAGAAGGTGCTGTCATTGTTTGGATGGAAAGTAAAATTAGAAGAATCAGTGTCCTTAAGAAAGCGGTCATTTGGTTTATGTAATGCCATAATATGAATATGTGCTATTTGCATTAAATAGTTTAAGGCTCTAACTGAACACCAGTAGTCCTTAATCCTGTGAACTGTTGTATTTGTATTTATTTCTTCTACCTTACCAGAAAAAGTTTGGAGCAATGCTGCAGTATTAACTGTTATTGTTAGTCATAAATAATATTGGAATATTTTTGGAAACAATCCAATATTTTTGTTACCTGAAATTATTTCATTTGCCTTAATATTCAAAATGTTAGGCTGCATAACAATTGCATTGGTGATCACAAATGTCTCCTCTGAAATTTCGCACTGACTTCAGCCCAGTGCTGTTGTGGTATTCCCTATGATCTTTTAACATACAAAACATTTTCATAGCAAAGATGCATGCAATATAATATTTTTTTTATAATATTAATTAGCATTGACAAATTTGTGTTTATACCTGTAAATAATTGGGAAATAAATACACTTAATTTGCTTCCTTATATTCTGTATAATATAAATGATTGCTTAGAATTATTATATCAAAATATGAAGTATGCATAATGATTATTGATAACTTTACTTTCCCTTATTATTTAAAGTAAATAGAATGTGTTTGTAGCATGGATAGAGACATGGCAGGCAGAAATATATCTATAGGTTGATATTTTATGTTTAAGAAGGGGCAGTAAACTCCACAGCAGTCTGGCATATAGTGTGTTTAACATGATTTGGAATAAGTAAGATAATTAATTGGAGGGAAACAAGTTAACAACACATTGAAAATCAAAGCTATTGGATTTAAAGAACTGTTTGGTAAACACAGAGAAATTAAAAGCAGAAAGAACACAAACAGAAATTGTATATAACACATCATGTATGGTTAGCCAAAATAAAGTGTTATTATAGCATTCTAGAAGGATGAAAAACAGTCTTTTCAAAGAAAGAAAGAAAGAAAGAAAGAAAGAAACTTAGCTTAGTTGGCACTTCTATCCAAAGTGGCTTATAAATCACAAGTGGCCTTTGTAGGTACAGCACAGTTACAGTATGTCAGTATATTAACAACTTTGAGGTTAAGTATGTTGCAAAAGATCACATTATTATACAAATGTAGAGTGTGAAATAAGCAACATTTTGCTTTAGAAGCCTGGGATGTAGGCAGTAGATTATAACTGCTTATTTTACTTTTCAACATTATTGTCATATCTGAGTTTACCTACCCTGCAATCACCCATACCACTTTCCTTCAAAAATGCCATGATGAACATTTTCAGCACAGAACGTAACCGTAAATAATAAAGGAATACTCCACCCGAAAACGACTACCCCATGTAATTAGTAGTAACGGCTGAGAAAAAAAAATCTTACATGTTAATGCAGATGGGAGATAATAACATTTCTGATATAAGACTGATGTATGTACAATGCTGGACAACAGCAAACAGTTTCAAAAGCCTCAGTGATAAAATCTTATGTCGCATTGTCCACATGTCAAGTCATCCAGTCGTATGCTCACAATATTCCAAACAAATGTATTTCTACTAAAAATTGTAAATTAGACTACCTCCAGAAAAGATTACCTTGATCAAAAATGGAATTCACTCAGGCATGACTGAGCATTTCAACTGTAGACTTGCCTTCCATTGTTATATTTACAGTATATTCATAAGTGGAGTATCTTAGGATTATTTAGCTGCAGTCTGTGAAAACATGGATGAAATGACCTTCTGCTTATTAAAGTACCCTGGGTATGCACAAGTACGAGACATATACTTCTCCTAATTACTTTTCTTTAATGTTTAGTTTTACATGTCTCTCAATGCACGCTTTTTGTTGATATCTCACGAAACGCAATGTTACCCAGTTAATAAGCCGTTAGATAATAAGATACTAATCTTTATTACCACTGCTCAAAAGCTGTGAAATTTTCTTTGGCAGCATTCCAGCCAACAACGCTTTTACACAAAATCCTCAATACCTGGTACTTGTACCACACAGATGTATAACCATACTCAAGAAAGAAGAAAAAAAATGCTTTACTCCTGGCCAGTGAATAGGGCCGGGAGGCACTTATTTAGTTCAAAAGCGTTCCATTTTTGTTCATGAGAGCGTTTTTCAGAAGTGGTCTATTTAAAATGGTGTGAGCATACAACTGGATGACATGACATATGGACTGTGCAACACAAGTAACGTAAGATTTTTTCAGAGCCTTTTTGATATTGTTTTCTGTTGTCATGTGTTGGTCACCATAGACCCCTATTCTATGAAAACCATAGTTATCTTCATTCTACATCAAATTATAAAATTAATATTGTTTTCAGCCATCACTGCACTCTTAAAAATAGGGTTTCAGAGCAATGTCATAGAACCAGCTTCATTTTCGGATCCCAAAAGACCCATTCACATGAAGGTTCTAGAATGAATCTTTACTTACTTAGATCCGTAACAAGCTCCATACAATAAATAACCAGGAATAGATGGTAACAGATTTATGAAATACCAGTGGGTCCTGATTTTAACAGGACTCTTGCTGCACACATATAGTAATGCAGGCTAATCCAGGTTTTCTAAATCTGTTATTGTCCTGCTATATAGCCTACCATACAGTAAAGATTTCAACAGGTTTAGATCGAACCATCTTGATATGAAATGATGCTTTGTCAAGCAATAGCTCTATGAAGAACCTCACAATCAATGTAAGAACCATAAAGTGCCATTAAAGTACAATAGTTTTTAAGTGTGTTCAAACTGTAACCAGTTTTGAAAGTAATTAGTCCAAATGTCTTCATAGATTGACCATTTGAACATGTAAGTAAAAAATTAGACTCTACTGCAATATACATTTGGAGGCCTATAGTCTGTAAAATGTGCAATTATTGTACAGTATTTTGTTGAGCGCAGCAATTTATTTTGTAAATGGATACCTCCATCCATCCATTAATTTTCTAAACCAGTTAATGGTTGTATTCACTATGGGATATTCCTTTTATGTTGAACAAACTGACAAAAACATTAACATTTTAATGTAGTGGAGAAAAAAAACAATTCAAATGATTTCATCATGCAGTGTTTGATGAGGCAGTCATATTATGAAAAGGTAACACACTGCAGGTGATATGATCACAAGAGTAAAACGTCTTAGCGTATTTTACTGAGGAAACAGGAAATTTAAGTATACAACTGAAAGCACAACTCCGTGAAATTATTGACTAATATGAACCTACTGTCTAAAAATCAAAAAATGAAACAATAATGTTTTAGGAAAGATTAAAAAGGTGGAGGATAAACGTTGGTTGTGCTTTGCAACTATCAGATTAATTTCTTGCCCTGTCCGAAAGTAAGTTTACTAGAGATAGCTTATTTACTTTATGTACTGTATTCCTGTTTGAATGTGAGTAAAGTAAGCCATTAGGCCGCACATTGAGAAATTAGGACTTAGTATCAAACAAATCCTTATCTTAAGTAGACGTATGCTTGCTCTTTGCTGCAGCATCATTCTTTTCCTTGTTGAATGTTCATTGTTTATCAGAGTATGCTTTGTGGGTGGATGGATAGCCAGACAGACAGCAACTATGGCGTGCCAGTCTTGGTGATGTCTGGTCCAAATCAATGTTTACTGAGAGGAAGAGGCTGTTTCCTGAAGCTAACAAAATGCAGGCCTGCAAGGTTCTCCAGAGGTCTGAGAGGGAGGAGTGGGGATATACATCATATTCATGATGACCTTGAACCGGACGAGGAGCTTGGCCCTGAAGAACCCCGACACATAGGTCAAGGAGCCGAGGTAGAGGGTAATTTTTTTAATGTTAACTAGCGTGAGATCCCAGGCTGTCACTTAGAGGATTTTTTTTTCTTGTGCTTAAAAAGTCTTTACCAGCAGATAACAAAAGTAATAACTACTAACTTTGAAAACATGAGTTTTTGAAGTATGTGGCACTATATGCGCTCAGTCTTTCTTATTTATGATGCAGTGATTTTAATTGCATTACTATTGCTTCTGTAATGCAATTACTGTAAGTCAAGTCAAGTCAAGTTGAGTAGCATGCACTGCTACAGTGCGTTGCCGCACCCACTACATGGCAAAACAACTCGGGATTCCAGTTTGCTATCACCCAGACAGACACACGGTCCAGTCCCTCCCTCCGGAAATGACCCTCTATCTGCCGCAGCCAGGTGTTACGTGGGCGACCCCTTGGCTTGGTCCAGCCACTCGGGTCCCCAACAATGAGGATCTTACGAGCCAGATCACCCTCAGGAAAATGCTCCACATGGCCGTAGTGTTCTCATAGCCTCATTCGGGACTCTATGTGCAACCGCTCATTCGACACAAAGTCAAACCAACAGTACCCAAGGATTTTCCGGAGAGACACAGTACCAAAGGAGTCTAGTCTTCATCTCAGGTCACTGGATAGCGTCCATGTCTCGTAACCATACAGCAAGACAGGAAGCACCTTGACTCTAAAGACTTGGACCTTTGTCCTTTTGCATAGATATCAGGAGTGCAACACACCCCTTTCCAGTGACCTCATGAACCCCCATGCTCTTCCAATCTGTCTACTGACTTCATAGGAAGAGTCACCAGAGACATGAATGTCATTGCCAAGGTAAGTAAACCTCTCAACAAGGTCAACACTCTCTCTACAAACAGACACACTGCTGATGGCTGTGCCCAAGAGGTCATTAAAGGCCTGAATCTTGGTTTTTATCCAGGACACTCGCAAGCCCAGACACTCAGACTCCTCAGTCTCTCGAGCGTCCTGATCAGAGCCTCCATTGACTCCGTGAAGATCACAGCATCGTCAGCAAAGTCAAAATCTGTAAATCTTTCTACACTAACAGATGCCCCATAGCCACTGGACCCCACGACCTTGCCCAACATCCAGTCCATACAAGCATTTAACGGAGTAGGAGCAAGAACACACCCCTGACGAACCCCAGAATCAACTGGGAAAAACGCAGAGGTCCTGCCTCCACTCTGCACAGGACTCACAGTACCAGTGTACAGGCCAGCCATGATATCTAGCAACCTCGGAGGGATCCTGCAAACCCTCAGGATGTTCCACAGGGCAGCTTGATCAACTGAGTCGAATGCTTTGCAAAAATTGACAAAGGCTGCAAAGAAACTCTGCCGATATTCGTGTTTGCGCTCCATGAGAACCCTCAGTGCCAGGATGCGGTCGATGGTAGACTTCTTGGGCGTAAAACCAAACTGTTCCAGTTGCTGGGAGGTGAGCAAGTGATCACGGATCCTATTGAGGATGACCCTAGCAAGGACCTTACCCGGCACCGAGAGCAGTATTATCCCTCTGTAGTTGCTGCAATCCAAGCGATCACCCTTCCCTTTCCAGATAGGGACAACAAGTCCCATTTTCCAGTCAGTTGGGATGATGCCAGTCTCCCAAATGGAAGCAAAGATTGCTTGCAATGCCAGGAGGACAGCCTTCCCACCAGCCTGGAGAAGTTCACCCCAGATACCACATATCCCTGCAGTATTCCCCCCTTCAGCTGGTTCACCATCATCTCAGTGAGATTGGGTGGTTCACAGCTAATTGGAGGATCAGCCTCAAGAACCGTGGACCCAGAGATATCCAACGTCCTAGCCGGAGGATCAGCTTTGAACAACTGCTCAAAGTAGTCAGTCCAGCAGGTCACAACTGCAGCATCATCCGTAAGGACCATTGCATCAGCTGCCTGACTGCGACTCTTCGAGGAACAGATTCA
>JANRMT010062813.1:18880872-18911514 GCA_026402145.1 Polypterus bichir lapradei | reverse complement strand
TCAGAGCAACAGGCCGGAAGTCATTCAGCTCACTAGGATGTGATACCTTTGGGACAGGGGTGATACAAGATGTTTTCCAAAGCCTTGGGACTCTCCCCTGTTCCAGGCTCAGGTTGAAGATGCGCTGTAGAGGACTCCCCAGTTCCAATGCATAGGCCTTCAGCAGTCGTGGCGATACACCATCTGGACCCACTGCTTTGCTGGCACGAAGTCTTTTCAGCTCTCTGCTCACATGTGCTGCTGTAATTGTGGGTGGGGATGTCTCACCTATGCTGGTCCTTGCTCTGACTCTTCCAGATCTCTGGAACCACAGTCCCTGATTAGCTGCCCTTTTCCTTACATTGTAATGTAGATACTCTCTACATTGCCAATGACATGGTGACCTTCTGGCCCATGGCTCTGCCTTTTCTTGTGATGCTGCTGGCACACTCCCTTCCTTCTCTTTCTTTTGCTAGCATAATACTCTTCTTCCCCTTGCTGGCATGCTGTGGTTCTTCTTATAAGTGAACGGCCACTCCTGAAAGCTTTTTCCTTGGCAGTCCAAATAATACCTGAGTTCTTCAAGTACTGTTCTTAGGTAGTTAGGCCCTGGGTCACACCATAACACGACAATGCTGCTTCAGTGTAAACTTTGCCCTCAAAAATCATTTGTGACTTGTTAGAGTGAAAGGTAGTTCACCTACTAATTTATCTACTTGTTTTCTTCTCTTTTATTTTTTCATTCTGATTTGGCTTCACTTTCTCTGTGTTGTCATCTTCTCATGAACGACTACTTTCACGTACTGTTAAAAATAATTGTTCTTTAATGGAACCTTAAGGTTCTTTACTGGTTTATGTGGTTCCTCATAAAACTATTGCTTGACAAAGCAAAATTTCATTCTGGGAGGGTTCTTTGCATATAAAGTTTGTTCAGTCTGAACCTGGTGAAATCTTTAATATATGGTAGGCTACATATAGGACAATAACAGATTAAGAAAACCTGGAATAGCCTTTATTACTATACATATGCAGCAAGAGTCCTTTTATATTTAGGACCCATTGATATTTCACAAATCTGTTACCATCTATACATGGTTATTTACTATATGGAGCCTGTTATGGATCTGAATAAATAAAGGTTCCTTCTAGAATATTCATGTGGATGGGCCTTTTGGGATCCCAAAATGAAACTGGTTCTGTGTGCTTTGAAAAACTTACAAATACAGGTATGTAGAATAAAATTGAAATCTTTTGTTTATAGTAGTCTACACAGAATACTAACAGATTAAGAATACATGGACTTTACCTGTGTTGTTCTAAGCATCGAGAATCCTTTTAAAATCATGACCAACTGGTACTGCGGTGGGCTGACGCCCTGCCTGGGGTTTGTTTCCTGCTTTGCGCCCTGTGTTGGCTGGGATTGGCTCCAGCAGACCCCCGTGACCCTATAGTTAGGATATAGCGGGTCTGATAATGGATGGATGGATGGATGGACCAACTGGTATTTCATAAATCTGTTACCATCTGTTCATGGTTATTTACTTTATGGAGCCTGTTACAGATCTAAATGAATAAAGGGTCTTTCTGGAACCATCATGGGGATGGGTCTTCTGACAAATAAAATGGTTTTCCTATGGCGTTGCTCTGAAGATCTGCTCTGGCACCTCTATTTTTAAGAGTCTACTCTTCTGCACTGATTCGTATGTTTAGTTTGAAGACAAATCTTTTCTTATTTATGGCCATGTGTCAGTGTGTAATTTAGAGTTAAGAGCTGAATCTAGCCTTATTAGTGAAGAGTATTTGTTTTATTTTAAGCAAGCATCTAGTATTCACTTCCCACTTTTTTGTGAGCATCGTGCATCTCCCCCTCACACAAGGGGCTGTACCCTCTCTTTCAACTTCCTGCAGTGTGTGACTCTCCTTTTCACATGGATATGGATGAAAAACTGTAGGAAGTGTGCTGACCTTCTTCTCTCATGAACTCACATCCTTTCTCTATATATGTTCCTCACATTCTTGAGGAGAATACTGCCCAGCCTGCATCCCTCTCTGCTGTACATAGTGTTTCTCCTCTCTGCTTGAAAGGGGCTAAATGGACATGTGCAGCTGCACTCATTTGTTGTGATATGACTCTCCCTATTACCATCAAGGACCCTCAGGCTTGCTTCCCCCTGCTTGTGGCCAGGTGCCCTTCGATGTGAAGATTTCATTAGTGTGCCAGATGGTTTCAGTGCTTTCCAGCTCTTCTACCGAGCATTTGAGCACAAGAGCCTTTGGTTAAAATGCGACCAAACCCATACCACAATAATCTCATCTGCTCATCTGCACACAGTTGCAGAGCTTGAAGAAGAACTCTTTAGCATCAGTGCCTTGTGGCCTGCCACCTCTTCTGGAACATTTTAAACAAACTTCAAACCATTGTAAATGTATCTTTTCATCATTACTTTACATTCATCCCTCAATTTATTAATTGTCTTAAATCACTAACACCAGAATAGTATTACATGGGGCCAGAAACCATCCTGTAAGCCAGACTATCACAGGTAGCACTCAGACTCACACTCATCTCTGAGATAGGAGTGTAAGTTGGAATACTGGAGAAATCCTAGGAGAACATAAAAATACTAGTAATACTCCTTTGCAAACATTGGGAAGTGAAAATTTCTTTTTGGATGCATTGCTGACCAGTACCACCAAATATTTCATATAAAGTATAGCAGCTGACTTTGTAGAATATTTTTAATTTGGATACCGTATATTTTATTGGAGGGTGGCACAGTGGCGCAGTGGGTAGCGCTGCTGCCTCTCAGTTAGGAGACCCGGGTTTTTTTCCTGGGTCTTCCCTGCGTGGAGTTTGTATGTTCTCCCCATGTCTGCGTGGGTTTCCTCTGGGCGCTCTGGTTTCCTCCCACAGTCCAAAGACATGCATGACATGAAATTGTCCCTAGTGTGTTCTTGGTGTGTGGGTGTGTGTGTGTGCGTGTGCCCTGCAGTGGGCTGGCGCCCTGCCCGGGATTTGTTCCTGCCTTGCACCCTGTGTTGGCTGGGATTGGCTCCAGCAGACCCCCATGACCCTGTGTTAGGATATAGTGGGTTGGATAATGGATGGATGGATGGATTTTATTGTATATTGTACTTAACGCTGTAAAGTTCAAATGAAAAGTGTGACCAAGAGTTGCATTTGCTTAACATCATAAAAACTTTTTTAATTTGAAAGCCAAAATCATATGAGTATTTAGACATTACTGTTCCCTTGTAGTCAACATTAAGTTATTTAGCATATTTGCTATTAAGAAGTTGCTAAACCAAAAAAGGAGGTGCACTCTTGAAAAATAAAGGTGCCAAAGTGGCTCTTCAGAGCAATGCCTAGGGAAACCAATTTTAGTTCTAAAAATACCCATCCTCAGGAAGGTTCTAGAAAGAACCATGTATTTATTAAGAACCCAGGCTCCATGCAGTAAATAACCATGAACAAATGGCAACAGGTTTGTGAAATACCAACAAATTGCAATTTTAGAATGACTCTTGCTGCACACAATAAGGCTAAATCCAGGTTTTCTTAATCTGTTAATGTCCAGTAGTCTACCATACATTATTAAGTTTTTCAAAACACAAAAAAACAGCTTCATATGCAAATAAACCCATCCCAAAATTAAGTGATTCTTTGTCAAACCATGGACCACACAACCCAATAAATAACCATAATGTGCCATTAAAGAAGTAGTTACTTAAGAATAACGATCAGCTTCGTGATGCCATGTAGCCCAACGCATTCTCTGTCCATGTATGGCACACTTGCTCCACTTGGGTCTCGCTTTGATCCGATCCTGATGAACATTCAGATGTTGTATTTAAGCAGGTCTACTCGTGATGCAGGGTTTTGTTCACTTTGTGTCTTTATTCACTTGAGCCATCTTACGTG
The DNA here is from genome assembly GCA_026402145.1 of Polypterus bichir lapradei. NCBI lineage: Eukaryota > Metazoa > Chordata > Cladistia > Polypteriformes > Polypteridae > Polypterus > Polypterus bichir. The sequence continues at coordinate 18,907,613 of JANRMT010062813.1, read as the reverse complement.
CAGCGGAAGGCTGCCAAATGTATTTTTTGCTTAATAATAGGCCACGTTAGAACCGTTTCAAAACTGGAAACCAGTACAAAAATAATTATTGTGTTATTGTTATTTATTACATGTTCTGCTAATTATTCCTAATAATTGGTCGATTCCTCAATGCTTTGGACATACCTAATATAATCTTAGCGTCCCAGTAAGTATTTCCGCGCAGCATCGATGACGAAGCAAGCGCAAGCCTTGAACGGGGTGCAGTCCATTGCAAGGCACACTCAGACACACACACACTAACACACGCACACGCCTCACATGCACATATTTCAAAAATGGAAGAAAACCAGCAAGCATAATTATCAGACCTATTGTGCTCATTGCTATCAGGAGACCCCATGTTGGTCCATTGTAAGATCAAATGAGAAGCTGAATTACGAAATTAACTTGACTTTACATGAACACTAAATGGGTTTCTTATATTTTGACTGAAAGGTTTTCGGCATTCAACCGTATGTTGTTTCGTCAATGTGCTGCCTATGTGCAGATGGACGTATACACATTTTCAGCTTAAAAAACTCAACACTAAAGGCAGCAGTAATTTGTAAGATAAGCATTTAGAGCATACAGTAATTGATTTGCAATTTCCTTGTTTGCTTGTCAAAGGCAGTACTTGCTAAGCGCCATCACATTAGATTTTGATTTACAGTAGTCCGAAACTGTTAAAGAACCAAGAACTCACCTGCACAGTGCACATATCCTGTTTTTTTATGGTATTACAGCTTTACAAATAAATTAAAGGACACCAGAAACAACAGAGTGTAAAGTAACTGACACTCTGAGGTTCAAAAACGCTCTCAAAATTCTCCGCCTATATTCTTAAGCGACTTGTTTATTCATGTTTAAATATGTAAGTGTTCATTTGTACTGCATTATGTGTAGTTTTGGTCTGGGCTGTCATTTTTACGAGAATTATATTTATATGTTTAAAAACCGATTTTCATCAGAGATTTCCTAGTTAACGGTTTGCCTTAGAAAATTTAAGTGCTAAATAGAGCACAACTTATTAAAATGAAATTGCAACAAAACTGAGCCCACACCTGACACCAAAGACCACCCAAACACGGAGGCAAATTTTTCATCCTAGGTAATGATACAGTCAAGTGTTCCTCTTCTCCGAGGATCCTTGATGTGATTTCTGATTCATGTGTTTGCTGTTCAACTCACATAAATGATGCCTTTCTTTTCTGCTAACTCTAGGCAGACCCCCTTATCCGCGCGTTTCTCACACTGTCTATGCCGTCATCACATCGCTCACCATGCCTTGGAATTCTCAACTGGAGAATGTCTAATTTCCAGTTAGTTCTGTTTTAAGAGTCTTCACTCACAAAAGTGAACACACGGCACAATTATTTAGTTTTCGAACATTATGTGCGATTGCAGTCTGCTCGTAACCTACATAGGCTTCACTTTTGTATACCTGACAACGTCAGTACTTCCTGCATTATTACATGCAGGGTTGATGCAGGAAATCTGGTAATTACAAGTAATCTATGTTCTATGGATGGCAGAGCGTTCACTTTTCTTGCACCTTTAAGGACCTCCTTAAGGTTACAGTGCTTACATCCTCTTCGTTGAAAGCCGACAATCACACTATTGCTCACAGTACCTCAGTTATATGACTTTAAAGAAGTCTTTATTTCTAGCTCTGTTTTTAATCGTACTGACATTTTACTTATGCAAACCAGAATTTCGTTTTTCATTTGTATATTTTATCTATGATTTTTTTATTTGGTCTTGATGATGCTGCTATTAGCTTCTAGCAATTTTTTGGAACTGGGGTTCTTCCTCTGTAGATGTATTCTGATGCTTTTTAAAAAATATCCTGGAAACGTTTTGAGCATCGGATGGGGCGCTTTATATCTGCAATTTTTTATATTACGATTATTTGAAGAATTTTGAAAGCTTCGTCTCGAAAGGTGAGATATAATTCAACCATTGATTGGGAAAATGAACAGCCATTCAGTAACTGATTTGGTGGCGCAGGAGGCCGATGCTATTTAATCCAAACACCTGTAAACAGAAGTTCATGTCAGGAAATTACAATAAAGTTAATTGATAGTTTATTTAAGGATGGAGTAGGGGGCTAGAAAAAAAAAAAGAGAAGTGTTCTTGTGTAGCTCAGTGCTGTATCTCCACTGTTTTATTATCCATCCATTATCCAACCCGCTATATCCTAACTACTGGGTCACGGGGGTCTGCTGGAGCCAATCCCAGCCAACACAGGGCGCAAAGCAGGAAACAAACCCCGGGCAGGGCACCAACCCACCGCAGTACCAGTTGGTCATGATTTTATAAGGGTTCTCGATGCTTAGAACAACACAGGTAAAGTCCATGTTTTCTTAATCTGTTAGTATTCTGTGTAGACTACTATAAACAAAAGATTTCAATTTTATTTTACATACCTGTATTTGTAAGTTTTTCAAAGCACACAGAACCAGTTTCATTTTGGGATCCCAAAATGCCCATCCACATGACGATTCTAGAAGGAACCTTTATTTATTTAAACCCTAGGCAGGGCACCAGCCCACCGCAGGGCATGCATACACACACAAGGGACAATTTAGAATTGCCACTGCACCTAACCTGCATGTCTTTGGACTGTGGGAGAAAACCCACGCAGACACGGGGAGAACATGCAAACTCCACGTGGGGAGGACCCGGGAAGCGAACCCGGGTCTCCTAAATGCGAGGCAGCAGCGCTACCCACTGCGTCACCCCTGTTGTATTATTAAAGAAATAAATATAACTGGCAAATAGTCCACAAAACTGGGGTGACCATCTCTTTGTGCCTTTCCACACGTCGAAGACTCAGTCGGCTACGCTACCGAGGTCGCCCGCAAGCCAAGAAGAACCGACGCCGAATTCTGGTAAGGAGAGTAGCGGACTCTTAACACCCGCTCTTACACGCCTACAACAAAAACTACAGAGAAAAGGGTGGGAGTTATAGATGTTTAAGTAAAAGTAACCTCTCCTAAAAAGAGAATGCAATGATAAAGGAACAGAATTTTACACTGGCGTCTTTTAACCTAATGCATGCCCTATCCCTGCGAACATCCGTACAGTATGACCACTATAGTCCTTTCTTTTAGTATGCCGCTTACGAAAATGTGATTGTTGACGGGCGAGAGTCTCGTGTCAGTGTTTTTCATTGATGAAGATCGCCCACAAGACTCAGTGGCTGCTTTTGGCATGTGGCTCCACAGGGGTCGTGCTGCGGTCTTTTGTATTCATATTTCCATGAGTCTACCTCTGCATGTGCGAAGTTTATACATTTTCCTGTTTTGTTTTTTTCTGCTTTCCTTCGAGCGCTCCAGTGTTGCGTGCCCATAAAATGCGCGTGCCATATTGATTTGTGATTCTGGATTATGTGGACCGTGAGTGAATGGTACGAGCTGGGCCTCTGCATTGAGATATTTCGAGGATGTTAGGTTACGCAATTGTCGGCTCTATAAAGCGAGGCGCAGAGTCAGTTAAGACAACTCGGCCTCAGAACGCGTGCCTTCATTTTTGAATGGACAGTGGCTACCCAGGTACCGCATGGATCAGTCATTAATTTGTACAAAAACGGAGGACATGCGCTATTTGAGTTTACATTGGCAAGAAAAAGTACGTGGACCCTTGGGAAGTAACCGCATGTATGTATAAATTTGTCTGAAAATATGGTCAGATCCTTATCAAAGTCAGGATAACGTTTTAACTAATAACGCAGAAAGTATTACATTAAGTTCTTGTAAATACTGAATTCATCATTCAAAAATTCGGTGTAGGTTGGAAAAAGTGTGTGAACCCCTAGGGTGAACTAAATGGAGCAGACAAACCTGGAGTCCAATCAAATAGATGAGGATGAGGTGTGGTTTAGTGATAGGTTGACCTAGTCACAAGAAGCATCACCTGATGTGAACAGTGCCTTCCAAAATGGATCTTAGAAGGTCTATAGTGAAAAATAGTTTATTTGAATAAAGCTGGACAGGTTTACACAGTCTTTTCAAAGAATTTAAATATTCGACAGTCCACAGTAAGACAAACTGTGTTAAAGTGGATTTAGTAATGTGACTGCTCTCTGTAGAAGAGGGTGCCAGCCAGCATAACTTGAAAGGCACAACAATGAGGTAAACAATAACCCTATAGAGTAATGGCTGAAGGCTTCAAGGAATCACTGAAACAGGTTAACATCGCTGTTCTTGAGTCTATCATATACAAAACTCTGAAACACCATAGTGTCCATGGCAAAACACCAATGAATAAGCCACTGCTCTTCAGGAAAAAAAACATCAATGTGCACCTGCAGTTTGCCAAAGACCATCCTGACACTCCATCATGCAACTGAGAAAATATTTTGTGGACTGATGAAACTAAAGTTGAATTTTTCAGGAGGAATATGCAGCAGTACATATAGCGTTCCAACATGAAAAAAATCATCTCCGTGGTTAACTACATTGGTGGGAGCATCATAATTTGGGGCTGCTTTGATGATTCAGGGCCTAGACATCTTACACTCTTCGAGAGGAAAATGAATTCCCAAATTTATCAAGGTATCCTGTAAAAATAATGTCAGGGTGGCTGTCCGCCAGCTGAAGATCGGTAAAGGTTGAGTAAAGTAACAGGAGAATTTCTTTAAACATCAAAAGTAAATCTATTGCAGAATGACTTCACAGCCCAGACCTTAACTCAATAGCAGATGTTGTGGAATGACCTCAAGAGAGCCCTTCTCACCAGGCATCTTAAAACATGGCTGAGCTGAAGCAGTTTTATAATAAAAAATGTTTCACAGTTCATTCTGAATTTTATGCAGATCTGATCATCAGCAATCTGAAACAGTAGTTTGAGGTTATTACTGCCAAACGAGGGTCAATCAGTTATTACATCCAAGGTTTCACTTACTTTTTCCACAGAACATTGTGAATGTTGATGGGTATGTTCAATAAAGAATTGGAATATTATGATATTACCATAAGCATATGGGGTTGCCTATACTTGTATCTTAGATGACCAGTTAATACAGAAAACTAGGTAATTCCAAAGGGTTCACATAATTTTTCTTGGCACTGTACCTAAAGACACCTTACAAAAGCCTAGTTTGTGACTAATGGTTAACTATAGCAGTCTGTTAAACCTCTATTTAAAAGTGTTATCACATTTTCTTTACATTACCATGCTAATCAGTTTCAGAATTGTGCGAGTCTGCATTCTTTAATGGATACAATGCAGGGACGATCCATAGGTGCCAGATCATGGTAGGGCCCACTGAGACACACACCCAGTTATATCTTTTTATTACAATCTCAGTGACATTTTTACAGTGTAAAATAAATCTGATTTGTTTTTTTTTCTCTCTCTCTGTTTAACTTCATTGTCACTGACTAAAATATGTTCATGTCTCTTTACATAGTAATATGAAATAATATTCCCACTAACATAATCTCTTTTGGTGGATATTTTCCAGTCTGAGCCCAGTTTTCCAGTACTAGTCACAATTCTCAGGAGCATCAGGTTTACACCAGCCTGTCACTAGTCACAAGTCTGTCAAACAACATTATCACACGCTCACTCCTGGCCCAATTATTACTGTGAATCAGGATCAATGGGAAGGGGAGCAGAGCCGAACACAACTCTGGGGCAAGAGCAGGCAGAGAACAGACATTTAGGAGGCTCCAATGAGATGTTTTATTAATTCTGTAAGGTTTATTCAATAATAATTTTAGGGCCTCTGTGGATTATTGATGTGATTAAAATTGTAGTATGTTTAACAGCGTTGCAATTCTACAAACTAACTAACATTATATATTAATGATTGAGTAAGGGCAGATGAAGAAGTAAACTTCATATTATGGCAAAGTAATAACTAGGTTTAAACATTTTGAATTTACAAGCAATACAGCATACCTATAAGTCTGTGAACCAACTGACTTCCTTTTATACTTTCCATTTTTGAGTAGAAGTCACCCAAATATTTATCATTATATCCCAACACTCATGGTGGCTATTCTGGACTCATCAGTATTAAAAGATATCTTTATGGCTGTGGAGAAACTTTAAATTCTGCATTAATGCAATTACAATAGTAAAATAACAGACCCCACACAGGAGCAGCCCAAGATGGGTTTAAATAGTATAGAAATAATTGGTTGTATAGAGGAAAACTGTGAGAAAGGCAATGTGATTGTTGATGATGGAACAGGGAAATGGAAAATCTTCCAGCTTATCACTTCTTATTGCATTACATTCATGTTCGTAAAAGTTAATGAGGCATGAAGAGTTTGTTTTTTCAGACTGCTATGAATGTATGAAAATGTTCTTATCCAAAAACCTTTGAATATTCATGCTGCAGACCACTCTTCCAGCTCCTTTCCATCTCCTCTGAAAGTGTGTTCAATCGGAATGGCCCCTGGGGACTGAGCAGATCATCAGAATAAATTGAAGTCTATGCTACAGTATGGAACCAGCTTGAGATACATTAGCAAAGGGTCAACAAGGGTGGTTAATAAGGGATGCTCATGGTCAGTTACAAAGCTTAAGTACATTGTGGAAGTCAGTTGTTCTTCAGCTGGTATGAGGAGGCTTAATGTCTACCAAGAGAACTTATTGATTCTACAACTACCAACCTACACTGGTAACGTGACAGGATGGATCCATGAATTCATATTACTTACAGAAAATTCTTATTTTATTATCTGCATGTTGCAGCAGAAATCAAGATATGATGGACCATCTGATGCTTTTCCAATCTTCAGTCATTCAGGTTCTTAGCTGACAAAAATAGAATTTCTGCTGCTGCAGCTTATACACTTTATGTCTGGGAAAAGGAGTGTTCAGAGATGCCCTTTTGCACACCACTCCTTAAAATGACTGTCATTTCAGTAATTGAAGCCTTTAGCATGGACAAGTCTGGCCACTCTCTTTGAGTTCTCTCATTAAAGTTCTCGTCACTCAAAAATACTATTTATTTTTATGTTACTTACCACATGTAGTTTATAGTGATAGCCGAGAAAAAACATTTCAATCTCAAGTTTTCATATTGGACAGAGATTTAAAATTTATGATATAATACCAGCCAATGGTAGCCAATTCTGTATGATGATGATGTGCAACAAAGTTAATGTTTCTCGTGTCACATAAACGATGTGTTAGCTATCCAATTCTTTGCTCAAAATTTGCAAAACACATGCATTTTTTTTGCTAAAATATTGTTCAATAGGTGCTTTCAGAATAACCCAGTGCACATTATAAGCAGGAAATACAAGTCACACTGGATGGACTTTTTGAACTGAAGATAAAACACCTGACCAACGAATGAGGGGGAGAAGTGGCTCTTCAATTCAAAAAGTCAATTCCATGTGACTTGCATTTCTTGATATGATTTGCACCATTGCAAACTACATGAAGTAAGTAGCATACAAAAAAAAATCACCTTTGGGTGGAGCATTCCTTTAAGAAAGCATTTTCACCCACAGAACTGCTACTCAGTGGATGTTTTATGGGCAACCCTTCATTCTCTAAACACTGCAGTGTGTACAAATGTCAGGCAAGTGTCTGCTTCTGAGATGCTGTAACCACCACTTCTGACACTAACAATAAAATATGGTCAAAGTCACTTAAATTATGCATTATGTCCATTCTAATATTTGGTCAAACAACTTCTTGATCGTTGATTCATGCTGTATGTAATGATCTTCAGCCACATGATCTGATGTTGGTTTCCATTTTGACAATTTCCCTTCTTCATAACATACCCCATTTTTTTTATAGAACACCTTATTCTACACTGATCTGTAATTATGTCAAATTTTCTTCAACATCTTTATATTTCAAGTACAATTTCTGTTTGTCGAATATGACTAATATAGTGAAATTATAGTTTAAGTTTTAGTTTAGTTGCAAATAAAAAGAAAACAATTAAAGTTAAATTGTAGTTATTCAACGTAGTGTGCAGTGTGTCTAACAATGCATATCATAAAAGTTTAAAGAGCAGTTAATGTAGGTTATTGGGGCTAGCCTGTCCCTATGAACAATGGAAGTCACCAGAGAGATGGCATAATCACTTGATTTATCAATGTCATTCACAACCTTGAGCAGTTCTGGCAAGCTTAGAAAAGTGATGCTGAAGTGAGGCATTATTAGCCACTAGGCAGTAATCTTTCATACAGTGTACTCTGATTTGAGTGGGCTGCAGTACTGTAAAGGTTTTTTTGTATTTTTTTTAAGTAATGGATGCAAATGAATATTCAGATTAAAAACATTCTTCATGATAAATATTAGTTGATCTGTAATTTATTTAGGGATGTGAAAACTATCTAATACTGCTGCTTTATTGCTTTTTACCTTATTGCTTTTTATTATTCACATCATGAAACTCAATTTTTAGATAAGAATCCCATGTCTTTGGTATTAGTGCTTATGGTAAGCTTGTGTTTTGAACTCTAGAACAGATGTAAAACATGTTCAGTTCATTAAGAAGTGAGCCGCCACTCACTGGTATCTTTTCATATTGATTGATTGCTTACAAACCCTACTCATACACAGTGAATTGATGCCCTTTGTTTTAATAAGTGCTTATTATTTAGAATGTGCTATTATGATTTGTTCATTTTGAAGAAATTTCATTGTCTTTATTCTGTCGTTCATGTTTTTCATTAACGTGGCATCAGGTTTGCTTCTAAAATTCTCTTGTAATTATTATTTTATTTTTTGCAGTAGATAATCTAACCAAATGTGATTTTTTTTTTTTGGAAAAAGGAGTATTTATTATAATTTCAGGGTGGCATGGTGGCGCAGTGGGTAGCGCTGCTCCCTCGCAGTTAGGAGACCTGGGTTCGCTTCACGGGTCCTCCCTGCATTGAGTTTGCATGTTCTCCCCGTGTCTGCGTGGGTTTCCTCCGGGTGCTCCAGTTTCCTCCCACAGTCCAAAGACATGCAGGTTAGGTGCATTGGCGATTCTAAATTGTCCTTGGTGTGTGTGTGTGTGTGCATGCCCTGCGGTGGGCTGGCACCCTGCCCGGGGTTTGTTTCCTGCCTTGCGCCCTGTGTTGGCTGGGATTAGCTCCAGCAGACCCCCGTGACCCTGTGTTAGGATATAGCGGGTTGGATTATGGATGGATGGATTATAATTTCATGCACTGTCGACAAGTTCACTTTATTGAAGTATTTATACTTTATGATTTCAAAGCCCAGTTAGGTTACTCTTAGCAATAGGGTAATACTTTCTGTTTGTTACTATGACTTATTTTGAAGGAGGTGAAAGGGGTATCATTTTCACTTTGACTTTATGTGATTATTCATGTTAACAACAACAATAATAATAATAATAATAACATACAATATGATACTATACATGTAAGGAGTAAAAGCTTAAAACCCTATATTGGCGAGTACTTTTATTCGTATATCTAATTCCCACAAGTTAAATTTATTTTTTCCTTTAAGTAAAATATTTTGTGTATTTTACTTTGAATATAATTTAAAAGACATCAATTTGTTTTCATGAAAAGTAACCATTATTCATTCCTTACTGCAGTGTTTGAAGAGGTTTGTTGCTGTATTTCTATAAAGGTGGAAACACTGTAAATTTGTGTCAAAATGTACTTTCTTGTTATGACAGTATTAATGTTTAAAAAAAAGAAACAAGTTGTCACAGGCTGACTACATGACAACAGCTGTTTTCTAAATCTTTCACCAAGAGAGAACAACCTCTAACAAACTAATGGAAGTTAATCCTAAATACAAAACAGTGGCATTTTCACAAGAAATTAAGATGTTTTTAAATAGTATAACATTGTATGGATATAGACTAAGGGTTTAAAGTTTGAGTTCGTACTTGTGGCCCACTGAACGTACTACTGAGTAGTTGCAATACATCTATTTTAGGTCCAATTTCAATTTTATATAAAGAATAGATATATCAATTCACAAAGCACATTTTTGTATGTTGTTGAAGTTCAGGACTCAGTATGCTTGAAATTGTGATACTTTGCTTGCAAGGACTTTCCAGGTGTACAATGGGTACTAGAAGACTCTAGGATAGGGAAAGGTCCTGACAAGAGGTCGTAATAAGAGAGAAAGGCAAACTCTGTAAGCTAGCATTGAAAAACAAGAGTAGCCCAGAGGCCGTATAAATATAGAATGTACCCCCAAAGACAAATCTGTAGGAGCATCAAAGACAATGTTATATCAAATGCCATATGGCAGCTGGTAAGCTACAGAAGGGACAGACAGGATCCCTCTTAATATTAAAACAATGAATGGCACTCCAAGAGGTGGTTTGAGAGCTGATATACATAATTTTTTTTTCTAGTGATCACTGGAGACCACTGTAGAAGAAATCCCACATTTTAATGAACATCTTTGACCCCAGAAGTGATTATAAGATTCTAGACCTGAATATGAACCTCAGGTGTGAAATTCTATCTTAAACCCAGAATTGAGATGAATCATTGATTGGGACAAACAGAGGCAAGAGCAGACAGACAGAGAGAGATATGGGGTTTGAGAAAAAGTTCTCAGTTGTGATATCAGGCAGTACAAACATGAGGGAAGCCACCCTTCTGAAACAGACTGTAAAATAATGGTTAGAGATTTGAGTTGTAGGCCCTTTAGAGCTGCCAGAGTTACTTTTTTCTGTTTGTATGTTTGTTTATTACTCGTCGTTCTCCATATACAGTAGTCATCCATTTGTCTTGGACAAGATGGAACAGTGTCTCACAGCTTTTCAAGACTAATTTTGAAATCCAGCCTGGTCACTGTCAATAGGGAGTGTGTACTACCTTCTTGTGTGTGGATGGAAATTTTTTCAGAATACTTCTCTTTTCTTCTCAAACACATGCCGGTTGACTTTATTAGCTACTGGGTAGCCCTGTGTGTGTCTGACTGTAAGTGTTTGCGTTGCATGAGTTTTCTGTTGGTCCTTATCTTGTGTCCTATGCCACCTGTCCTTGCCCTAAGTTGGTTAAACAGGTTAGAGGATGAATAAATTTACACTGCAGTATCTTAGCACTGGAGTGAGCCCTGGTGGTACTCACAGTTCAGACTGTCTATTACTCTGTTGCTATAAGTAATCATGGATTGAACTACTGGGGTTAAGTACTTTAAACATACAGTAGATGCCTAATATGTCATTGTGTTATGTGGGGTATATTGGACATTATAAAGGTCCACCCCAACAACACACATTGTTCTTAAACTCAATAGTGCTGAATACCTTGAAAATACCAAAATATATGCAATTATTAAACCAACATAATGAGAAGATACAATTTTAATCTGTAACAAACTGCCCAATTGAATTACTCATGGAGATCAAATATTGTCTCTTAATTAACAACTGGATAGCTACAGGGGTAATTTAGCTCTCACTATAGCTGGAAAACATGACTGAAAGGTTTCCTTTCCTCTTAAAATATGCTTAGTTTCTAACAGAGATAAACCTGCCAGTGTCAAAAAAACTGCAATTCACTAAGGAACTAAGCAGTAAAACAGCTGCAGGGATTTTTCCTTTTAGTTTGAAACGTCTCTCCAAGGCAACTAAAAGATCACAACAAATTTGGGCAAGCCCGAATTAGGCTGAATGGTCTTCTCTTTGTTTTTGTTTTACAATGTTGAAATGTACAATAACTGTACTATTCATTCAAGCACTTGAGAACTCACAAACTTCATCATAGTTTTAAAATATTTAGGAATAAAGATGTAAGCCTATCTTGTATTTAAGAGATTTACTGTAAGTATACTTGGCATCACATAACCATAAACACACAAAAACTCAAGAAAATGAATACTGTTTTTGTAAAAGCATCCAAAATAATATTATTGTTACAAAGCATTGTGATGTTTACATTTTTTTAATTTATACCTAGCATTTAAAATGACTCTGTTCAATTTAAGTATTCTTATGAGTATCACAGTTTTTTATAAATAAGGTTATTTATACTTAGTTGCTGGGATTAAATCAGTTTCAATGAAATTGCATGACTTTTTTGTAGGCTTAGCATCTACTGTATGTTCAGGAAATCAGTGTTTAGCAGATCAATCAAAATGGGGAACTCCACCTAAAGTCTTATCAGCAGTGTCGGAGATTCTCAGCTGTGTTGAGACCTTGCTTGTCATTGTGCTGTTGACCTGATCAGATAAATAATAGAACAATCTTTCAGAGGATTTAGACGTAGAGGAAAATAGAAAGGCTGGAAGGTAGCCCGGGACAAAAGCAGCACCAGTTGTGTCAGAGATATCTTGACAATATATTGTGTGAACCCTTAGAATTCAGATAACCCGAAGTGAAGGCAGTATTGCAACTTTAGAGACATAAAAGGAATTTCAGTTCCAATAAATGAAGGTCACTTGATTGCATGAGCGTGCCTGTTTATGATTGTTTACCATGAAAGTCATTAACTTTGTCTTGATGATGAACAGTAAAACAAAGAAGTGGAGGTCAGCAGAAAATGTTTGTCTTGCCATTATATATGTGTCCATCTTTTCAGCATAATATAAAAAAAGAATGTTTTTAATTAAAAGTCATCTGGCTTCAAATTGAAGTGCATTCAACCCTATTATAATAATAATTATTATTATTGCTTGCAATCAAAGCAGGAAAATGTAATTGCTTCAGAGATGCTCACCATTTGACCTTTCATTTGGTAAACATTTTCGCTGGGAGAATCCAGCTCTATTCCAAACAGCTAGTGTGGCATGTCCGTCATAATGACATGTTGTTTTGGATAAAGAAGAAAGCCACATCAATTCTAAATGTCATATCTGTAAATAAATATATGCATGTCTCTCCACAGTGCAAGAGAATTTCACGCAAGGAGCAGGAAACATTCAGCTTTGTTTTTTATACCCTTCCCTGCCTTGGATCTACAGTTTGTCAGGTTATCGTACTGGCTGTGGAAGAGGAAAGAGGCCTCTCAGTCAAAATATTCCAAAACTAATACAAATAAAAAACGAATCCCTAGATGTTCACATATAGAGAAAAGAATTAAAAAGGGGTTCCCAATGTTAAATAGAAAACACACACATGTCAATTTCCATGGTTTCAACACTATTTATTCCTGTTTCTTTTATTTGTCCTTCACAAACATATACTTCAGGTTGCATAACAATTATTTTACAACAATAGCAACATTTATTTATATAGCATATTTTCATACAACAATATAAATTAGTTGAAATTGCTTTACAAGATGACAAAGAGAAAATTACAAGAAAAGAAAAGCAATAATTTTAAAGAATAACTATCAACAAAACAAGGTAAAGTCAAGGCCATGAGAATAGAAAAAACAAAATCTGCAGGGGTTCCAAGGCCAAAAAAACACCCAGCCCCAACTGGGCATTCTACCTGAGATAAATGTTCCTAAATCAGTCCTTTTTATTATGACAGTAATTGATGATGTTGGTCTTATGGACAGATGAGACATCCGTCATCATCTCAGGGGGCTGCATGGTGCCTTGATCAGGTGGTGGTGGCACAGATCGGCACCACAGAAGAACCGGAAAAGACAGCAGAAAATAGTGTGGATTAGTGCAGATTGTGGATGCCAGAAAAATATGACAGTCCTATGCCCTTATAGTCTCTTAGGGATACAATTCAAATGTAGCTACCAAAAAGCCATATTAAAATAATTGGTTTTAGCAGTTTTTTTTAAATTTTCCACCGTGTTAGCCTGGAAAATTTCTGTCGGTAAAGTATGCCAGATTTTAGGTGCATAACAGCAAAAGGCATCCTCAACACTTCTTTTAAGCTTGGCTCTAGGAATTATAAGCAGACCTCCACTTGAACATCTAAGATGGACTGGCATTCCAAAATATAGGATAGAGCAAGATTATTTAAGGCTTTATAAATCATTAGTAGTATTTTAACATCAATTCTGAACAACATGGGTAACCAATATAACAACGGCTAACTCTGTTGAGATGTGCTCAAATTTTATTTTTCTGGTTAAGATTCCTGCTGCTGCATTCTGCACTAATTGCAACTGATTGATGAATTTCTTATGTAGTCCTGTTAGCAGTACATAACAGCAGTCTAGTCAACTAAAAACAAAAGCATGAATGAATTTTTCAGTGTCTTATAAAGTTATAAGAGTTCTAACTTTTGCTATATTCATTGAGTTGAAAAATACAGTTCTCATTATCTGGTTAATATGTGATTTAAAGTTTAGGTCAATGATTACCCAATGATTTTAATCAATTGAAACCATTTTCCTCTAACTTAAAACAATACTTCATTACAGTATTCCTCTAAAAATAAGTAATCTTAAATTATATCAAAACAAAATGTACAGAAGTGACCTAATCAATACACATTATATTTTAAGAGCACTACACTAAGAATTTTCCAAAATCTCTCAGTAAAACAAATGCTTCTTCCTTCCTTCTGCCTATCAGCTAAAGCTCCCCATCGACCTTCACACCATTTGGGCAGGCAGTCAGTTCCTGTGCCCTTGGGAATGCATCAATGTGCAAGGTTGAAATTCAGGCAGGAGCAGCTGTTATGAAGTCTTTTATTTTAGTAGAGAAATCCATGTATTCTTTGAACAGAAATAGGTTGTTTCTAAACCGATATTTTCCTCTTTTTGAAATAATATATTTAATATGCTGAATATGTTTGAATCTACAGGTACTTGATTCTTCTCAATATTTTCAAACTCTACATGTTACTGTATTAATTGTTGCATGAAATAAAATTATATTGTAAGATGGCTTTATGTGTACAATAATGTAGAGAAAAGCCAAGCAAAATGACACCTTTCATTGGCTACCTAAAAAGATTACAATAGGCAAGCTTTCGAGGCAACTCAGGCCCCTTCTTCAGGCAAGATGTAATACAGAAACTGGAGTTCCCTACATCTTGCCTGAAGAAGGGGCCTGTGTTGCCTCGAAAGCTTGCCTATTGTAATCTTTTTAGGTAGCCAATGAAAGGTGTCATTTTGCTTGGCTTTTCTCTATTTTATAATGGCTAACACGGTACAACACCCTAGTACTGTGTACAATAATATAATTCTTAAACCATTTATATGAAATGGCATTAAATCAATTGAAGTGTTTACCATTTAAACAGTTTAAATAACTCAAGGCTTAATTATGTTTTAAATTAAATTAGTTTAATGAAATATGTCTAGCATCCTTCCGTTAATTATGTTTTGGGAAAAATTGGTTCAGGATATGAATGGCTGGGTGGCTAATAAGATTAAATACTATTCATCTGCTTGGTAAAACTGAATGAATAATACTCATGAAATGACCTGATTTTTTTATATACATATATAAATAGATGCATTATAAGAGTGGGTATTTAAAAACAAACAAAAAAAAAAATAAAAAAAAAATATATATATATATATATATATATATATATATATATATATATATATATAAAAAAAAAACTAAAAAACACTTAATCAGCATACCTTTTTCTATTTGAATAAAGCTGTATCCTCATATGTGATAGTTCTGTATTTAGTGAGTAGTATGATCTTTCTTGCATTTTGCGTTGAGTGTTGTCGCGGTGCTCTGCGCCTACATTTCGTGAGGAGCACTGTGCAAGAACAAAGTATTTTATACAGTTGTGTGGTATTTCTGAGGTGGCCATGATAGATTGGCAATCTAGATATGTGAAGAAGATTACTTGTGTTCTGTGTTGTATGTTGTGTTTACCCCATTTTTTGACACTCATTGCACACCCAACCTACCTGGAAGGGGGGTCTCTAGGTGGGCCACTTTCTGAATTGCCTTTCCCAAGATTTCTCGTACTTTTTTCCCTACAGATTTTATTTTTCTTTTCTTCTTAAGGAGTCAAGTCAAAACCAGGGCTTGTTAAAGACCATTGAGGCATTCCTTGTATTATTTTGGGCTATACAAGGAATAAATTGTTGTTATTGTTATATAGTAATAATTCATTAAAAACATTATTGTCTAAATTCAAAGTAAGTGGTATGGACATACACAATATAAACCATAAAAATAAAAACAAAAGTTACACATACTAGATAGATAACAGTAAAGAGGATTCTAAAGAGTCAATAATATAATGTCATAAAGCTTTTGAAAAAGAGCTTTCCAAAAAATACTATAACAAAAATTTTAAAAGCTCGGTCATTCACGGTAAGCTTTTCAGTTTTTTGAACAGCAAGTAAAGAACCAGCTACAGAAGAATGAAGCCTGAAAGAGTGGAAGATCTGAAAGATAAGAAGAAGGTAAGTGCAAGATCAGACAAGGCTTTTCTACAGTTGGTCAGAAAAATTATTTTATAGTGGATTTGTGATTTAGTTTGTAGCCATTGGTGATCATTACCACTGATATCTATGATCCAATGCCTTACACAGTAAGTCTGAAAAACTAATCTTTCAGTGACTTCACTAAATAATTGGTATTAATTATTTGGTAAAAGTTATGACCCTAGTACAAAAAGTTGTGAATATCCTGCAACTTATTTAAATGTTACTTCTAATGATTACTGATTCTAATGATTAATTGATTAGTTGATTCTAATGATTAATGAATTTAATGAATAAGGTATGACAAGAGGCAAGCCTTAGAGTAACATATCCACCTGGAAAGGCCACAGTGATGAAAACAGTTTAGCATATGGAGATATTCCTGTGAAGATACTCAATTAAATAAATGAAATTAATACAGCTTAATATAATAATGTGAATTTCTTAGAGGTCTTTCTTTATTTTACACATTGCAATTGAATTAAATCCAGGAATGTAGTAAAGTAATATTAAAATGTCTTGACGTTTGTTCAGAAACAATCCGTTTATAGTGTGTTTAAGGCAGAAACATACATTTATTGTGATTTAATGGCTGTTCTGTCGCTGAGCAGTTCAACTGTAAACCATGAAGTTGCCAATTCAGAACCCACTGCTGATGTGCCAAGGGGCCGAAGAGAGTCACTCAGCTGGCCATTTTTCCTACTCTAAACACAACTGTACTGTTCCCTTATACTTTGAGTTGCCTTAGATAAATGTCATCTAAACAAATATATGTATTGTGAAAATGTCTATCCGTATTTTTAGTGTTTAATTACATTTTGAAAAGCATGCAATTCATTTAAGGGATGTGTATGCATCACAAATACAAAAAAAATTCTTTCAGCAATACTTCAGTTGATTGTTGCATTTCGTAAATCCCATTAAACAAATGCAATGGAAAAAGTCAATGACTTTCTGTAGCTCACTATATTTTCTCTAATTGATTTAATAAGAGCAAATGGAAGTGTATTCTATAATGGACTGAAGGTCTGCTCATGGCAAGGTCCCAGTGCTGTCAGGATATTTTATTACAATGGATGATGGAGGGTCAATAAAATGGAGAAAAACATATTTTATAGTTAAAAAATATTGGCCATCAATAATAAAAATGTTGAAATTGTATTATTTAAATAACCAGTGCTGAAATTTCCAGATTTCCGTTGTTTCTTCTTCAGTGGTACATTTTCTGGCGAAACTCTGAAAAGTGAATATTAAATCTTCAGTGCATGTCCTAATTCAAAACATCCATCTGTATTTCAGCCTGAATAATGCAATTTATGGTCACAATGTTAGTCAGAGCATACAAATAAAAATAGTAACCCCAGTAGTACTACCACATCACCACAGCTCAGGGGTGTCATAGTCAAGTGTCTGTACATTTTCTCTATGTTTGTGTGGCTTGTATCCAGATACTCTGATTTCTGCTCAAGTCCTAAAGTAGGGCATTTAGGTTCATTAGGAAATCTAAACTGGCCCCATGTGGTTGTGCGAGATGTCCAGTGCGGCATATTTGTGCTTTCTGCCACCCTGAACTAAAAAATGGTCTGTGAATACTGATATATTTATATAAATCTATTAAATGTAATTCTTAAACCTGTACAAAATAGCAAAGGATGCTAATGTTGTACTTACAGTAGAGGGACAAAGAAAAAGGAACTTTACTAAAGTCTGCCATCTACTGGTACTGTTAAATAGATTTTTAATTCACCATCAAGGGTAATGTCTACAAAAGTGGGATTAAACAAAGAAAAAACAGTGCTGTACTTTGACAACATACATTATGTGGGAGATTTGAGTCTATTTGTTTTTGGTATTTTTTTAACCATTCAGTACATTTTAGAACATTTATGTCCCCCAACACACTTCTCCAGACAGCATATCAAGATGAGTATGAAGTGCTGACAGACAGCAGAGACAGCCCTAGACAGCTAGGAAATGCCAGGCACATTTGCCACATGCCACAAACTGTTTACTGAGCGACTAAGAGTCTTTGGCCTTAAAATAGGATGATTCCCTAAGCTCTGGCCCAAAAAGGCTAGCATTCACCCTGAGGCTTTGATTGGCATAAGAAGACAAGTTAGAAAAAATGCAGCTGAAAATATCGATAGTTAAAAACTCATACTAAAGTTATCAGCTGTAGGGTCCTAGAAAATGCACCTGATACAATCTATTCCCCAGAGGCCACAAATTATTTAAGCTGAAAACCTCTCGTACGTCAAATCTGGAAACCTTCTTCCACAAAATGAAGTGCCTGCTACTGTCAGATTCACAAAAAGTATAAGGAAGAGGTTACAAGTTCCCCAGGCAATAAAACCTGTTTCAGAGCATCTGCAAATCTGATAATTACCCACATTTCAGATACCCTGTGCCATAATGGGCAGCACTCCTTTAAAAGAAGGAATGAAAATTTGTAAGATCCACAGGCAGGCTCTAGATTCGGAGTCCTTCACTGCTCATATGCTGATAGTGGAGTTTTAGTAAGATAAAATAAGCAAATTAAGACTGAGCATTTATTATTAAACACATTTAAAGATGCCACATGAAATGCCCATTTTGCTGACTATTTCGTAAATCAGAGCTGTACAGCGGTGCAACAGTGATCTTCAGCCTCCCCTCTTCCAGGAGCACGTACCTGAATTCTGCTTGGTCACTTTCTGGCTAGAGTATGATGTTCTTCCTGTGTCTGCGTGAGTTTTTCTCCAATTTCTGTGGAACTCTCCTACATATAAAACGGCTCAATGTGAGCGAGCATGAATACATGTTTACCCAGCATCATGGTATGTCATATCTAGAGCTGGGTCCCATCTGTCTCCCAAAGCTTCTGGGATAAACACCTCAGAAATGGGTAAAGATTCAGAAAATGGTTTGATGGGTATTTTATACATTTCTTTACAGTAAGCAAACCTGTCTGAAATATTGAAAATTGAATGTGTTCTTTACAGAGATTACAACTTAGTGTTGTTTTTTTAGGTAGTCTCCGGCGACTTGAGATACCTCCCACAATGTAAAGGAATGCTGTCAGGTTAAGAGGTGACACTGCATCATTATAATGACTGTCTGTCCTGTGATGGACTGTCATCCCTCTCAGAATGACGCCTTGTCTTTTATGCATTGCTGCTGGGATGAGCTCCGGGTCCTCTATGACTCTTAAAGGCTTTAAGGCTGGATGAAATAAATTCTTCAACTGCATTAGAAAGCTTGTATCTCTCCACTATGATGGGTAAAAGTTCTTTAACAGAGTCTTTCTCTAAAGATTTTTTAAAAACATTAACGGTAATACCTTGCAGGTAATATGGAAGTTTGATTCTATTTATTCAGTAGACATAACATTAGCAAACAAAAGAAAATACTCACAACGTTTATATTAGAAATGTAATCTCAGTCTGAAACAGTCATCCACAAAGCAAGTGCTTTTAGAAAGCTGAGCTAAAGGAAGCTTATTGTTTAACTGACTATTCAGGCTATTTGATTTCAGGGGCTGTGATGACAAGGTGACTTTGAACAGGTCCTGCACTATTAACATGGCATCAAAACTATCAATTGCCACACAAACCTTTACTATTTTTAAGAGTGTAAAAATATGTGGCGCAATTTATTCATGACAGCAGTGCACCATACACAGTATGCTTCAGAAAGCTCTACATGCAGAAATTGCGACCATTGGGCGATTCAAGTTGAATTAATTTCTCTGCATGACTTCTCCTTCGTCTCCAGTGTCAACAACAACAACAACATTTATTTATATAGCACATTTTTGTACAAATAATGTAGCTCAAAGTGCTTCATTCCATTCACTCTTAATGAAGGACCCATTAGTGTCTGTTGTTCTGCTAACAATTTTACATATTTTCAGTACAAAAAAACTTAAGTCCATATCTATGAGCATCTGCTCATTTTAAGATACACGAATCTGTTCATTTTAAGATCTATTTTTAAGTACAGGTCTACAGAAACCTAGATTTCTTTAAAAGAGCCAGATGTGAATGTCAGCAACAAACACTACATTAGATGCTAGTCCATTCCATGGCACACTCAGGCTCATATTGATCAAATTTATAGATGTGCTTTCAAGACCGTGGGAGGAAAAAATCTAGGAAGAACCCAGAGGGTATTTCCAAAGTCTACACAAAACACACCTCTTCTGAGAGCCGGAATTGCAACTGTGAAATAGTGCAATTGTGGATAATGGGGTTTTGAATATGACCATGATAGAGAACATTCAGTATATATATTGCCCTTCTTGAGCAGATTCCATTCATAGAATGCAACCACTCAAGTCCAAAGTTCCAACCAAAAAAAAAAGTATTTATTGAGGTACAGTGGTGTGAAAAACTATTTGCCCCCTTCCTGATTTCTTATTCCTTTGCATGTTTGTCACACAAAATGTTTCTGATCATCAAACACATTTAACCATTAGTCAAATATAACACAAGTAAACACAAAATGCAGTTTTTAAATGATGGTTTTTATTATTTAGGGAGAAAAAAAAATCCAAACCTACATGGCCCTGTGTGAAAAAGTAATTGCCCCCTGAACCTAATAACTGGTTGGGCCACCCTTAGCAGCAATAACTGCAATCAAGCATTTGCGATAACTTGCAATGAGTCTTTTACAGCGCTCTGGAGGAATTTTGGCCCACTCATCTTTGCAGAATTGTTGTAATTCAGCTTTATTTGAGGGTTTTCTAGCATGAACCGCCTTTTTAAGGTCATGCCATAGCATCTCAATTGGATTCAGGTCAGGACTTTGACTAGGCCACTCCAAAGTCTTCATTTTGTTTTTCTTCAGCCATTCAGAGGTGGATTTGCTGGTGTGTTTTGGGTCATTGTCCTGTTGCAGCACCCAAGATCGCTTTAGCTTGAGTTGACGAACAGATGGCCGGACATTCTCCTTCAGGATTTTTTGGTAGACAGTAGAATTCATGGTTCCATCTATCACAGCAAGCCTTCCAGGTCCTGAAGCAGCAAAACAACCCCAGACCATCACACTACCACCACCATATTTTACTGTTGGTATGATGTTCTTTTTCTGAAATGCTGTATTCCTTTTACGCCAGATGTAACGGGACATTTGCCTTCCAAAAAGTTCAACTTTTGTCTCATCAGTCCACAAGGTATTTTCCCAAAAGTCTTGGCAATCATTGAGATGTTTCTTAGCAAAATTGAGACGAGCCCTAATGTTCTTTTTGCTTAACAGTGGTTTGCGTCTTGGAAATCTGCCATGCAGGCCGTTTTTGCCCAGTCTCTTTCTTATGGTGGAGTCATGAACACTGACCTTAATTGAGGCAAGTGAGGCCTGCAGTTCTTTAGACGTTGTCCTGGGGTCTTTTGTGACCTCTCGGATGAGTCGTCTCTGCGCTCTTGGGGTAATTTTGGTCGGCCGGCCACTCCTGGGAAGGTTCACCACTGTTCCATGTTTTTGCCATTTGTGGATAATGGCTCTCACTGTGGTTCGCTGGAGTCCCAAAGCTTTAGAAATGGCTTTATAACATTTACCAGACTGATAGATCTCAATTACTTCTGTTCTCATTTGTTCCTGAATTTCTTTGGATCTTGGCATGATGTCTAGCTTTTGAGGTGCTTTTGGTCTACTTCTCTGTGTCAGGCAGCTCCTACAGTATTTAAGTGATTTCTTGATTGAAACAGGTGTGGCAGTAATCAGGCCTGGGGGTGGCTACGGAAATTGAACTCAGGTGTGATACACCACAGTTGGTTATTTTTTAACAAGGGGGCAATTACTTTTTCACACAGGGCCATGTAGGTTTGGATTTTTTTTCTCCCTAAATAATAAAAACCATCATTTAAAAACTGCATTTTGTGTTTACTTGTGTTATATTTGACTAATGGTTAAATGTGTTTGATGATCAGAAACATTTTGTGTGACAAACATGCAAAAGAATAAGAAATCAGGAAGGGGGCAAATAGTTTTTCACACCACTGTAAATAAAGTTTACAAGGGAAAGTATAAATGGAAAGAATAAGACAAATGGTAAATCCAAAGGTAAATAATAAACACGATGCCCTTCTGGGGGCTTTAACTCAGTCCTCAAACTATCTTTTATGTTAACATCCTGTCCTTGAAGGGTTTGGGTCAAAATCCCAGAAAGGATGTCCATGACATTGCAATATAACACATCTAGCTGTCCTCTACATTATAATCAGAATTGTGCTAAGTCTTAGACCATCCAGGAATTTTTTAATTATTACAAAGCTAGATATCCATGTGGCGCAATGGGTGTGCTGCTGCCTCGCAGTTAGGAGACCTGGGTTTGCTTCCCGGGTCCTCCCTGCATGGAATTTGCATGTTCTCCCTGTGTCTGTATGGGTTTCCTCCTGCAGTCCAAAGACATGCAGGTTAGATGCACTGGTGATTCTAAATTGTCTCTAGTGTGTGCATGCCCTGTGGTGTGTTGGTGCCCTGCCTGGCTGGGATTGGCTCCAGCAGAACCCCATGACCCTGCAATTAGGATATAGCAGGTTGGATAATGGATGGATAGTTATCCAGGCAATACATATTTTTTTAATCATGGAAACACCATACAACTTTAGAATCAACACAAATAAACACTGACTTTATAAAAAGAACCAATAATATCTTGTGTTCCTAAACACAGGTAGTATTTGGGGTGGCCTCTCGTAAAAAGCCAAAGTGCAGCAATTTGCTTTGGTACACTGCGGTCTAATTTTTTCAAGTTGTCTTGTAAATTCTGCCTTTCTTTTTGGAGGATGTCCTCTAACTGTGCTTATGACTTTGGCTTTTTTTTTGTTCTCATTCCTGTCCCAGGGATCCCACACATTTTAAATGATGTTGAAGTTGGGGCTTTGAGATGACCAGTTGAATGTGATTAGTGTTCTCTGTGCATTTCCACTCCAAGCAGGTCTTAATTATGTTGCAGTGTGCCTGGTGTCTGTCAGAAATACATTAATATTTAATTTGTAATGTTTTTGTTTTTGTTTTGATCTGTTGGCAAATTTTAAATTGAAATCATCTTTAGTCCAGACTAGCATTTTCACATTGTTTTACTAAAGTATTTTCATCCATACTGAAATAGCTAAAAATGCATATGATGTAATGGTCCGCCTACACTGAGTATAGATAGATGGCTGAAACTGGGCATATACTGTGAGATTTTGTCATAATGTTAAGCCTGATTTGTAGTCAATACCTGATTTTCTAAGTTGGCCCAAATTTAAGCTTCTTCGGCCGTCGTTTCACTTGCAGTATGAGATTGGTTGTGATGCCCAATTACCTCTCATGATTGGGCTGTCCCACGAATGGAACAATTTCTGTCATGTCATAAATTTTAAACCGTTGCCTTGTGGTTTGAGATGATTTTTTTATCACCCAAAATGGAATTTACAGACATAGAAGTAAGCAACACAATAGGGGCCATTGAAAACAACTCTTCTATGCCCGCTATGTTGGAATAGGTTTTTCCTTCCATGAAGACTGATCAAGTCTTCATTTTTCAGAAATGATTGTTTTCACCTATGCGCACTGAAACACTGCACTGATGTTTTCAAAATTCTTTGGATCTGGACAGTTGTTTCAAAAGGATTAATTTTCATGGGTTGTAAATGGCGGGGTAGTGTGAACAAAAGGTGAAAACAGTGACAAATGTCTGTGTTCTTAAAAGAAAACATACTACTGTGGACAAGGCCTAAGATTCTGCTTACCAGGAAGCTCCAACATATGTAGTACTATTGTTAGAAACACACCTGAAAAGACTTCCTTTGTTTCCAGTGCTTAACTGGGGAAATGAAAAAGATGCTGCTCAACCAATGTTAACAGTGCAAGACAAGGGAGTATTTTTAATAGCTGATACAGAAGTACTACCCTGTCATTTACACAATTTTGCATACTCCTTCATTTTCTTACATGATTTTAAAGAATTGTCGGAAATCTGGGAATCCTAAGAATTACACACAGAATACTGAAGAACAGGCCTACTAGCCTTTTTTGGGGGCCCTTAGCAGTATACCAATTAAGGGGCCTTCAACCCACCTCAATCGTCTTTTTTTGAGTGGATTAGGACACATCCCCAGACCCCCTAAAACACCCCTGTCCCCCCAACACCCCTCACAGCTAGTTGACGAAACGGCCCCAGGGTGGCTTTATGATATGTCAGTAGTTATTTACTTTCTGTATTATGCTTTCATGTCAGGGGTTTGGCATTGCTGGCAAAATTAGCAAAAACAAAAAATCAACATGAACTAGTATATTTTTGTTTAATAAACGATAATTCAGTATTTAAGTATATCAGAACTCGTTATCAGAAATAATGGTGCATATATTATGGATAATGGCAGAGAAGAATGTGGACAACATACAGTATGAATGCCATTTATTTTTTTCTGTGTTTATTTTCCTTTTACAGTATACAGTATATGGTCTGTTCCAATTAAATGCCTTGCCCAGCTTATAAATGGACACACTTTTGAAACTGGGCACATAAATTTACTCAAGACATTCTCAAACAGCAAACTGGAAAAAAATATGAGCATATGCTCATGTGATGTTCCAGGCAAGCACAAGCATAATCAAGTATGATACAGCGCATACAGACCGTCCCACTGTAGACAGTCATTACCGTGCAGGCGTTCACGGTTCATTTTCAGCACTGCTGATTTAGTGTGCTAGTTCTTAGATTAGCCCCTTTTGTTTTGTCACGCTCTGTTGGTTAGGCTGTGAGATTCCATACTACAAGATTGTAGCTCCTTTTGACTCCCTTTTTTTTGGTCCTTAATGGACTTAACCAAGGTTTTGATGCTTAAATCTGGGATCGGATTACTGTTCATTTCTGCTTTGCTGATGTAAGCAAACTCAAAACAACAATTTCCTTGAAACTTTCACTATAACCTTTCAGCTTGACTTGACCATGTTATGAGAGGAAAATATTTATGCAACTGTCAAGTCTATTTGTGGAGGGATGGCAGATTAATGTGCTTTTTATAATGCTTTTCTTTGAGACTATTAATTGCTTTACAGATGTTTCCTTTCTTTTAAAACAGTTATGCACTTGCGTGTAATCAAGTATTTTAAATGCATACTTCTTTCAGGCCTTGTAATCTGTTATTTCTTTCTGGGTTATTTTCATATTGAACTTTTCCCTTCCACCATGCTTACACCAAACAACATACTGTACATCCAAGCAAACTGTAGTTCATACCTATAAAGTGAAAAATATAATTCACACCTTTTTGAATGAAAGAAGTGAATGAATATCATAATCACAATATATTCACATTAGTTCTAATACATGAAACAGATTTCCAAACTGCCTTTTATATTTTGCAAATTAACAGTAACTACCGTCTTTCTCAGGACTTTCAGCCCTGGCCCTATTTAAAAACTTTTAGTCCACATCATCACAATTCAACATTGCTCAACAACAGTTTTTCTTCTACTAGGGGGCTTTGCCACCTTTTCGTTTAGCTCGACCACCCCCTCACGCCCCCCCAGGGCACGCAATGCGCCAGCCACTTCACATCTCTGTCACTCGCATTTTGAAGATGGGGGCTGAATGCACGCTAAGGAGATGCGGTCGCTCCTCCAAAACCCCCTCTTAAATGGTGATACATTGGGAAACAAATACATTTTTTTTTACCTCCTCTTTGCTCGATCAGCTTCTGGCTTGCTGCTACTGCTGCTGCTTGTGCCATGCTACATGATCTGCATGTCGCGAAGTGCTTCGAGCATTTAAAAGCCTGTACAGCAGCTGTCCTTTTGTCTCACTGCCTTGTCTCCGAGAAAATCATGTCTCATCTCCTTCCAAGCCTTCCGAGATTTTTTTTTATAATAGAGAGATTTTGCTGTTATTCCAATATTATTGGTCCATTTTTATGCATTGTTTTGAATGTGTTGCTTTCTTTTCCAAAAGGCAGAGAAAAATATGCATACTTTATATTCAATTATGTAGCAGGCAGAGGCTCAGTTTCTCAAACACCTTACACGGATGAGAAGGCCTTACACAACTTGCACCCGCTTTCTAGAAAAGAATGATGCACATGGTCCAGTACAAGAATCAGTGCATCTTCTCCTAACCTGATGAGGAAGAAATGAGCTTTGAAATGGTTGTATCTATACACTTCTGATCATGTCATCATATGGACAATGGCTCCTTTGCTTTACATCTTGTTCCTAAGACATCAAACTATTCTGTAACAGAGATGAAGACAAACAACAGAATCAAAAGAAACATGAAGAATGAGAGAGAACATATTTGACAGAGTAAGTCTAGAGAAAATGGTATATATATTTTATTTGAAAAAGCAGGACATTGTACATTTGTGATACACAATGAGCCCTTGTGCAAAGACAAACAAGTCAACAGAGCACTGTGACTACAGAAATGCAAGTCCTGGTTATTCTGATGCCTTGCTAGTGGTTATAATTGAAAATGTTCTAGGACAGATAGATAGATAGATAGATAGATAGATAGATAGATAGATAGATAGA
>JANRMT010062813.1:18862735-18880862 GCA_026402145.1 Polypterus bichir lapradei | reverse complement strand
AGATAGATAGATAGATAGATAGATAGATAGATAGATAGATAGATAGATAGATAGATAGATAGATAGATAGATAGATAGATAGATAGATAGATACTGTATTAATCCCAAGGGGAAATTCACATACTCCAGCAGCAGCATACTGATAAAAAACAATAATAAATTAAAGAGTGATAAAAATGCAGGTAAAACAGACAATAACTTTGTATAATGTTAACGTTTACCCCCTGGGTGGAATTGAAGAGTCGCATAGTGTGGGGGAGGAACAATCTCCTCAGTCTGTCAGTGGAGCAGGACCGTGACAGCAGTCTGTCGCTGAAGCTGCTCCTCTGTCCGGAGATGATCCTGTTCAGTGGATGCAGTGGATTCTCCATGATTGACAGGAGCCTGCTCAGCGCCTGTCGCTCTGCCACGGATGTCAAAGTGTCCAGCTCCGTACCTACAATAGAGCCTGCCTTCCTCACCAGTTTGTCCAGGCGTGAGGTGTCTCTCTTCTTCATGCTGCCTCCTCAGCACACCACCGCGTAGAAGAGGGCACTCTCCACAACCGTCTGGTAGAACATCTGCAGCATCTTATTGCAGATGTTGAAGGACGCCAGCCTTCTAAAGAAGTATAGTCGGCTCTGTCCTCTCTTGCACAGAACATCAGTATTGGCAGTACAGTCCAATTTGTCATCCAGCTGCACTCCCAGGTATTTATAGGTCTGCACCCTCTGCACACAGTCACCTCTGATAATCACGGGGTCCAAGAGGGGCCTGGTCCTCCTAAAATCCACCACCAGCTCCTTGGTTTTTATGGTGTTCTGAGGTAAGTCGGTTGAGTCGCACCATTTAACAAAGTCCTTGATTAGGTTCCTATACTCCTCTTCCTGCCCACTCCTGATGCAGCTCAGGATAGCAGTGTCGTCAGCAAACTTTTACATGTGGCAGGACTCTGAGTTGTATTGGAAGTCTGATGTATATAGGCTGAACAGGACCGGAAAAAGTACAGACACCTGCGGCACTCCTGTGTTGCTGACCACAATGTCAGACCTGCAGTTCCCGAGATGCACATACTGAGGTCTGTCTGTAAGATAGTCCACGATCCATGCCACCAGGTATGAATCTACTCCCATCTCTGTCAGCTTGTCACTAAGGAGCAGAGGTTGGATGGTGTTGAAGGCGCTAGAGAAGTACAAAATGTACTTCTACAAAATGATTACTATAATTTATGATTGAATCATTCCACATCTTCTGCATTACTTATTGACTTTTCTTACTTCCCCCTTCTGACAAAAGTGCGTTTTCCCATGGCATTACGGTACCAGAAACGTCATCAGCTAGTATAGTTGTAGATGCGGCGTCAGCTCCTTGATAACCTAGGCATGACACTGCACCCCCATCACGAGCCTTGATCAAAGTTAATGAGCTGCAACGTCACAACTGAAGTGCTAGGCTGCAGCAGCCTAGCAGGCTACACTACTGGCTGGGCTGCTGAATATGGCCACTGGGCAGAACTGACCATCATGAGTAGTAATAGCTTACATATTTTCACGTTTTTTTTTTTGCTCTAGTTTTATGTAACTTTGTGCTAGTATTGTAACAAACATTTAGTGCAGACTACAGCTGAAGATCTGAAGTGGACGTGAGAAGTTGGTGAGTTGTTTATTGACAAATTTTTGTGATTTTGAGTTTGTAAAATTAGTGTAGGTCAGAGGGCTTTTTGCAATATATTTTACAATGTAAATTTTAAAGTAAACTTAGTAAAGTAAAATTTGATTTTTGGAGGATTTGTTTTCCAACTTGAATTACTGAGCAATGAATTCAGTGAGCGTTTTCGTGATTTCAGTTCACACGAACAGGACTTTGCACTGTTTACGTCCCCATACTCTTACAACGTTGAGAATGCGCCTGAGAATATCCAAATTCTGAAGGCAAAATACAATGAAGTTGGTGTGCCAGGCTTGTATGCTTATTTGCCACCCTCATATGTGCAGATCCATAAGTTGGCATCGAGAGTACTGTTTATGTTCGGAAGCACTTACCTTTGTGAGCTATTGTTTTTGTTAATGAAAGCTACCAAAACCCAACATCGCTCAAGACTTACTGTCGAGCACCTTTCATCCCTCATAAAAGTTGCAGCTGCACAAGATTTCAAGCCTGATATTGACGAACTGTGACACACAACATATGCAAAGATTGTGAAGCATATGCTAAACAGTTCAACGATTAGGCAGAAATCCATCCTTGGAGTATTTTTAATTCCTCATCTAGGGTCTCATTTATAATGTTTGTAATGTTTGTATAGGCACAAAAAGAAGCTCAAAATTTGCATATGCAACTTCCTGTGCAAACATCGGGATTCACAAAAGAAAACTTGACTTGGGGGAATATGCAAATATTTACAACATCTCTGACCCATGCATACATACATACGCAACATTTAGGAGAAACTGGGAAATGACAACACACTAGATCAAGTAGGGATGCATAGGCAGACCAGCTAAATGACATCTTACGTATAATAATTCATATCACCAAGCTGTTATTATAATGTACATTGACATGACAAACATTGTAAGCCTCTTAAGTGCTCAGTATGATGTACAGATTATTTTAAGATGACCAATGCTATGTACTTTCACTGAAGAACTTTTTGTTGTCTTTTTGTCTGTTTTTTTTTTTTTTTTTTTTTTTTGGTTTCCTGTTGTCACTTACCAGGGGACTGGGCAACATCTCAGTCAAGCTTCACTCCTGCCTGCTCTGCTGGAGACCATTAACTGACTGGCAAGGCATTCTATCCAGTTTTTGTCTGGTGCGGGGACACATACATATAACATAACATGTTTTTAGCAACATAAATTTGTAGCAGTGTTCAGATCCCCTAACTAGCAATGTACTGCATTCATATTACAATAAGGGCACTTTTGCCAACCATGGGCAGTGACATTCCATAGACACTCAAGTTATCTGTGATGACAAGATGAGACTGACAAACATCATGGCTCAGTGGCCTGTGTCAAACCGTCACTCATTTATTTTGAGGCAAAGTAGCTTTGATAGAGGTGCTGGTACTTTATGTGGTGTTTGGCTTGTTGGTAAGATAACCTGCTGAATTCTCAGTTTTTAATATGGCCTATACTATCCATTGTAACAGTAATCATATCATATCATTACATGTGCCAGGTAATAAGGGCTGCCCACTCAGATGCTGGCGCCTTATGCCTACCCCCGACCTTCAGAACACAGAGGAGGCGCGCTATAATGCTGCTGAAGATCATGTGCCCTCTGCTGTGAAGCACAGCCAGATACTCTTGAATGCAGGGGGCGGTAAGGTGGGAGACTGTTCTGCCAGCCAATGAAGTTCTGCAGCATCGTGTATGTGGTTGATCAGCATTCTTCTTATATAGAGGTTTCAGCAAGGCGACTGTGACTTATAAAGGGTAAATTGTATAGAAACGTGCGTTCGCCAGGATTTTTTTTTATTATTGTTTATTTTGGCATACGTTTTCCTGTTTTTGGTATTCATATTTGAATCCACGCAAAGTTGTATAAATGAGGCCGCTGGTGCAGTTAAATATTGTCACGATTCCTACCACATACATTCATGATCCTGTAATGGTAATGCAGTGTGATTACAGAATAAAGACGGGAAAGGGAAGATAATATATAGGTATCTGCATCAACCCAATGTCAAAATCAAGTTAGAAAATAAGATGAAGAAAAAACTTGCTGAAAGGAAGTCAGCACCAAAACTAAAGTAAAACTACTTGCATCTGAAGAAAATAAAGACAAAAAGGCGTTCAGCGTGTAGAGCTTCTGTCAAGCCAAGTACTACAGCCCTGCAGTACGGGTAAGACCACACGAAATGATTCGTGCAGGCCAACAGAAGGTAAGATCAACTAATAATAAGAAGCAAAAAATATCAACAAGTAGCCTACAACAGGATTAATCAGACAGTTGTATTGAGGCCGTGTTTGCAAGCCAGGGTCTGCATTGCCCAACCCATCTCTCCTTCTTCAGTACGAAGTTAATGAGGAGCTGTGCTGCTGTGATGTGCAAAAACGAGGGGGGTGCTGCGCTAAAAAATATATTTCAAGAAAAACAGATTTTAAGCGGATATCAGTTGGTATGTGGGCCCACTGAAACCACATCAAGTAGTAGACCGACATAAATTATTGATTAATAGTGTAATTGTTGTTTTATGCTTTATATATACCTTCGGTTCTTTTTTCTTCAAGCAGATCCTGCGTGTCAGTGCTTCTGTCATTCTACCAAGCACTGCAGCACTCCATCTTCATGGTGTAACAATGTGCACCACCTTTCTCCATTGCATGAATGTTTGTTTTTTTAGCAGTGTTTGAATAATCCGCCTATTTCTTTTTCAATTTTTGTCACGCGGTCTGCCACTAATAACTGTAGTAATTTCGTGGCTGTTTCTCTGCTCCCGCACCCTCTCTTTGATACCATTAATGATCATTAATGATATATTCCTGTCCGATTGCATTTTCTCAAATGTTTGCTGAATGGTAAGATTCCACCTGCTACTTTCACCTAAGCTTTAAGCGACCACACCTCTTACGGCGAGATTTTTTTGGGGGATGGATGGTTTCGTTTCACTGGTGTGTGTGATTTGCCCTCCTCGCTGATCTTCTCGCAGACCTTCGAGAAAGGAGCAAAAATTTAAAACCAAAACTAAAACTTGATAGAAAATACTGTAGTGAGAAGAACGGGAGTAATCCTCCACCTAGTTCAATTGAAAAACCCGACTAGAACGTGTAACGTTGTGTCTGCGTGTGTATGTTTTTGGCTCACACACCACCTTGAAGTCCGTACAAAATCAGCATCTGCTGTGCGTTTATCGAAAGCGACGAATCTTGGCGATTAATAAGCTAGTTTTTCGTGCGGTTCTCAAACGCATCTTAAGCAGCCACTTTAAGAGAGCAAAAGAAGTTTTAATCCGTCAACTCCGCCCCTGAAGTCGCCAACAGCCAAGCATTACAAGTCGATTGAAGAGCAAGGAACTGACGGGGCAGCGGCATGACATCAACCAGTAAGAGATGTTTGACAAACCAGCAAAAGGTGCTATTCTTAACGATGGAATGTAATTGTATACACCAGAGACCATTTTTAACCTATTGACTTGGTTGCAAGGAATTTACCTGTATTTAAGACAACAATGGGAAATTCGACTTCTCACAATCTTAATTTAATTGAATCGCATTCTGTAAAAATGTACTGTAAGCTAGGGCTTTTCACAACAATGGTACTGCAACTTATAATATTTAATACGCAAAGTGCTATTTAATATACGACGGAATAGACTACGAGGTCTCATTTAGGACTCAGTACATTCTTCATAGTACATACACTTTATACTTAAAACGCATACCATACCGTATATAGTGAAATGCTTATATTTTGTACTGAAACAAGCCATATACAGTACATATACTGAAGCACCTATACTCTGCAGTGAAACACATCAATTATATACTGAGATTGTACCTTTTACACAATATAATGAAATGCTTACTCTCTACACTGAAACGATATACTGTATGCTGAGATTTTCTCTTCTACAGTATTTAAAGAAATTCATAACATATACTGAGAATTTGCTTCACACTGTTAAAAATAATGTTTCTAAAATGGCATATTACTGCGTTGTGCGGCTACTCCTGGAATAACTGTTTGGCAAAGAGCCATTTCATTCTGGGAAGGATTCTTTGCATATTAAATTGGTTCTTTAAACTTTAAAAAGATTCATAATACTGCAGTGGGCTGGCGCCCTGCCCGGGGTTTGTTTCCTGCCTTGCGCCATGTGTTGGCTGGGATTGGCTCCAGCAGACCCCCATGACCCTGTAGTTCGGACATATCGGGTTGAAAGGTTCATAATATGTGGACAAAACAGAATGCTTTAATATATAATACACTACATGGCAGGATACTAGATCAAAAAAAAAAACCATTAAACTAGGCCAGTGTTACTCCATGCAATAAGACTCTCTTTAAAATGATGAACAGATATAATTAACAAATCTGCTCTTAATTATTTATAGAGTGTGTTACAAATGAATCATAATAAGGCACGCCAATCCCAGCACAAATTATTGTCATGGAAATAGTGTAGCATGTGCTGTTTATTCAGTTGGTATAATGAAGTTACTAGATTGAGTCTGATGTCCTATATGTATAAGCATGGGCTTTAGACAAAAAAGCCATGTTTCTTAAATGTTGTAAGTCATGTCAACCAAATAATTAAAACTAATAATAACACACTTTTACTCAGTGTTTTGTTGGGTTGGTTTTAGCTGGCTTGCAGGACGGATGGTTTTTTGGGTGCTCAAGGGATGGGGGTCCTGAGGTTTTGCTAGGCCTAGGGGTGCTGGACCTCTGATCTGTCCCTGACTGTAAAGGTCTTGGCATGCACATCAATTTACTTGATGTTTTGACTGTTGGCAATTAAATAAAACGTGAAAAAATGGAGGAGGCTTTACATTTTTGTGTATTGTCCTGTAAGCTCCCTCCTGAGCCATATCCAGGCATGGCTTCTGTGGCCACTTTTTTGCTCAGCACGCATATTGCCTCCCCTAATAACACAGAAGAATCTGTTTGTTGTTATTTTACAGGTAGGTTTCATTAATATATTTATATTCTTTTTTTGTTTGTTTTGGGTTTTTTTTGTGTTTGATTCCATTCTTAATACTGCTTAATCTTCAATTCCTTGCTCCCTAGGCTTTGGGTAGGGTGGGATGGTGCCAGCCCCAGCAATATCACACACAGGTATGGAACAGACTGTTCCTGTCACTGGTAGGTGAGCAAATGATCATCGATCCAATTGAGGACGACCCTAGCAAGGGCCTAACCCGGCACCAAGAGCAGTGATATCCCACTGTAGTAGCTGCAATCTAGGCGATCACCCTTCCCTTTCCAGATAGGGACGACAAGTCCTGTTTTTCAGTCATTTGGAATGATGCCAGTCTCTCAAATTAAAGCAAAGATTGCTTGCAATGCCAGGAGGACAGCCTTACCACCAGCCTGGAGAAGTTCATCCCGGATACCACAGATCCCTGCAGCCTTCCCTATCCTCAGCTGGTTCACCACCTGTGCAATCTCAGTGAAACTGGGTGCTGCACAGCTAATTGAAGAGTAGCCTCAAGAACCATGGACCCAGAGATATGCAACATCCTAGTTGGAGTATCAACTTTAAAAATCTGCTCAAAGTAGCTACACAACAGGTCACAACTGCAGTGTCACCCGTAAGGACCGTTAAATCAGCAGAATGACTGCAACTCTCTGAGAAACAGATTTGGATGTACATTTTAGAAGTTTCCCTATATACACTCACTGGCCACTTTATTAGGAAAACCTTGCTAGTTCCAGGTTGGACCCCGTTTTGCCTTCAGAACTGCCATAGTTCCTTGTGGCATCGATTCAACAAGGTGCTGGAAACATTCCTCAATGGGATTTTGGTCCATATTGACATGAAGACATCACAAATCTGTTGCAGATTCCAATACATCCCAAAGGTGCTCTATTTTATAGAGATCTGGTGACTGCAGGGCTTTTGAGTGCAGCGAACTCATTGTCATGTTCAAGAAACCACTTTGAGATGATTTGAGCTTTGTGACATAAGGTGTGTCCTCCCTGTGTGGGGTTTGCATGTTCTCCCCGTGTCTGTGTGGGTTTCCTCTGGGTGCTCTGGTTTCCTCCCACAGTCCAAAGACATGCAGGTTAGGTGGATTGGCAATTCTAAATTGTCCCTAGTATGTGCTTGGTGTGTGTGTGTGTGTGTGTGTGCCCTGCGGTGGGTTGGCTCCCTGCCCGGGATTGGTTCCTGCCTTGCGCCCTGTGTTGGCTGGGATTGGCTCCAGCAAACCCCCATGACCCTGTGTTCGGATTCAGCAGGTTGGAAAATGGATGGATGGATGGACATAGGGTGTTATCCTGCTGGAAGTAGCCATCAAAAGATGGGTACACTGTGGTCACAAAGGGATGGACATGGTCAGAAAAAAATACGCAGGTAGGCTGTGACATTTAAACAATGCTCATTTGGAACTAAGGGGCCCAAAGTGTAACAAGAAAATATCCCCCACACCATTACCAAAACCAGCAGCCTGAACCATTGATACAAGGCAACATGCTTTCATGTTGTTGACATCAAATTCTGACCCTACCATCCGAAAGTCACAGCAGAAATTGAGACTCATCAGACCAATCAACATTTTTCCAATCTTCTGTTTTCCAGTTTCCGTGAACCCATGTGAATTGTAGCCTTAATTGCCTGTTCTTAGCTGTGGACTAATACCTGCTGTGGTCTCCTGCTACAGTAGCCCATCTGCTTTAAGGTTTGACGCGTTGTGCATTCAGAGATGTTCGTCTACATATTTGAGTTACTGTTGCCTTCTATCAGCTTAATCTAGCCTGGCCATTCTTTTCTGACCTCATTTATTTACCATCCATTCATCCTCTTCTGCTTATCTAAGATCAGGTCACTGGGGCAGCAGCTTGAGCAGAGATACCCAGACTTCCTTCTCCCGGCCACTTCTTCTAGCTCTTCGGGGAGAATCCCGAGGTGTTCCCAGGCCAGCCGAGAGACATAGTCCCTCCAGCGTGTCCTGGGTCTTCCCCGGGGTCTCCTCCTGGTTAGACGTGCCCGGAACACCTCACCAGGGAGTAGTCCAGGAGGCATTCTAATCAGATGCCCGAGCCAACTCATCTGACTCCTTTCGATGCGGAGGAGCAGCGGCTCTACTCTGAGCCCCTCCTGGATGACTGAGCTTCTCATCCTATCTTTAAGGGAAAGCCCAGACACCCTGAGGAAGAAACTCATTTCAGCCGCTTGTATTCTCAATCTCATTCTTTCGGTCACTACCCATAGCTTATGACCATAGGTGAGGGTAGGAACGGTAAATTGATAGCTTTGATAGCTTTGATAGCTTTGCCTTATGGCTCAGCTCCTTTTTCACCACGACAGACCGATGCAGAGCCCGCATCACTGCGGACGCCTCACCAATCTGCCTGTCGATCTCACGCTCCATTCTTCCCTCACTCATGAACAAGACCCTGAGATACTTGAACTTCTCCATTTGGGGCAGGATCTCGCTCCCAACCCTGAGAGGGCACTCCACCCTTTTCCGGCTGAGGACCATGGTCTTGGATTTGGAGGTGCCGATTCCCATCCCAGCTGCTTCACACTCAGCTGCGAACCAATCCAGAGAGAGCTGAAGATCATGGCCTAATGAAGCAAACAGAACAACATCATCTGCAAAAAGCAGTGACCCGATCCTGAGTCCACCAAACCAGACCCCCTCAACACCCTGGCTGCGCCTAGAAATTCTGTCCATAAAAGTTATGAACAGAATTAGTGACAAAGAGAAGCCCTGGCGGAGTCCAACTCTCACTGAAAACGGGTTCGACTTACTGCCGGCAATGCAGACCAAGCTCTGACACCGGTTGTATAGGGACCGAACAGCCCTTATCAGGGGGTCAGGTACCCCATACTCTCAGAGTGCCCCCCACAGGATTCCCCGAGGGACACGGTTGAATGCCTTTTCCAAGTCCACAAAACACATGTAGACTGGTTGGGCAAACTCCCATGCACCCTCCTGGACCCTGCTAAGGGTGTAGAGCTGGTCCACTGTTCCATGACCAGGACAAAAACCACACTGTTCCTCCTGAATTTGAGGTTCAACTATCTGACGGACCCTCCACTCCTCTCCTTCCCTCTGTAGTTGGAACACACCCTTCGGTCCCCCTTCTTAAAGAGGGGGACCACCACCCTGGTCTGCCAATCCAGAGGCACTGTCCCTGATGTCGATGCGATGTTGCAGAGGCGTGTCAACCAAGACAGTCCTGCAACATCCAGAGCCTTGAGGAAGTCTGGGCGTATCTCATCCACCCCTGGGGCTCTGCCACCAAGGAGTTTTTTAACCACCTCGGTGACCTCAGTCCCAGGGATAGGGGAGCCCACCTCTGAGTCTGCTTCCTTATTGGAAGGCATGTTAGAGGGATTGAGGAGGTCTTAAAAGTACTCCCCCCACCGACCCACAACATCCCGAGTCAAGGTCAACAGCGCACCATCCCCACCATATACAGTGTTGACACTGCACTGCTTCCCCCTCCTGAGATGCGGGATGGTGGACGAGAATCTCCTCAAAGCCATCTGAAAGTCGTTCTCCATGGCCTCCCCAAACTCCTCCCACACCCGAGTTTTTGCCTCAGCAACCACCGAAGCCACATTCCGCTTGGCCTGCCAGTACCTATTAGCTGCCTCCAGAGTCCCACAGGAAAAAAGGGTCTTATAGGACTCCTTCTTCAGCTTGACAGCATCCCTCACCGCCGGTGTCCACCAATGGGTTCGGGGATTGCCGCCACAACAGGCACCAACCACCTTACAGCCACAACTCCGGTCAGCCACCTCAACAATAGAGGCACAGAACATGGCCCATTTGGACTCAATGTCCCCCACCTCCCTTGGGACGTGGTCGAAGTTCTTCTGGAGGTGGGAGTTGAAGCTACTTCTGACAGGGGACTCTGCCAGACATTCCCAGCAGACCCTCACAACACATTTGGGCCTACCAGGCCTGACCGGCATCTTCCCTCATCATTGAAGCCTACTCACCACTAGGTGGTGATCAGTTGACAGTTCTGCCCCTCTCTTCACCCAAGTGTCCAAGACATGTGGCCGCAAGTCCGACGACACGACCACAAAATTGATCATTAAATTGAGGCCTAGGGTGTCCTGTTGCCAAGTACAAATATGAACACCCCTATACCTGAACATGGTGTTCGTTGAGGACAATCCGTGACGAGCACAGAAATCCAATAACAAAACACCGCTAGGGTTCAGATCTGGGGGGCCATTCCTCCCAATCACGCCCTTCCAGGTCTCACTGTCATTGCCCATGTGAGCATTGAAGTCTCCCAGCAGAACGAGGGAGCCCCCAGAAGGTCTGCCCTCTAGCACCCCCTCCAGGGACTCCAAAAAGGGTGGGTACTCCAAACTACCTTTCGACGCATACGGACAAACAACATTTAGGACCCGTCCCCCCACCTGGTTGTGTCAGAAAATCCCAGTAGATCAGCTGTCTCTGAAATATTCATACCAGCCCGTATGGCACCAACAACCATGCCCCATTCAAAGTCACTTAAATCACCTTTCTTTCCTATTCTGATGCTCGTTTTGAATGTCAGCGGGTTGTCTTGACAATGTCCATCCATCCATTATCCAACCCACTTTATCCTAACTGCAGGGTCACGGGGGTCTGCTGGAGCAAATCCCAGCCAACACAGGTTGCAAGACAGGAAACAAACCCTGGGCAGGGTGCACACACACACACCAAGCACACACTGGGGACAATTTAGAATCACCAATGCACCTAACCTGCATGTCTTTGGACTGTGGGAGGAAACCCACGCAAATATGGGGAGAACATGCAAACTCCACGCAGGGAAGACCGGAAGCGAACCCGGGTCTCCTACCACTGCGCCATCGTGCCGCCTCTTGACAATGTCTGCATGACGAAATGCATTGAGTTGCTGCCATGTGATTGGCTGATTGGATATTATTGTTTAGAAGCAGTATTAGGTGTATCTAATAAAGCTGACGGTGAGTGTAATGTATGCATTTGATGTACTGAATGTGTGTCACTCCTCAGTGTTACACGTTAAAGCATTAGAACATTTTTGATGAGACCAGGCAATTCTGTATAGCGGAACTTGTCCCCAAAATAAGATCAAGTCTACTTTGAAAGGGTCCTGTTGTCTACCACACCATGTGGTAACTTATTCCATGTGTCTGTTGTTCTCTTTGTGAAGAAAAATCAGCTTTTGTTTGTGCGAAAGTCATCTTTCAAAGTTACCAACGGTGAAATTTAGCTCATCGGACTCTTTTAAAGTTTGGATCCACAGTACCAATTCATTTCATAATTTCAAAACTTAAACTATGTCACCTCTCAGTCTCCGTTTACTTAAGCTGAAAATGTTCAGCTCCTTTAAACTTTCCGCATAGCTCAGTCCCGGAATCATACTCAACACATACACATCGTATGTATAGCGTGTATACGCAGTTTAGAATGTTTTGGTATTCAAAACGGCGCCACACAATGATCGATGTAGACTCACGCAAGAATTTCGTGGGTCTTTTAGGACTGTGAAAACATAAGCTGTTGCCGTTTGAGACATTGTAGCTTTTCACTTTGGCTTTAGCCGTTATCTATTTTTTGTATTTTGTAAATCAACGTTAAAGTGGTTTATTGCCTCACCCTTGTGTTAAAGCGAACGCACCGAGCGCGTCTTTTTGTAGTTCTTCAGATAAACCAATGCAGACATTTATATTATCTTTAAAGCATGAATAAACCAGAAGGGTGACAGAAAACGTACATTAATTTAGAATTTAAGTGATCACCAAATAAATTTACTCGATGTTATTACCCTTTTTAGGAATAAGCATTAATATTCCCATCAGTAGTGG
This sequence comes from Polypterus bichir lapradei, assembly GCA_026402145.1. NCBI lineage: Eukaryota > Metazoa > Chordata > Cladistia > Polypteriformes > Polypteridae > Polypterus > Polypterus bichir. The sequence continues at coordinate 18,868,408 of JANRMT010062813.1, read as the reverse complement.
GGCAGATGGATTTTAGGCAAATTACTGATAATTGTTAGCACTCTCGATGACTCGTCTAAAATCTTTCTGCTTCAGGAAAAAACTTGTAGCGGTCATATACACTGAATATTTTTAGTGTATGTTTACACACTTAACCGGGCTCAAATACTCTATATTCTGAACTCAATTTTTTATGTTTCTGAAACGCAATACTGGCTGGTTAAGAAGTGCGTTTAGCGTTATCGAAAAGAGAAGAGGACTAACTGGCAACTTCAACAATATAATGGTCAACTTTTTTGCGGTATTTTCTTCTGGAAATACAAACAAAAAGGCATGTTATCTATTCTTAAATAGCATACGATGTTCATTAAGCTTTGGTTTGTTTCTAAGGTTCTTTGATTGCACTGCGATAGAAATATTAGTTTAATTCACTTTAACGCACAATGTGTTAGTATTAATATACTTAAGACTGTTTATGTGTACATAATTTAATTTCGTGGTTGTATCGGCTTCCTTATTTACAATAGTCACTATATTTTCTAGTGTAGTGTATAATGTTGGTAATGTGTACTGCATACACAATTTGCTTTTGGGTGCGTACATTGTTATGTAGTATTCATCTGTCTTAACGCAGCATTCGTTTTTGTAAATTCTTTGTGTTTCCCATTTTTTTTTATTGACTTACGTACAAACATTATAGGACTGAAGACATGCTTACGCCTGATGTGTCTGAGAGAGAAACATACGTTCAGGTCAATTACACACTAAAGGAACGTTTATGTAAACAGTGTAGTTTGTTTTTTGCATTTTAATTTGTATGTCATTTAATTTCTGCACTACTTTGGTAATAAAATATTTATACAAAGTACAAAATTAACACGGACGCATTTTAAAACATAGCAAAACGTATGCGTTTCTATTACTATTTTATATTACCTTTTTTCTTTACTCATTAAACAGTAGGCTTGTATGACAAATACAGCAAAACAGAGATGGCGCTGGCAATTGGAGGGCCCATTACGGGCCATTGGGACCTCCTGGATTTAAGATTATTAACAATTTCTATTACGTTATATTTAAAACAAAGCCATTTAACAATGGTTGCAATTGTTATTTAACTGTTAAAAAATACAAATGGAAGTACTTGGGAGCAAAATTTATAAAGTAGGTGGTAGTTGTGCATTGATGACATTAAAGATACTGAAGAGATTACAGCAGTGGCAAATATTTTATTTTTTTATTTTAACTGAGGATTTCTCTACAGTACTGCAACTGTTTCTTCCACCTTCTTTGATATTCATTTACTTTGTTACAGCGAGTATTTTTCAACTTCGGCTGAACCTTAACTCCTAATGGAGAGCATCCCAAGGCACGAAAGCAATTTGTAACTGGTCAATTTATTAAATCATACTGAGCAAATTTCTGAAAAGTAAGACAAAAGCCACACGGTGGAACATGAGAATACATGGCCAGTGAGCTTACGGGGGCCTGAACCTCCGTTCTGTAGACAACTTTACTAACTAATGAAGCGCCGCACCGAAAATAGAAGTTCAAGGCCGGTCAAACAGAAATATCTTCTCGTTATCCATCAGTGCGACTGTTGTTGATGTATATCAGAGACGATTTTATAAACCGTCCTTTGCTGTTTGAAAATTAAAAATTTTCATTTACCTTTGATTGATTGGGGTTATGATCCGACACGTCAATATTCTCAAACCTTGCGCTTTCTGCTGGAAATCGGGTCTCCGCAGACTTATAGTTCTTCGACCTTTCAAATATCAGCTGACAGTTTATAATTTAAAGTAACACAGTCCGTCTTATAAAATTAATCTGCAAAGTAAAACTCTACATGACTGACAACGATATCATATCACAAATCTATACACTTTTTATCACATTTTTACACATTTTTAATACTTACGGTAAGCAGCCTTCTTGTAATTATTACGGTTTTGCTTTAAATTAACTCGCAACAATGGAAAAATTTATTCTCCTCATTAAAATTCAATTTTCACGGAGGGTATACAGCTGTAAACATGAGATTTGCTAAGGCCTTTTCAGAAACATTAAATTGGGGATTTGTCGTTGCATGGTGTTACTAACAAAGGCTGCAGCGACACCGTGTGGCAATAAGAAAATGCACACAGACCTTTGAGAAAAGAACGGAATTGGCTCAATTCCTCTTCGTCTATCATTTAAAGACATTCACACCTGGGATAAATTCAACGCCAGTTTTGATATAATGGCAGTGTTGAACTAAAACAATTTGGTAATTTGACCCCAAACGGTCAAGTCTTTTTCTTTCACATTAAACTATAAAAAAACAAAATCATCTTTCAGAAACCTACCTACACAATGATTTTGTAAATGTATATTTTAATGTGAGTTCACCATTATCTTGAATAATCCTTAATCGTTTTATTTATTTCTTTAATGAGAAAATAAAAAAAATACAATATTCCAGATCTCTGCATCACTGTGCAAACCGCTTACTAGCTTGGCAGACCCTGTCTCGCCTTGCTTTCAATACATTAAAAAAATTAATCCTGTAACAGAACAGGAACTCTTAACCTTAATTTCTAAAATTAAACCTACCACTTGTTCCCTAGATTCACCGCCAATAAACTAGTAAAAAGTGTAATGGATGTTTTAGCAGCACCTATTCTTAGCATTATTAATAGTTCATTATTGCATGGCACAGTATCTGAATGTCAGTCACTAAACCATTACTTAAAAGTCAGACCTAGACCCACATATACATTATAATTATAGACACACATCAAATTTTCCCTTTCTCTATAAAATACTTGAAAAAATAGTCACTAATCAGCTTCAGTCACACCTTATGCATTACAATTTATTTGAAAATTTCTGGTCTTGCTTTCCCACTGGTCATAGTACAGAAACTGCACTATTGCCTGATGTAAATGACATTCAGATATCCTCTGATGAAGGAAACTCCACTGTAATTATGTTGTTAGACTTAAGTGCAGCGTTTGACTCCGTTGACCATTCTATTTTACTGCACAGGATAGACAATGATGTTGGGCTTACTAGCACTGTCCTTAACTGGTTTAGTTATTATCAAATTGATTCCAGTATGTACAGAAATGTGCTGACAGTATTCCATCATTATACACAGAAGTGAGATATGGTGTCCTGCAGGGCTCAGTACTGGGACCTTTACTGTTTTTACTTTATATGCTTCCACTGGGATCTATCATTAGAAAACATAATGTTAATTTTCACTCATACGCAGATGATGCCCAGTTATACCTTTCTTTTAGATCAAATGAAGTTTCTCCGATGTTGTCCTTAATTAGATGTGTTAGTGAATTAAAGGAGTGGATGGATGAGAACTACTTATCTTTAAACACCAATAAAACAGAGATGTTAATTATTGGAGGGAACGATCCTGACCTTAAGTATATTTTGTCATTATTTAACTCAGTTGGAATCACCATTAGTTATACTGAATCAGACCGCAATCTAGACGTTATCTTTGACTCTTGCCTGTGACCTAAATCGCATATTACAAAATTGTCCAAAACATGTTTCTTCCATATTAAAAAAGATGGGAAATTAAAGCATTTTCTAAATAGGTGGGATACTGAGAAACTAATTCATGCATTCATTTCTAGTAGGATTGACTACTGCAATGTGGTGTTCACTGGATGTTCAAACTGTTCTTTGTACAGCTGACAGTTAATCCAAAATGCTGCTGCAAGAATTATTACAAGAACAAGAAAATATGAACACATAACTCCAGTTCTTAAATCCTTACACTGGCTCCTAGTTAAGTTTGGGGCAGATTACAAAATCCTCCATTTAACATATAAAGCCTTAAATGGCCAAGGTACCAGCTTACTTATCTGAATTTATCATTACTTACAAACCACAGTGCACATTAAGATCTCAAGATGCCGGTCTGCTTCTGATTCCAAGGATTAATAAAATAACAGTGGGAGGTCAAGCTATTAGTTACAGGTCCCCTGAACTGTGGAATTGTCTACCTGCTATTATAAGAGATGCCCCTTCAGTCTCAGCCTTCAAGTCCCAGCTGAATACTCACTACTTCATTTTAGCATACCCTGACTAGAGCTGCTGATTAACTGTGATTAATGCATCTCTGTTGTTAGTCATTACCACTAAAACATACGTAATATGATAGTTAGAATTTGTTACTAACCCTCATCTATTCTGTTTCTCTTCTCAATACTCAAATATGGCACTTGGTGCCACTGCTCTACTGCCAAGTTGTATCTCTTCCTATGGAAAAGTTATCTCTGACAAAGAAGCACTGGAATAATCGGGTAAAAGGGTCATTTCATCAGATTAGCCAGCACAGCACTGACTTAGCGGTCAAATGGCAAGCAGCGGGGAGGCAGTTTGTTGGCCAAGGTCACCAGAATTCTGAAGAAATCTAAATCCTCTTATATTATATACTCTTGCCTTTTTCTTTGTATTTGTATTTTTACTATAGTATTTTATTTTATTCCTGAGGTGGAAATGATGGATTGTTAATCTAGATCTAGAAGGATTACTTGTGTCCTGTTCTGTGTATTTTATTGTATTTAACACATTATTTGACACCCATTGCAGGCTTAACCTACCTGGTGAGGGGTCTTTCACTGAATTGCCTTTCCCAAGATTTCTTCCTTTTTTTTCCTCTCAAAGGTTTTTTTGGGAGGAGTTTTTTCTTGTCTTCTTAGGGAGTCAAGGCTGGGGGGCTGTCAAAGAAAATGGCTTCTTAAAGCGCATTGTGGCACTTTTTTTGCGATTTTGGGCTATGTAAAAAATAAATTGTTGTTATTTCTTAGACACAGTATATGTAAACAGTAATAATAATAATAATTTAGAGAACATTATTTGCTAAATTCCTAAATGTAACAATTTTTGACTGGATAAAACAGAATAGTGTTATAAATATCCATATGAGTTGAAATCTTGCAGTCTAAAATACATTTTGCCAATCATTAAATTCATAAAGAAAGATATTGTTATTTTGTATGGTATCCAGATACGTCTACAAAATAGAAGGAGAGGAACCCGCTATCACTGAACTGCATTATGGACAAATACAAAAGATCTTTTGTCCCCAGAGCCATTAGACTCTTTAACTCTTCCCAAGAGGGATGGAGGGTACTTGAGCTATGGGCCTGATCCTTCTTCTCTGCTCATAAGCTACAGTATACTAGCTGCATTAGCTATGCACTGCATCTGAAATCTTATTACTTGGTCACAACTGTATAACCTTTTTTCATAATGTGTCACTTTAAACATGTTACCCTATCAACAAAAGTCATGTCACTTTATTTTATTTTACTTCAATTATTTTTAATTGTTTCACTTTAATATTATTTCACTTTAGTATCTCTTACTTTGAAATTATGTGCCACCTGTAAAGTTGGTAGTAGTATTATGTGTATTTTTTGCACAATTCTGCACTGGCATCATTGTATACACCATCTACCATACCTGTATTGGACTGTAAGATTCCAACCCCAGTGTACTGAGATTGCATTGGATAGCCTGTACTTACTTGATGTTTTCTGTACAGTGTGTACTTAAATGTTTCTATCTGACTTGGTATAATTTTTGGCTGGTGGTATTTAAATTTCCCTCAGGATCTATCTATCTATCTATCTATCTATCTATCTATCTATCTATCTATCTATCTATCTATCTATCTAT
>JANRMT010062813.1:18800190-18852559 GCA_026402145.1 Polypterus bichir lapradei | reverse complement strand
TATTTCATTCATAGACAGGTGCCATTGTAAAGAGATAATCAATGTAATTCACTTCACCTGTCAGTAGTTGTAATGTAGTGGCTGATCAGGAGCTTAAAGTAATGGCAAAATATAAGAATTATTCTTAAAGCTAAAAAAATATTGTTAATTTTGCAATAAAATTGATGTTTGCCATTTCTACATGAATTAAACTTGTTAATGTAATTCTAAACAAATGTATGTCAGTCTAGAAAAGTATAGTGGATTCATAAAGTATTCAGACACGTTATTGTGTTGTATTTTTTATCTTTAAATGGATAAATGTGCTTTTTGCCCTTAATTCTACACTCAATAGCCCATTTTAACAAAGTGAAAACATATTTTCAGAAAGGTTTTGCAAATTTATTAAAAATCAAAAACTGAACTCTCTCATTGATATAAGTACTGAGACCCTTTTTGTAGCACTCCAGAATGTGGTCAGGTGCATCCTATTTGTTTTATTAATCCTTGAGATGTGTCTAAAACTTGCTTAGAGTTCACCAGTAGCAAACTGAATTGGTTCGACATTGTTTAGAAAGACACACAACTGTGTATATGAAGTCCCACAATGTACACTGCATGTCATGACAAAAACCAAGCCATTAAGTCCAAGGAACTCTCTGTAGAACTCAAAAAATTGTGGTGGGGCAGAGATCAGGACAAGGGTATAAAATGATTTCCAATGCTTTGAGTGTTCCCAGGAGGACAGCGGCCTCAAAAATAATTGTGAAATGGAAAATGTTTGTTACTACAAGGACTCTTGCTTCTAGTCAAACTAAAAAACCAGGCAAGCAAGGCCTTGGAGGTAACTAAGAACCCAATAGTTACTCAAACAGAGTTTCAGAATCCTCCATTGAGATAGGGAAACCTGTCAGAAAACAACCATCTCAGCTTCATCAATAAAGCATTTATGGTAGAGTGGTTAGACAGAAGCCTCTCTTGAGTGAAAGGCATATGATGGCATTTAAAGGACTCTGAGAGCATGAGGGAAAAGACTCTCTGGTCTATTAAGACAAAAATAAAACTTTCTGGATAGAAATCCAATAGCTATATCTGGCTAAGACCAGGTGCTGCTCATCTCCTGCCTAATACCATCCCTATGGTAAATCACCATGGTGGCAGCATCATGTTATGGGGGTGCTTCTCAGCATCAGGGACAGACTGACTTGCCACAATTGAGGGAAGGATAAGTGCAGCCAAATACGGAGAGGTCCTTGACAAAACCTGCATGCAACCTCAAACTGGGACTATGGTTCACATGTCAGCACTACAAAGACCCAAAGCATACAGCCAAGACAACACTGGAGTGGCTTTGTTGATATATCTCTGACAGACCTTGAGTGCCCCACCCAAAGCCAGACTTAAACCCCATAGAACATTTTTGAATAGACTTAAAGACGGCAGTTTACAGATGCTTCCCATCCAATCAAATGGAGTATTCTCCTGGAAGAATGGGATAAACTGCTCAAGTATAGAGACTTCACTAAGAACACTCAGAGCAGTAGTTACTGGAAAAGTTGCTTCTGCAAAGTACTGAATTAAATACTTATATAAATGAGAGACTTCATTTTTCTTAATTTTCATGTATTAGCAAACCTTTCTGAAAGCATATTTATACTTTGCCATTATGAGCTGTTGAGTGTAGACTGACTGGCAAAAATGGTACATTTATCCATTTAAAATGTAATCTACAGAACAATAAAGTGTGCTGAAAGTGAAGGGACTTGAACACTTTCTGAATCCACTGTATATATAAAGCTTAAAATCATGTTAATTTTAATTAAGGTTAACTTACTCAGAATGGACAAGTTAGCTTTGCTATGGTACCATAACCTAAGAATATTTTAAATACAGCTTCCATTTTGGTCTTTACCATATATCACCTACCATCTTCATGTTGGTGAAATCATAAACACAGATCTTAGATAAGACAGAGTGTGTGGTAGATCCATGTTGTTTCTTATAGTTTATTGTGTTTTCATGGAAAATTTAGATTTTTATCAGAATGGCCACTCCTTGGAAGATTGACTAACACTCTAAACATTATACATTTCCAAAAGCTGACTTTGTCAGCCCCAGAGTCTTATTCATGATTTCTTAAACTTTGCACACTGTTATGATGGTTTGGTTTTTTTTTTCTAAGGTTTCAAGGAATGTGCTTATTACAGCACATGCTTCTAGAATTTGTATGCTATGACAGTAAGGCGCAGTTATTGAAATTTACATTGAACAGGGCTGGCCTAAATCCACCACTACTGTTAACCAAAGTATGTATACATACTGTACACATGTAGATAGATAGATAGATAGATAGATAGATAGATAGATAGATATTAGACTCTCAAACTTTATTGATCAGGGTCACAGTGGGCAAGGCCTGTCCTGGCACCACCTGGTATGTACACATACTCACCTAATTTAGAGTTACCAGTCAACCTAACCTGCACATCTTTGGGGATGCGGTAAGAAACCCAAAATATCAGAGGAAACACCACAGACAGTCACTGAGAACAGAATTTGAACCGGAGACACTGGAGCCATGTGGCAGCAACACTAACAACTCATACCGCCAAAAGTAATCAATTAATGATCTCTATCATTTTAAGTGGGTTTAATTTACTAGCAGACCATAACTTTTATTTCTCCTCTCACTCTCTTAAATTACTGCAGTTCACATAAAGATTCTAACGTGACTAATATTTAATAAAGCAGAAAATTAGGATATATCATTTACAACACTAAGGCTGACTTTGTCCAATAACTTACTCCTTTCCTGTTTTTGCCGTAATTAACAAGCACGACCCACACTTTCTTTTAATGTCCCAGAAGGAGGCTGGTTTAAATGCCAGGGTGAGGAGAGCGGGGGTGGGGGTGGGGGGTGTAGCTGGAGGTGTGCGTCTTAGATGGCTTTCTATTGGTCAACACTCCTGCTCTTCACGACTTTACTTTATAAAATATTGATTTCCTGTCAGGACGTTGTATGGCCCGAAGATCACTTTAATTGGATTTCCTCGTCGTCAGTTACAACGTACCGGATTTTTATTGGTTGCCTGGATTGCTACTGTTAGCGCATACTGTTAGAAGTACGATTTACTTATTGGTTCAGTGAACTAAAGCTTTCTACGATTGGTTCGCTTACTTAATAGTACGCCTTCCTGTTTTTCTTACTGGGTCTTGCCGGCAAGAACATCCCGCCTATTTTATGTCCTATTTGTGAAGGTGAAAAGCTTCACTGTCTTGAACTCCGGCTATTTCTGTTTTGCTTCTGTCTCCTCGTCAACATCTCGTCGATATGTCCTTGTTTGCTGAGGTGCCGCAGGCTGCTCCCGTGGCTGTGTTTAAGCTGACCGCCGATTTTAGAGAAGATAAACACCCGAGCAAAGTGAACTTGGGAGTGGGAGGTATGGATGGTGACCTTTTATTCTGTGGCACTTCATAAAGCGCGTATGTACTGCTTTTCAGATGACAAAGTGCGGCATCTGCGAATCGCTGTCCGTGTGACTGCGACTGCAGTTTACTTCACACAGGACAGTAATTGTGATATGCAAATACCTCGCTATTGACAGCCATCAATTTGCATGCAAATAAATACAGTACATCTCTACTAGTAAAATTTCTGGACGTTTTAACAACTTAGTTTGTTGGTTTTATTATTGTAAAAGTCAGTTGAAATGTGATTTTATAAGACCCGGTCTTTTTAATTTTATATATATATATATATGACTGTTAATTGTTGCTACATGCATGTTCATTTGAATGAGAAAAAGAGGAAATAAAAGAAGCTTACATATATATGTATATGTGTTTGTGTGTGTGTAAAGTATCTTTGATCACTACCGGTTGACTCCTGTCATGCGCTATCAGTAACAATAATAACGTAAATAAAGATGAAATTAGTTAAGGGCGCCTCCTCATTTCGACAATAAAGGTGTCGCACATGTATCACCTTTAGAGTTTCAAGCCCATAAGAATATTTACAATGTTTTTTTTTTTTTTTGCTTGTTTAAGTTATTGTGGAGTTGTGTTTTTGGGTGCTGTCATGAATGTGGGGTCGACTGAATTTTAGTCTGCTTGTATTACTCTGTGCCCCTCGTTCCACGTCATGTCCATGTTACACTGTGTGTGTTGATGATACAGTGTGACACTTTTTTTTATGTTTTTAGGAGGGGTGCACAGTGCTCATTTCCCACTGTCCTCTCTTGTATGAATAAACAGGAAAAGGATACAGGAGAATGACACTGTCGTCCTTGATGTGTTCAGCTTGCCAGTCTTTTTTTTTCTGGAGAGCAACTTGGGGGTCAAAGTTCTGAGCAGCATGGTTATACTTTGCAGGAACTAAATATTTAAATATAACACCCTAGGCATACCTTTTATCAATAAATCTATTTTATGCAACTGCATCTTACAGTACAGCCTTGTTTGACGCTCGAGCCTATTCCAGCAGGATCAGGTACAGTCCTGTAAGGATCACTGGTGCAACACAGGCATCCTGGGACACGTCCATTCACTCCGACCAGTACAGCTGTGAGATTCAGACGACAAGTGGCAAGTCTTTGGATAGGGTGGGAGATACTGGGGACTGGCATATAAAGGCAGCAGTGAAGTGTGCTGTGAGGGGGCAGTGATGCTATTTTTCTAGGGTTGCGTCATTTGTTGTCATTCCTCTGTGATGTTAGCAGTAGGCTGTATTTATTACAATAAGTTGTGTTTTGTTACAGCATTGGTCCTCAATCGCGGTCCTGGAGGTTCACAGTGGCTACAGGTTTTCACTTTAACCAATTTCTTAATTAGAACCCTTTTATTTACTACTAAAGCAATAGGTTTTTTGGGCTTAATTTTACTTCTCATGCCTGTTACCATTCAGAACACTTAATTGCCTATTTTAGGTTTTAGCAGCTGCATTTAATTGCATTTTAATTGTTGCCTGTTTTCTTAACCATACATTAATGAATAATGAGATGCAGATAATCAATAAACCAGTAGCTCTCCAGCACACGTGCTTACCATGAAGTATCTGTGATAAAAAAAATATTTAGAAATGAATTAGAGGGGAATTGGAAGGACCATTAAGTTTGAATTTGTTTTGGTCCACAAAACACATGGATAAGGAAACTCTACAGTGCAATTCAAATTTCTCATGGATGAATGCAAGCATTATCAAGTCAAACAGTTCAATACCACATTTCATTATCAGCATGGACTGCATTCTAATTAGGAAACTAGTTGGAATAAAAACCTGCAGCCACTGCAACCCTCCGGGTCTGTGATTGAGAACCCCTGAAATCTGTTCCTGATTCGTTTTTAGTTTCCTGTTGACACTAATACTGAATGGTCACAATTGTTCATTTTTCTTTTTACTGATGTGTCTTACAACCATAAAGTGGCATGACCAGTTTTGCCCCTTTTTGATGAAGCAACCGAGTACAAACTTAAGTTTGTAAATTTTCTGTCCATTGCTATATGTATTTGTATATGTATAAAATGACATCTTATTTTTGTGAAACACAGTCTAATTAGCTGTAACAAACAAAGCTGTGTTTAATTCTTGTGGTGGAGGCTACTGTGCGTAGCTAAATGTTCAATCAAAGTTTACAGCTATTCAGTGATGTACTGGCTCTCCGCCTTGCGACTGATGCTGCTGGGATAGGCTCAGGCCCCGGAACCAGGGCTGAAATACGTGGCTTTGAACATCGAAGGATGAGCAGTTTATTGATGTTATCCTCCTTTGATGTTGGGGCTGCTGTCCTCAAAAGCTCTTGTTGAGGAGGGTTAATTTGTTTATATATATATATATAAACAAGATACACAGAGATGCATGAGAGTGACTGCTTGAATTGAAGATGGGACTCTTGATCAGTGTATGACTTGACCAAAGTTTGACTTATTCTGCTGGAAAAGTCACTCCTGTGAGGCTTAGGGTTTACTGTTTATGTATGTACTGATAATTCTGTAAATAACTATTTAACAATATTTTATTTAAAAAAAGCATTTGTTTTGCACGTTTTGAGCAAGCAAGTGGATAACTGACATGTGGATCATGTGACATGAGTAACATGAGATTCTTTTTTCAATGGACATTTTCACGTACCGTAAGAGAATAAATCAAAACATAAAGGCAATTTCAAAAAGCACCTTGAGCATAGGATATGCACTATATAAATAAAATGATTAGTATTATTATTATTATTATTAAAATTATGCAGTAACCGCAGTGGAGAGAAGCTAATGCAATACAATACATTCACAATGGCTTGTAAATAGTTCAAACACGCACAGAGCAGTGCACTGCTGTTCATGTACTGTAGTTGAAGCCAAGGTCAAATGAACATGAACACTTCGCTGCATGATTGCATCAGTGTTGAACAACACGCCTTAGTGACTGAGTGAAACCTATTGAAATTCACAGAAGGATATTGGCTTGTGCAGATCAGTAAACTGTTTGGGTTCCCATATTGCGCAGACTTTATGGTACCTCAAGTCATCATGCATTTTGGCAGACAATGTAATCCATCAATCTTCTGTGATGAAGGCATTCACAATGTTGATGTGGGTTAATGTGCGCAATGTTGATGTTTGACTAGATTGAATGGTGTCGGTTGCACTTGTTCTTCCTGCTTTAAACCTTTCTACCCATTTGTAAAATTTTTATTGAGTCATGCTGTTTTCACTTCACTTCTTTACTAAACCAACATCAGCAGGTTTAACTCCCTCTGCCCAAAGAAACCTCATTATGGTGTGTTGGTCAACATTGGTGCAGTCCTGCAGCATAGCATCCATGTTCATGAGACTAACAGCAGAGCTCTTCTCTGTGTGCGTGTTCGAACTACCTATGAGCCATCTCAATTGTGGTGAAGTGCATGTCACAACTGGAACCCAGTGGATGATGGTCAAGAAAGCTATAACATTGTTGCTGACCAAAGGAGCTAAGTGGTGATGGTAGCAGAGGTGCAGCTAACACAAGTTCCAGCAAACGTCAGAAACATTTAAGAAAAATTATACACACACCCACTTACCTGATATTCTCTTTACTAATCTCTTGAGTCCCATTACCTTAAATCTGGTCACTAATTACCTGAGAAAAGCTGCAGTACATTTAGCATTTACATAGCTATTTTAATGTAAGCTTATGCACAATGGGCATGATAACTGCATCTAAGATGACTAAATCCTCTGTGGTGTCCAGGAAATGTGGCTCAAGAATTTCTTTTCTCTGAGTAAACAGTACAGTATATGTGGATATAAGGAAACCTTTACACAATACTGATATTTCATGTCCCTGATAGAAGTTAAGCATTTCAATAAATCCTTTTTTTTTATTTTTAGGATGTCAGAAAGTGGTGACATTTTTGCTTGTTGGTCACACATGCAAGTAGGAATTTCTCTGTCCTCTGTGCATATAAGAATGCTGCTACTACTACTAAATTTATGGATTGCATAAATATTCATAGAAATTTGTGTAAGCGTCTTTGGCAGATGTTTAATGAATGTTTCTGTTTGGTTTATCTCTTTTGGTTTTGTACAACAGTTTGCTGCTATATTTGCTCATATTGTTTAGGCTCTTTTCCTACTTTTGAAGAATGACAGTTCCTATTTGTTTCTCACTAGAAAATTGAGGGTTTAAGGTTAAAAAAATGTCATTCATTTTCATATGCTTTAACCTTGTGTTTTAGATCACACTTTCTGAGACATAACCTTTCACTTTTGCTTTCCAAACTAAATTGTACTTTTTTGCAGTATTGCTCACTTCATTTAGGCTGTCTGTATTGTTAAGACTAATACTGCAGACAGTCTAGTAAATTGTAAGAACTACAGTTAATGCACAAAAAAGGAAACCATACATCAAATTTTGTGGCTCAAACATATCATTTTGCACTCTGAAGTTATATTTATAATTTCAGAATGCCTGAATGATACTGCACATATTACTTTTTTATTGTTTCATACATTAAATATTATTTATGTCTTTATAAATTCTGCTGTGAAACTATATGATGAGGTACAGCATACAGACATTCCCTCCTTTATAGAGCTGTTATGTTTCTGGAGGAGGACAACAAAATGTAAATTGTATGTGCGTTGGGTTTGCTTTTGTGAACCTAGCATTATGAAATGTGTTCAGTATGGATAATAGAATAATTTAGAATACCACATACTCCCTATCAACTGCTGTTTGCTGCCATTTTAAAGTAGATAATTGTATCTCTTCATTAATTCTGCAATATTTTGTTTCCATTTCTGCATCTGTACGTCAGCTCTGACTAGGCAGTTACTCGCGGCTCTCTGTCCACCCTTTATGTCCAGAGTGCCAACCCTGCCTAAGCCCCACAACTTTTTCAAAGATGACATCCTGCAGTTCCATAGATTTCCATTAAGGACTTTAGAGCCTGGTATCTTTTATATCTTTCAAATATCCATTTTACAAAATAGTGCAATAGTTGCCCTTTGCGTTTTAGATACTATACCTGCTCAATTATTAACATAGTGTAAGAAATCTTGCATGCCATACTTATTTGGGGCAAGCCTTGATAGATGCTAAGGACAGAGAAATTATTTATAGTAAGTCAATACAGGACCTCCTTGTATAAATGAAAGTAGGAGTCTGGGTACACTGCCCACTTAGGGTCATCATTAGCTCTTCATTAGCTGTTAAAATATATGCAATCTAAAGGCACCTTTTAATGCAAGTTCAAGTTTATTTGGATCAAATGTCACATTAGCCTTTGTCATGGCTGCAGGCAATAAAGCCAAAAAAAATCTGCAGCAAGGCCATCTCTACTTTCAATCAGTACCTATGAGCCACCAAACTTTAAGCTATGCAAAACAGGATTAAATAAACCATCCTTCCAAACTGGGAATATAAAGGCTAAATATAAACTACAGCTCTACAAGAACATTTCAATATTTAATTCCATCGTTCATAATTTAAGACAAAATGAATACAAGACAATCTTGATGGCTCTTATTGTTGTTCATTTAGAAGTAAAGCATTAAATTATTTAATTAGGCATAGTGCTTCATTCTGGATGACACAGAAAAGTTTCCATAGGCTTTGGGGAAATCAGACATACCTTTGCATTAATATTTTAGAAGTGGTAAAAATTAGTGTATAGATCTTAATACTTCAATTTTGAAAAAAACAATTGTTGAAATTCAATACAGACAATATAATGTTTTGCAGATTTGTTAAATTCATATTAATGCATTTCATTTTCATATGCATATCTAAAAAAGAAATTGTTTCAAAAGGTTTAGGTTTTCTTGAAAAATTCCACTTAGCTACAAAAGCAATGAACCCCGATAATAAATTTAAAATAGATTAAACTAAAGTACAAAGTACATTTAATAATAAAAATATCAAGAAGGTCATATTTTAAAGAAAATCGTGGAATAAGAAAAGAGAAACCGGAGGTGCAAACAAGAGAAATGATAACCTCAAAAATACATTGCATGGTGTCAAGCAGTTACACTAAATGATTGGAGAAAAATCTTAGTCACCATTTAGGACTTAAATCATTTTTAATAGAAGATACGCTCTAAACTGACATTTTGCACCAAAAAAATTAACTAAATTCCAAATCTGGTGTGTTGTTTTCAGTTTTTACTTAGGACTTGGCAAAGTACTGTAAGTAATTTAAGCACATTAAAGCCTGTTGCATCCAATTCAATTAAAATACACTATTAAATATATGTTCATAGCGGGGGTGGTCTCCCAACTCTTGATACCGCTCCTCTAAACTGAGTCCTTCTTTCAAATAAAGTATTTTATTAATCATATAACTTCTTACAAGACTTCTCTTTAAAGAATTCTCCTTTGTCCATCTTTATTAATTAAAGGTGAGCTTTTCCCAACTCTGATTTACTCAGGGAGGGTTAAGAACTCCTTTTTTTTAACCTGGACCCAAAAGTACTTACAGCACAACAGCACTGTTGCCGGAAACTTGTCCCTGACAGGGGAGCTTGCACCCTGAAGCTCCCTCTAATGGCAACCAGCGACTGCAACAGGGCTGTTCACCAGAACTACAACTCCCCATGCAGACCTGTGGGTGTCCAAATGGGAGTCATACCGGAGGGATGCTGCACTCAGCGTATTAGGCTTCTTCTGTTCCTCTGCTCCAGTGGCCTTCCAAAGGCTGCAACTAACCAACCCAGCCAATATGCTCATCTGTACACATTCTCCTTTGCAATGTGTGTACGGTCTATTAAACAAAATCTTGGGTATAAAGTATAAGCATTTCAGTATGACGTGTGTGTACTGCTTTTTAGAATCAGATCCTAAATGGCGCGTCATAAAAGATGACAACAATAACTGCTTCTTAGAAGGTGCACACAAAATGCTTGCAGCATCCACAGTCCTTAAACAGTGTGGTGATACAAACAAATTGTGTTTATGAATAAAGTTAATATGCAATTAACTTAGAAAGGGCAAATAAAGGAGTCGTTAAATACTGCCTACATTAAAACCTTGCACTGACATTTTAGGTGTTTGGAAGGTGCTTACTGGATGAAAGCATATTTAGCAATTTGCACTGAAAGGGAAGTGGCATGTATTATGTTCTGAAATAAAATTTCTATATCTTAAAATGCCAGAGAGGAAGATATGTTATGATTTCTAGAATATTGCTTCAGTACGGCACAGGAATCTCGTTCAACAATCTTTCTATACTAGTGGGATATAATGTTTTGCAATGAAACTATTGTTCTTATTTCTGGTCAGGTAGTAGTCAATAGAGTTTTGATTTTTGAAAGTCTGTTTTAACAGATATTCCTAAAAATACCTCCCCTTTAGTCCACAGTGTTTATATATAATGAAAATAATGTTTCATCTTTTTTTCCTGTGTAGTACCCATTAATACTTATTCGATCATACATGTGCCATATGAATAAATTATATTTTAAAAGTTATTCTGTTTATATATACAGTACTACATATGCATAGCTCACTCCTGATTTTGTGTTGCCCCGGCATACATCATTTTTGTAGAGGATATGACAGAATTTTGGTATAGGACAGACCTGTGTATCATTGAATTAATATTAATTAATATTGAATTTTTTTGTAATGATCCATTTGTTTTTTAGTTAAATATTGTCTGTTATAAGATTTTATTACAGGTGAAAAAGGTTAAAATAATTTGTCCATCAACAAAGGTTGAATTGTCAATAATCTTGTGTAGAATTTGAAAATTCACTGTCAATGGTATATAGACTCGGGTTTATCCACAGTTACTAATCTTAATCTCTGTTATGTCATTCCTTAGCTTATCGCACAGATGATTCCCAGCCGTGGGTCCTACCTGTAGTCCGGAAAGTCGAGCAGCAAATTGCTGCGGATCACAGCCTGAATCATGAGTACCTGCCCATTCTGGGATTGCCAGAGTTCAGAGCCAGTTCTTCTAAAATTGCCCTTGGGGAAGACAGCCCTGCAATTGCTGAGAACAGGGTAAAGTTTTTCATAACCTGAATCAATTACAAGTAATTAGAAAAAAACATTAGATGTGAGGTGCTTTATTTTTTCGAAAAGACTAGTAAATTTTTGTTCTTTTTCAGGTGGGAGGAGTTCAGTCGCTGGGAGGCACAGGTGCTCTGAGAATAGGAGCAGAATTCCTGCGTCGCTGGTATAATGGAAATAACAATGTTACCACACCTGTCTACATCTCTGCACCTTCTTGGGGTGAGTGCCGATTGCACTGAGATTTAGTCACAACTACTTAAAACTCAATGGCAATGCAAGAAGTGAAAAGAGTTCCAGCTATACACTAGAGGCAATAGGTGGAGTATTTAATACAGTGTGATTTTGTTAACATGAAGCTGACATGATTGACAGTCATTTGCTAGCTACTAGCAAGCCAGTACAGCACATGAAGCCAAGTAAAACACACGATCAGACTTGCAACTCTAATTTTTAAAGTCTCGCTCATTTCTTTTTTTAACCATAGAATAGAGAAGGACTGTTCAGTCTGTTTACCAACCTCTAACAGAAGAACTTTTTATATTTCTGTCTTGAATTCTGTTAGGCTTAACTGGTTCCCATGTCATTAAGTACGTTTTTACTGTTTGGCTAAAATAAATAAGATTGATGCACTTCAGTGGTGCTTTTGATTTTTAGCTACATTAGATACTTTCAAAGTCTAATTTCTATTAATGTTTCAGAGTAAGAAAATGTACATTTTTTCTGACTTTCACCTGGGTACTCTTCATTGGAGAATCTCTTTTTTTTCTTATTGAATAGCACACAGTAATACAAGTGCAGCGTAACTAATGCATTTTGGAGCTTGAACTTAACTTCCCTTGATGTCTCATTAAGGTTTTCTGCTTATCCTTATGGCGGTTGTGCTGATAGTAAGCTAAGCAGACTAAACTTCTCTGTGCCCAAAAGTAGTCCCCTCCAGCATTTCCTGAGCGTAACCCTGATGTTCTCCAATGAGCTGCATGCCATAATCCATCAAGCTTGTCATGCGAAAACACCTAGTTGATTGTATGCTGCACTTATGCCATGGGTTATTCACAGAGGGCTTCCGCATTTGATGCCCAAACCATCTCTCATGGCTACTCTCATTCAGAACTAGCAGGAGCACTCTTTTTACTAGTTCCTTTTAGTATCATAACGCTGAGGAGAAAGCTCATTTTGGGCTCTTTTACTTACAGTCTCTTACTTCAGTCACATGTTTGGCTATTGGTGAGGATGCAAATTCACATTGAACCATAAATCAACAGCTTTCTTCAAAATACTCACCTTCTGGTTTATTACAAGGCTGCAACAATACAAAATCCAGTTACATTTTCCTACTTAAACAAGACTCCAAAGTACTTTTAACACTTCTGCTTGGAGTTGCTGGTCTCATTCTCCTGCAGAGAGCAAGCCAATATTTTCAGGGAGAGAACCATGACCTTTGATTTGGAGGAATTGATTAACATCCCGGCTACCTCTCATTTTAATGCAATTTTTTTCCCCAGTGTATTTTGGAAATTTTAAGATAATGTCAAAAGGACAGTGTCATGTGTCCAACTGATCTTTCTTTTTTAAATTGTTTCCATGGCTTCTGCTATTTTGGGCTACAGAGTACCTCAGTATTTGCTGTGAAGAACCATCTTTTAGCATCTATGACATAAAAAGGCTGCCTTCACTGTTGTCTGCCATTGAATTATTGAATTCTAAAGATGTCCTGTGGCTATAGATCACTGTATCTTCTTTACTGATGTCATATCAGATGTTGAACCTAGTCCAAGAAAAGGCATTCGCCAGGCATTTCCAAGATTACTGTGTGATTTGGTCTGCCCATCTGTTGTGCTGGCTGTGTGAGGCAGCACACCACTAATAGTTTATCATTTGGCAGGTCAGCACCTGACTTTATGCTAGTGTCCAAAATGCATCAGAAAAAGGAGAGAATGTTTTGAATGGATAATTACTTTTGGAGATTTGAGCTGAAGCTGAACAGCATATCACAACTAAGTATGAGGCTTGGCATTTTTCTTTGTCTTTCACCCTGCCTTTCTCTTTTGATTGTTACCAAAACATTTGAAATGTGCTGTTAGATATTTTAGAGTAAGCAGAGACCTGTAGCTTCTGAGTTTCAGAATTTGTTTGGAATGCTTAAGGTGACAAGATATGAAATCTGGACAGATATTGCAGTAGAAATTCTTTCATTGGGCCCATCTTCATATTAATGCCAAGTAAGTATAAATTTCAATAGAGGAAAGCACAATCAACTGCAGTAATTTTTGTGCTTCCAAAGCATTGGTTCAATAGAAATCTGTATTGTGGCAGCACAATCAACCTGATTAGTGCTGATGCTTCAGCGTTCTAGAACACTAGAATCAAATCCTGGCCATGCCTGTTTAATCTTCTAAGGGTGTCTCAATAGGTTTTTTTTCCAGGTACCATGTTTTTTTCCTTCCAAGGCTCTAGACTCATTGAACCTTGCATTGAATTAACAAGATTAAGAAACTATATTGACGAATTAAGATAACATTTGTAGAAAAAATATAAACAGAAATGAATTAAAAAAGAAAAGCAGCAATGTACACTTTTTTCTATTTTGGATTCTGGAGTGTCTCTCGGTATGTGGAAGGTTAACTGATAGTAAGTTGCTGATTCACAGGAAAAACACGCCTTTAAAGCTACTTAAATTCAATAAACATTGAATCTGCTGCTGTAGATAAAAAATGATTCAGTTTAATTCAGCAGCTAAAAAATTTTTGAAGACTCTAATTATTTTAATTTGGTATCTTAGTCCTTCACCCACCCACTCCTGCCTGTAAAACTAAAATTACACCTCGCCCTCGAAAGAATTAAGTTGCAGGTCTCTACTCAATTGCACATGAGCCTACAAACAGTAATACTAACATAATTACTC
The DNA here is from genome assembly GCA_026402145.1 of Polypterus bichir lapradei. Lineage (NCBI taxonomy): Eukaryota > Metazoa > Chordata > Cladistia > Polypteriformes > Polypteridae > Polypterus > Polypterus bichir. The sequence continues at coordinate 18,838,187 of JANRMT010062813.1, read as the reverse complement.
ATCATTACATTATTGTGCAAACACTGTAACTGTCAGCTCAAGCCAAACAAGTGAAGGGATTTCGTTAGCTGACTAGCTAGCAACAGGGCACAAAAAGGTAGTGTTTTTTTTGTTGGTTAAATACCAGGCAATGTGATTCATGTACTTATAAGATAAGTCAGCCAGAAAACGAGACTGGTTAAAAAAACCTTATTAGATGAATAAATTATTGGCAAAAAAGGTACAGTAGGTGTTGCTGTTGCGTAACAGTAAAGCCTAATCAGTTTAATTATGAACAAACTAAGTATTTTTGCCATGTAACATAAAATGAACACATCACCCTTACACAGGAGCCATCATTTGACTGCATTTGCTTTATACTCTCATTCTTCGGAACCTAATCAGAAAAAGTAGAATGAAAATTAACAGATTATTTTCTTATACTTTGTTAAATTAAAATTCTAGACTTGGTGGAGCATTTAGATTCATTGCTTGTTATTGTATTTGAAAATATAATAAAGTATTATTTACTATGTATTGTCACGCTTGAGTCACAGATTTGCACAGAAACAGAGATGGTTGTAGAGACAAGAACTTTATTCAAACAATGCAAACAAACATTTGTCTTTTTTAAAAGTTTAAACGAGCAGAGAATGCCAGAGGGAGAGAGAAAGAGAAAAAGAAAAAAAACAAACAATCAATTCCAAAACTGACAGGTGCTGTACAGGCTTTTAAGTATGCGGAGTACCGCGCGACAGAGCAGCAAGTAGCCTAGCAAGTAAGGTAAGGAGCAATGTAAAGGTAGTCTGTCAACGTTTTCAGGGGTTTTCCCAGGAACATCTGTATCCTCTAGGGGTACGATCAGCTTCCCAGCTCACAGTATTGTGGTAATGTACACACAATAATTTTTTTTATTGTATGAATTATCCCCTAGCAGCAGCCGCCGTCTGCTCACTCCAGAAACTGGACTTTTACACATATTGTGTGATGGCACCAGAAGTTTGGCACATTCATTGAACTCTTCCTCCATTTTCTGAACTCTTTTCTTCATTTAAAAACTCTTGGGGAATCAAAATTGATTTCAACAGAATTTGGTGCAAATCGGAAACCAAAGCTTGATGGAACTTCACATACACTCGCAATGATTCAAGCTAGACATGAAAGTTAAACTAACGCTCATATTTTTGAGATGTGGAAAGAAACCAGTATATCCGAAGAAAACCTGGTCAGTATTACAGTATATAGTGCAGGGCACACCTTACCTCAGACTGAGATACTTCACTCTTTGGCCTGTCACTTTTCTTCTTTTTGGCCTGTCATTTTTTTATTCCTGTACCTGCTTACATCTAGATTTTGCTTTTTCTCTGATTTTTCTGGATAGCAGTTGTGCTTAGTTGGTTGTGTTCCTGTGGGAGTTGTAATTTCTCAGTCCAATTCATCTTTCAGCTCTGTGTTAACTCTGGTATAATGTCTGAATGTTTTTTTCTGAAAAACTTTGATTTGATGGTTTGTAAGGCACAGAAAAACTTTGGAAATAAATAACAAGTTATTTAAATTGTAAAGAATGACCTGCAAATATTTTTTAATAAATTTTAAGCTTTAGTTTTAAATTAGATTTTTGTCATTAGTTTATTAGTGCTCTTGCTGTTTTGTTTTTTGATTTTGTGCGTGTTCAATACTTCAAAGGGGAAAATTTGAAAATGAGAAATAAAAGGACAATAAATCTGTGGTAACAAAGAATCCTGTTAAACTAACGCCCTCATTATTGAAAACTGAATTCAAACCCTAAATCTGAGACTTGACCTGAAGACTACCACATTGTTTAAGGCTTCATGTAATGAAACTCTCAGTTTTCTCCTCATGTCAGGGGGTGCTGTATGAACTTTATTTTCTTTCATCCTTGTGTTTAATGGCACATAGGTTAAGGCTGCTGGCTCAAAGTTGCAGGGCATTGAAGAATACTGCCTTATGAAAATGCTGACCAAATACCCATTACCAAAGTTCAGGGTTCTTTTTATAGAGCCCACTGGTCTATCTATATAGTTATTGTCATAAACTAGATATGCAGATCATTTGGCTTATATTATACAGCAGCACAGATAAGGAGGCCCTAGCTGATATTCAGTGTTTATAAAGGCAAGGGCTTGAAGTTGAGTCTGCATGGTTTGTTGTGTGCTCAGTGTCTGTAGTTCAGAAAATGATGTATCTTTATATATCATGATAAAACTATATTGAAACACATGTACATACAAATATTTTAATTAAGCCATGCATTATTGTGTATCATTTTACTTTAATGGTTTATTAATTTAAATATTATTAGTCCAGTTAAACCACTTTACTTAACACAGAGTAGTCATTACTCCTGAATTAAACAAAATAATACGACCAATAATAATTTCTTCATTTTTGCATCTTCTAATCCTGGTGATGGTAAAGGTAGCTACACAGGACTAAACTGTCTTCAGCTACCTTTGGGGAATTCCTAGGTACTCCCTACCCAGTCAAAAGATGTAATCCAACGTGTGTCCAAGATCGGCAGTGCTGTTGTAGAAGCTGACCATGACGTGTATCCTCCCTACATACCCAGACCTGATTTAGAGGTGCAGCAGATCTACTGCGAGGATTACATCAGATGCTTATGTGGGTTGATAGGTTTACCAACTGTCTAATGTTTTTATTAAAATTTAGTTCACAGGAAGTTTTTGTTTTAAAAAACAATAATCACTTAACTATATTTATAAACACAAAGATTTGTCCTTATAAATTAAAATGCAGAGTTAACTGGAACGTTTTGCATTTATTGCTTAAAAGGGTGATTGCTATCCTTCACTTGTGTGTGGCCACAAGAGGGGGATATATCCACATTTATTTTTTGTTCTGTAATTTCAACTTTTATATGGCAGAACTGAACAACCTAAAAATAAAAAAGCAATGTTGCTTGTTTGTTTAGGTAAGTCATTCTTTATGCATGTGTGACTGGGCACTTCAGGATATTGTAAAATTTTTCATTTTAATTAATGCTGTTGCCTTTTTACTTCTACCTTATTATAAGTTTAGCTCTTATTTTACAATTTTCATATTCAATGCCTGAAAAACTATTCTTTCTGCTAGTGTGAGATTTTGAGGATTTACAGTTAACTATTTATTTATTTATTTATTTATTTGAGTGATTCTGTGATCTGCAAGTTGCGCATTTAGTATTTAGGAGAATTGGGCATACTTTAGATTTTAATATACTATACAGTATATCAGGGGTCGCCAACTCCAGTCCTAGAGGACCACCATGGCTGCAGGTTTTCATCCTAACCCTTTTCTGAATGAGTGACCTGTTTTTGCTGCTAATTAACTTCTTTTGAACTAATTTTAATTGATTTGCTCTTGAAAACTTGGACCCTTTGTTTCTTTTTCCATAATAAGCAGCCAAAAAATAATAAGATACAAAATGAGCCAAAACAACTGGTGTCCATCATACAATATCTGAAAATAAAGAACCATGAAGGTCTCAGGAATGTTGATCTGCTCAGCTCCACAAAACATTGTAATAGTGCTCTTAGAAAAGAAAAATCAACAATTATAGAAATGTATGCTATTGCACAATGAAAGTAGCAACAAGCCATGGAATTAAAGAATGAGTTTAAATAACAGCAAGAATCAACGCCTAATTGAGCAGTTGGTTGGAGTTTGAGGCCCTGACTTAGTTGGTATTCTGTTGGCTCCCTCACTTCACATTTCATTTCTGTTTGGGTGCCATTTAAGGAAAGAAATACAGCAATTCAGAGGAACGATAAAGAAATTCAGGAGAACAAATCTGAAAAAAAACAAGTCAATTTAAATGAATTCACAAGAAGTTAATTAGCAGCACAAACAGGCCACTCAATTAAAAAGGGTTAGAATGAATACCTGCAGCCATGGTGGTCCTCCAGGAATGGACTTGGTGACCCCTGCTATGTATAAAATGATTAATATGTTACACTGAACTGTATTAAGCAGAACTGAGAACGTTATTTAATGTTGTGTTATGAATTTAATGCAGACTGATTATGTTGCACTTTAAAAAAAATTAGTTTGCTGTTTCTTGTGGGGAAAAAACAGAGACTCTCATTGTCGTGCCATGAAGCCAACTTTTTAATTCCATCCATCCATCCATTATCCAACCTGCTATATCCTAACTATTGGGTCACGGGGGTCTGCTGGAGCCAATCCCAGCCAACATAGGGTGCAAGGCAGGAAACAAACCCCAGGCAGGGCGCCAGCCCACCGCAGACTTTTTAATTCAGTTCCCTTAATACTTGGCATGTCGGGTAGGTTTTGTAAGGTGAATATGAATATTCTGTAGAAGTGAATTTAGAAGTTCGAGAACTGTTAAATGGACAGTTATAACTCGGACCATTAGTAAAAATGCTACATTCATCTATAGAGTTTATTAGTTCGAAATCTGAATTGCCATACAGAAGCACAGAGGTGTCCTGTGTCTGATATTTGCTGTTTTAGGGATTTAATCGTCTTAATTCAATTTATGTAATTTACATTTAATTTGCAAACACTATTTTTGCAGTTTGTTTTGTGCAGTAGATACAAGTTCCTCTTATTTTATTTTTTAATTGTACAGTGTTGTTTTTTTATTTTTCTCAGCCACAATGTAATAGCCAGTGATATGTACAATAAAGATGAAAAATGTATTGTATTTGGTATGCAGCTAATCATTACTGATTTTATTTTTATTTATTTTTGGAGTGTGTGTATGTAAATAGATTAGATTAGATACACTTATTTATCGGGAAATTCAAATGCATAAAGCAGTAGAAACATAAAAGACAAGAATACAGACTCACAGGACCGATAATGCAGCCAATCAATCAATCAATACAAAATATGCAAGAAAGTGTTACTATATATCTGAGTAAAATCTATTTAAAATGTATCAAATTATTCAGTAATACATGGCACAGTAACGTGGTGATTATCACTTCTGCTGCCTCACAGCTTTGTTACAGCTGAGCTTGTTCTCCGTTTTTATTAAATGGCTTTTCCTCCAGATGTCCGTTTTTTCTCTCTTTTATTCCAAAGACGCACCTGCTAGGTTACTGGATGACTTTAAACTGGTCTGGCGTTTGTAGTTGTGGTTGTAAATGTGTCCTGTGGATTGGCCTACCGCGTGTCTGCTGTTGGTGGGGGTTGTCAGCCAGGATCCTGAGCTGTTTCGTTATGTGGTGGGTACAGCAACTCACCATGCCAGTGCATGCTCCCCAACCTGACCTCATCTGTTGTTAACCTTTGAAGGTCTGAGAGTGTAACTGTTTTACTTTTCGCGTGCCAATTACTGTGTGCCAATCAAAACCATTGCCTGTGGCTGTTTTGTGCACCTCATGTTATTTTAATGTGTGCTATATTTATGTCAACTACATGAATGAATGAAGGTTCCATTTATTTTTCCCTTGCCATCATTTTTTAGAGAACCACAATGCAGTGTTTGCTGATGCTGGGTTTAAGGATATCCGCGCGTACCGATACTGGGATGCAGAGAAACGTGGGCTGGCTTTGGAAGGATTCCTGGAAGACTTGGAGGTTAATTGTAGAATTTATTTTCATAAAAAGTAATGTCTGAAATGTTAAATTCACTATGTCAGTAATAATGATTTTACCTCTGTCTCTACATGTTTAAAATTAAGTAAAGTTAGCAAAAATTGTAAATTTGTCTAGTTAACCATTTATACTCCTTAAAGTAGCTTAGCTAAAATAATGTCATAAGTAATGTATGCTGTGATATGTTTGTGGGCATGAAAAGAGGAGTAATTATTTTTTATTGTGTTTGCAAATGCACAAATATGTTTAATTGTGTTTTTATCTTACAGAATGCACCAGAGTATTCTATTTTTGTGTTACATGCCTGTGCACACAACCCCACTGGTACAGACCCAACTGCAGAAGAGTGGAAACAGATTGCTGAAAGGATGAAGGTGCGACATAAACGTTACATTCAGAATATTTGCACTAAGCATTGCCACCTAAACGGTAATGTATTTGAACCAGTATATTTGATCATATTTGGCTAATGTTGCCCAGCACAGCTCTGTACATGAGATTTTAGGATTGATAGTCTAGCTGCCTGCAATAAACCACAGAGAGGCTCGTTGAAGTCCAGACACCTGTAAACAGTTTGGTTGTAAAGACAGAGCTGCAAGTCATGTTCTGTTATATTCCCTAATTGTTTCTAATTTTCCATTACTTCAGAGAAAGAAGCTTTTTGCCTTTTTTGATTCCGCTTATCAAGGCTTTGCCTCAGGGGACCTGGATAAGGACGCCTGGGCAGTGCGCTACTTTGTTTCCCAAGGCTTTGAGATTTTTTGTGCTCAATCATTTTCCAAAAATTTTGGGTTATACAGTAAGTAGCTTTGTGTAGTACATATATATATAATATATATAATATTACTAAGGAAATATGAACAATACTGTGAAATAATGTGATTTGCTATGTATCGAATGACTTCTTTTCTATTAGCCCTGAAACTTAAGTTTGTATTGTGGCCAAGCATTCCAGATTGTACCGCCTTTCTAGCTTATCTCTATTTTTGTTTTTGGGCAGATTTCACTGTGGGGATTAAATATGTGAAGATCTCTCTTATGGATGTCCAATAAGGACATCATCATATATGAACTTTTTTTCCATTTGCCATGCCGATGAACGCTAAATTGTTCTATGGCCGTCTAAGAGCATAACTTATAGAGTTGAATGGGTTTCCCCCTCATACAGATTCTGATTCTCTGCTGCCCTGTATTTGTTTAATGAGGTTTTTATTAAGGGTTATTGGTACTTTGTATTTTGATAATTATTGGGGGGTTATTTCACACCTGCATACTACTGTGGAATGCACACACTGTGATTCCCCAACAAATGTCCACTATTTTTTATTTATTTCTTTATTTTTTTTACTTCTATCTGTTTTACACAAACCACACTCAGTTGCATGTTTCAGTGCACTTGCTTTTTGAACAGTGTAAGTGTATATGTTACAGAAATTGGAGCACTAAATAAAGCAGAAATGCCCAATATTACATAAAACAGGTTACGTATGGAATATGGACTAACCGCTCTGAGTGTGGAAGATTATCTTTTCAAAAGATATTAAACTAGGAGGATGAGGATGCAATTTGTTTCATTATATACTAGAATCTCGGCTATTCTTGTTAGAATTAGAATGCATTGTGAAGGAAAAAATAGTTTTGCTGTCTTTTCAGCATGAAGATTGGTTGGTACTAATGATGTACACTGCCACTTCTATCCTTCATTTAAATAAAATATCTTTCACTTAATAATGTATGAAATATTCAGTATGATACTGTAATCCAGTTTTCTAGTAATTATAACATTTAATTTCAACTGTAAACTGCTAAACAAGCGCAGATTTTTGTGGTGTACTTTAAATTGCAGGGGTACTAATCAATTAAAGTGAATGTGGGTATATTTTAAATATTCTGAGCTTCCAGAATATTCTGATTTATTTTTAATCAATATTTTATCTTTTCTTAGATGAGAGAGTGGGAAATCTTACGGTAGTAGCCAAGGACACAGACAACGCCAACAGGATTCTTTCTCAAATGGAGAAAATTGTCCGAACAACTTGGTCGAACCCTCCTTCTCAGGGAGCTCGGATTGTAGCCACCACACTGAACACCCCAGCCCTCTTTTTAGAATGGTAAGATCCAGTGGGTGCTCTGAGATGCATCTTCCCTGTGTGTTCCCAGATTTTTGTCTGATTTGACATATTATTATGTAGTTTTGTGTTCAATCAATCAATCAACATTTATTTATATAGAATGTAGCTCAAAGTGCTTTACAAAATGAAGAATAGAAAAATAGAAGACACAATAAAAAATAAACATAAGTCAACATTAATTAACATAGAACAAGTAAGGTCCGATGGCTTGTTCTAAAAACAGATGCGAATGACTTGATGGTGCATTTTATACCTCAAAACTGTGTCTGGCACCTCCTATACTTTAATTGGTTTGCCCGCGCTATCCAGTGTTTTCCAGTAACAGTCTCTATCTCACCAGCACTTTCCTTCTAGTCACATATTCTAGTTTTTCAGGCTTACGTTGCTAATCTTTAAGTTTTATGAATATTCTTATAAATAATTATAGGCAGTCCCTGGGTTACGTACGAAACAGGGACTGCAGGTTTGTACTTAAGTTGAATTTGTATGTAAGTTGGAACAAATACATTATTTTAATAAATGCTATTGTTGACCAACTGTAACCAAGTGCTCTGCCAATGAATGATGGAGTTTCACCTCTCTCTGACCTTTTAATTATTTCTATTTTATTTTCAATGGTGATGGTTTTTCTCTTCTTTACTGTATCACCAGCACTTGCATCAGATTTGTGTTTCAGAGACATTCTTGAAGGGTGAAGACAAAAGATTAAGACAAACTCTTCTGCACAGCACTGTACACGCTATCACAGCAGGAAGGCATCCGTCGTCAACACGTCTGATGTACTGACAAGAGACAAGTTCCTGCTATGTGCATAACAGTACAAGCAGGCTTGCTATTGAGAATGAATGGGGGCGGCGAGGGGCGTTTCATCACCACCCCACCTCACAGTCACCTCCACTACAATATGCTGCCTGCAGCGTCTGCCCACCGAGAACGAACACGGTGCGGCCAAAGGCGGGTAGTGAATCGCCCACCACCGCCCCCATTCAACAGGCAGCCACCTGAGGCACACTACAATGCTGACCCCCCACCGCCCCGTTTATCCTCAGTAGCCTACGTTTAGCCACAACCGGGTCACCTCTTGCAGCATTACCAGCCGCCCACCGAGAACAAACTGGACAGCCGTGTGTGGTGGGTGGGCAGTGAAATCGCTTGCCTCCGGGTTGCCGCCCGAGGGACCCTACACTGTGCGAGCAGCGAAATCGCCCCCCTCCAGCCTCCATCCAGCCACCGCTTGCAGTGTCCCCAGGCCGAAGATGACGGAGTGGCAGTTAATGAGGAGCATGCGTCGCAGCTGCGGCCCCGTTCGTAGGTCGGATATCCGTAACCTGGGGACTCCCTGTGTTTGATTTTACTTAGATATAGATAAAAAAAGATGAGGATAAGATACTCTCTGCACTATACTGGAACCCTAAAAATTGCCCTTTCTGACTTAAAAGTGAAACATTAATCTGATGTTCTCCAATTTTTTTCTTTTTCCCCCCTCCTTTCACAAATGAATTAACTTTCCTTATGTTGCATACAAATTGCCAAATAATTCTTCTCAGCCAGTCCATCGGGGGGCATGTAGATTTAAAGACATAGATTTAAACTCTAAATTGTCCTGTGGACAGATGACAAGAAAGATGTAAGAACTTTTGGGGCACCACAGGCTACTCTGTTTAATAGAGGTGTGTTTTCTCTGTTTGTTTCAAAAAAGAGCTTGGGAATTTGCGGACATTATTGTGTTGTGTGCATGTGCTGATCCCAAATGACAAACTCTTCCTGGTTCTGCGCTGTTTTAAATTGGAAGAACCAAAACAAGTGGGCATGGAATTGGAGCTTTGGTGACCTTACACTTCTTCTGTTCATTTGAGATCTTCCATCCTTACAGCAGAAACAAAGGATAAGTGAGCCGCTGTACAACCTTAATCTCCTTCTCCCCATGATCCCCACTAGAGGCAGACTGTGGTTGTGTGTGACACTAGAGAGAGCACTCTGTCTCTTTAAATAGGTGTAGATGCAGATATGGATAGATAAAGTAATTATTTTGTTTTTCTTTATTTTTTTTCAGGAAAGACAATGTAAAAACTATGGCAAACCGTGTTTTGTTAATGAGGTCACAGTTGAAGGCAAAGCTACTTGCATTGGGAACTCCAGGGACCTGGGAACACATTACGCAGCAGATTGGCATGTTCAGTTTTACTGGCCTCAACCGTATGTATTTTTAAAATGTATTTACTTTTTAATCGTTTTTACTCTCTCTTAGGAAATGTTCTAAATATATAGCAATTACAGTGATGTTGGATTTTCTTAAACATTAAACAAGTACTGCTTTTTTAATTTAGATACTTAGTAATGAGCTTTCAATGATTGTTTCTTTCTTTACTTTTGGAAATGAAAAGGATGCCACACAACATGTAACCCCAACGAGAGGTTTCTTGCATATATCTGTACTGACAGACGTTCAAGTTAAGATTTATTGATTTATGTTTTATACTCCATTTCAAACCTGTTAACAATGAACAAGCTGTCAGATCGTGAGGTAAAAAATTAGATGGGATTTACAGTAACACAAGACAATACGGTCACTTAGTTTGTTTATTCTACCTTGACAGCACCTTTTTGGAGGTGGTAGGAAGACTTGGTTGTAACTGGAAATCCTTAAGAAAACTCGAGATGATTAAGCTAATGACTAAGGGCACACGCCATAGCAACTCCTCAAACATTGCAGCGACTGTCACAAAGTGAAGTTCAGGAACAATTTTCTGTGTGTGTAGAATTTCACTTTACTCCACACACGTGACTGTAGAACTGCTACTACTACAGTTACAGCTAGATGCTGTTTTCAGTTTAATCATTTGCCCCACTTGGCAGCTGTACAGATGGGCTTCAAGGTCTTTTCTTGGCAATGCCTGAGTAATAACACTTCACCTTATTATAGGAAGTAAAAAAAGATCAACACAATTTCTGTATAGGTTTTGGCTTTTTTGTCATTTGAAATCATAGATGGCTTATTTCATTCTTCATTTTTATTCTTTGTTTCAGCTAAACAAGTGGACTACCTTATCAAGGAAAAGCACATCTACTTGATGGCCAGCGGGCGCATAAATATGTGTGGTCTTACCACAAAGAACATTGATTATGTGGCTGAGTCAATCCATGAGGCAGCTACAAAAATCCAGTAGAGTTTTACAGTATATCTGCTGGATCTCACCTTGTTTTTGTGATGCCTGAATTCACGTACATTATTCAGTTCTGTGGTTATAAATCTAATTAAACAGAAAACTTAATATGCAGGGAGCATGACTGCATCACTAGTAAGCTTTCTCTGTGTGTGTCGTTGCATTCAGTCCTAAGAGACTTCAAAAAGTACTGTATTCTGCAACATATCAAAGAAATTAGTACAGAAACAAATATATAAGACTTTTAGCATCCTCTTCTTCTATTTCTGAATCCATACCACAAAATAAAACATGTTGGTGTTTGGACAGACGGAAAACAAAAAACAAAAATTACTTATTAATTCTTGTCATTTTTATCAATAGCCAAAGGTATATGTTTTGTTTGTTTGTTTGTTTGTTTTCATCCATTTGCTGAAACTTGACAGTAACTGGTTTAATGAGTGAAATGTATCTTAAGTTAATCATTTCAAATGAGCTCTAAACAAACTGTCCCAATTTGTATACATCTCACTCAAGAACAAAAGCTCCATTTACTATAGCTTCAGGTGCTGCACACCCTTACAGTTTGAATTGTACATCCAGGTTATGACTTGTATTCAAACAAAAGCACAGCTCAAAGCTCTGACGGTTGGTGACTTTGACTTCTTGCTCAGCTCTTTCAGAAATGCACTTGGCCATTGATAATGTTCTTTTAATCGTCCCTTTGCCAGAGGCTGTTTCATCTGTCTAAGTGCAAATGAAACAGGAATGTGATCATTTAAGAATCTGATAATAGCCACCATGCACTCTTTAAAATTCTTAGGGAAATGTGGTCTTATTGAATATATGAAAATTAAATTCAATTATGTGATGGTTCACCTTTTTCAAGTAGTAAGGATTTATGTGGGGGATATGCTTTATGGTAAGAATGCACATTGTTACACTGGCACCTTTTCATGCTTCCTGGGTCGTAAACTGAATGTGTATATACAACATGTACGATATATAATAAATATTAGCAAAGTATTGTCTTAAGAGTTTTCATTGTCTTTAAAATGCTGCTTAAACTCCATTAAATACCATTTACTGTAATTAAGATGATGTAAATACCATGTGTATCTAAGCATGTCACCTTACTGGATTATTAATTGGTTGATCATAGCAAAAATAATAACCTATTGACATGTCACAGTTAATGCCAATACTAACTGTAACCAAAATGACAAGAAATTGAAAAGGCCCAATAATCTGGTGAGAAGAATTTTGTTAGTATACTAAATCTGAGCTTCAGATATGTACAGTACCAGCATGGCGGTGCAGTGGTTGGAGTTGCAGTTTCACAGCTTCAGGGCCTGAAAGTTTAATTCTGGCCCAGGTCTTATAGATAAAGAGAGAAAATGAAAAGAATGGGTAGACATGATTTTTTTCCTTAGCTCTTCTGGATTCTTGCCTAACATTAAGAACACAGGTGCATGTTAAGCCAATGGGGGGTGTGCCAAGTTGGTGAGTGAATGTGTACCATTTTCAGGTGTGTTTCCTTGGGTCTTGCCTCATGTAACCTCGAGCTCAATATTTCCATGACACCTCTCTATATATCTCTCTATCTCTATTCATATATATATATATATATATATATATATTGTGGTCCCCGGCCGGGGCAGGAGCCCGGCCAGGACGCGCAGGAGGACCAAAGGAGGGCTTGTGCCTCCTCCAGACCGTGAGGGGGCGTCCGTCCTGGTTATATTGGGGGCCTCGGGTACAGGGCTTGGAAGCCCAGCCCTGTAGGGACCCGTGGCCACCACCAGGCAGCGCCCTGGTGCCTGAGGAACGCTGGAGCCCAGCACTTCCGCCACACCAGGAAGTGCTGGGGGGAAGACTTAATGTGGCGCCCAGAGAGCTGCCGGGAGGACAGCTGGCACTCCCGCCACGCTGGGGCGTGGCCAAGGAGGGAATGCCGGGAACACCTGTTGCTCATCCGGGAGCATTATATAAAGGGCCGCCTCCCTTCAGTCGAGGGTGGATGTCGGGAGGTAGCGAGACAGAGCTGGGGAGAGGACTGGAGGCGGCCAGGAAGAGAAGGCACAGAGACTGTGAGCCCTGGACTTTGGGGGAATCGGTGCAAGAGGCACTGGGGTTGCACGTGAGCAAAAACTGTAAATAGTGTAAATAAACAGTGCGTTGGGTGAACTATGTTGTCCGTCTGTGTGTGTCCGGGCCAGCGTTTACAAGATATACAGTGGAACCTCGGTTTGCGAGCATAATTCGTTCCGGAAACGTGCTCGCAATCCAAAGCACTCGTATATCAAAGCGAATTTCCCCATAAGAAATAATGGAAACTCAGATGATTCGTTCCACAACCCAAAACTATTCATATAAAAATGATTAATACAAAATATAAAGCAAAATACATAATACAAATTAACCTGCACTTTACCTTTAAAAAGAATCATGGCTGGTGTGAGTGAGTTTCTAAACTCATGTGGGATTCCACCCAACAGGACGACACGCGGAAGAGTGTCCCAAAGCAATCGCAGTCTCCCAGCGCTGTAGCAGTTCACCGTATAAGCGCATCCAAAAAGATTGCAGACATGCTATAAGTGCCTGTCGTCAATGGGTCATACAAGGAACATTATAAAGATCCCGCTACAATAAATAACAGAGCTGTTGCTGTTTCAGGCTGAATAAAGCTGGTGTTAAAGTACTGAGACTCAGCTTCGTGTTTTGGGGAGCAAGATGGGGACTCGCACTTCACAGCGCACACACACACAGTCACAATGCTGTAGTAAACAGTATACGCTCGTACGGATGTTGACTATATGAGTGAGGCACACAGACTCAGACGGAGAATAGGAGACGATTGCCAGAGAGAGAGAGAGACGGGTGAGCGAGATAAGGAGAGAGAGAGAGAGAGACGCGCTGGTTGAGCGAGCGAGATAAGGAGAGAGAGAGAGAGAGACGCGCTGGGCGAGTGAGCGAGATAAGGATATATATATATACTGTCCTTTTCAATGTGAATTTTCTCCAAAACCTGCTTCTTTGAAGAATCTTTCAATAAAGTGAAAGAAAAAAAGAAACAGCAAACCAAAAACCCTCTATTCTCTGGTTGCTTGCCTAAATAATTGATGTGCCCTGCCGTTCTCACCTTCTTTTTCACCTTCTCTCCCTCTCTCTCAGCATTTGTGTGTCCTTTTTCTGCAAGTTGAGACTTCTCCAACAACTTGCCTCCATACTCTGCGGTGCTAAGGCTTTAAACATTGTTCCGTGGTCACTGCTCATGTTAGCGTTGCCCCTACTTTGTTTCCTGGGCACAAGGGTATTAGAACTCCTCCAGCTTGTTCTGATGTCCCTGCATTCTTGAGTCTTTAGATACCCTTAAAAGACACTGACAAAGGAATCATATGGACTCATAGACTGTCTTCTTGGATTCTTAGGACTCTTTTTTATGTCTTTGAATAATGCTTTGAATTCTTCTGCCCAAGTGGATTGTGTACCTTATGTTTCCTTTGGCATGTTATAAGAGGTGTGTGACACAGGCAGCAAACTCAGGAAGAATTAGTTCACAACAACCAGCTAATCTAAAGAAGATGGAGACCTGTTCTTGTGTCTTGCATTTTGCTATTGTGATTTTATTAGCCCCCTGGCCATGGAGTAGTTAAATAGTGGACTTCTCGTATTCCACATGTTTTTACTTTTGAGTTTGCTGTTAATGTGGCTTCTCTGACTGCCGGGGACAATCTGTATTTAGATGAGATATAGTTTTCCAAATCTTGTTGAGTATGATAATATGATTTTTCTTGAATATTCAGAATGTGGTCTTAACTGGTGTTCCATCATACTCTAAAATGGCAGGGAAGTCCAAATTAGAGCCTGGCAAATAATCCATCTCATGTTAAAAAAAACTGGTACCTGCCAATGTCCCTTTGGAAGATCAAAGTTCGTGAAATTGCTTGCTTACCTCAGCTTAACCAGAATCTTCTTAAAATGTGGCATTAGATTCTGTATGCAGAGCCTGATACTGCTGTCAGCTTTTTGTACCATGAAAAAACGTGCCATATCAGTCACAATTTCATGCCCAAATCACTTCTAATTTTGTTTAACTTATATTTCAGAGTCAGCCAGATAATATTCTGTACTACTATTTGGACTACACATGCATATTTTTGTTTTTTGTATTTAAAAAGGATCTTACCTTTCATGACACTTTTTTACATTTTGGTTTGGTTGGAGTGTATTGGCACATTGCTTTCTCAATGTATTTTCTACCCAGAAAGATACCACTCAGAAATGCAATTTCACATTGTTTCATGTCCAGTTTCAGAGTTCAAGTACAATGTGCAGTTGTTTGTTGCTACTTTTTATTTCATGCCCACCAAGGTGAAGGCCAAATAGAAATGGAAGCATTGTCTTGCAAAGGTGGCAACTCCGCTCTGTTGCAAACGACCAATATACCAGGGTTGTCCACAGCAGAAAAACTCAATTGGAAAAATCGGTTTCTTTCTTGATTATTAATGTTGCCAGTTGCTGTAGGAGTTGTCCGCATTCATGGCCTTCATACCATCCTGGGGATGACATTAATCTGCATCCAGCCCTGCAAGTAGGTCCTCCAATCTGCAGGGAAAACCTGGGGGTTGGTGGCAGCCACCATAATAAACCTCACGGTGTTCCATTCCATCTGAATAGTGCGGTGCTGAGGTGTCACCAGTCACATGGCTGCACTCGGGTCCTAATCTGGGATCTTGAGGTGCTTTGTCATGTGGTATCAGTGCATGCACCTAACCTCTCTCTGTGGCCTTCATGGGGACATGGCTGGCACATAATATGTGCTTAAGAGAGGCTTGTGTATTTCAGCAGGTGGTAGAGTTGTTTTTTTTTTCCATGGCCAGTTGCAAATGGCTCCCTAGACTGGAGTCTCCTAGCCAATATCCACACACCTTCTTTCTCATGATAGCTTCCTCATGGCTAAGCAGCTCTTCATGATCATGTGGTATTGAACAGTGTATCAATCGCCACCACCACTTCAGCAATCACTTCTTCGGTGTTAAGGGTTCATTCATAGGAGAGCAGCATATGATTCGCAGTCTTTATTTGAACAGCGTAGTGTGGTGAAATGCATACTTGTTTGTCTAACCAACGCGTAACATGTTAACCACTGCCAGGTGCTATGATAAGCAATAAATCATTAAAATGCTTTAATTTTATTTTAATAGAAAGCACAAGTCCACTAGGCTTTATGTTTTTCTAACCCTTGTTTAGTTTCACCCCCATCTCCTAAAGCCTAATGGAAAAAGACTGAGGAGTTAAGAGCAGCCTTAAAGAAACCCCGCCAAACCATTTAATAACCCTGAAAGTGTGTGGAAGAGACAATGTCCTAATCTTAGAACTGTTGGCCATATGGAAAAGAGCAGTCTTAAAACCTCTCATTGTCTCACATTTAAACGTCTACGCATGGAAGGGTGTGTGTCTGTCTGTCTGTCTGGCCAGGAAGTGCGAGGCTCCAGCATGAAGCTGAAAGAGCCGGCAAGGTAATCCCAATTTAACAAGTCAGAAAGAAGAAAGAAGTACGAGGCTACAGCATTTCAACGGAAAGAAGGCAGCTCTGTCGGCAAAGTGAAACCGCTGACGACAGGGAAACTCGCTTAGCCATTAATACGCAAGCAAGGCGAGCACATCGGCAAAACAAAACTTCCGAGGAGAAAGAAACTCGCTTAGCTGCTGATAGACAAAGGGTGTGAGTACCTCAGCAAAACGAAACGACTGACTCTGCATTTCAATGTTTTTTCGGCTGATTTCATAGTTTCTAGGAGCCCAGGCTTACACAGCTAGTAGGTAATAATATTTTTTATGTATTCACATGGTACCTCACAGACTGTTGGTAAGGATCCATCCAATGGCAGAATGTTGAGGATGACTCCTTAGTTGTCTTCATGCAAGCTGATAATGCTGGCTTATACTGTAGAGGAATGTCAGGAGTCATTGTGTTTCTTCATGCTGTGGTGGATAGATTCTCACCAAGTGGAAGTGGAGCCTTGGCCTTGTGTGCTTGTGGATGTTCATCCACATTGCCTAGAAAAAAATCCTTTGTTTTTCTTTTAAGGAAGTACATGTCATGTTCATCAATGCTTTTTCCAAAATTAGCCTGTTTTCTTGTTAGTCGTTTTTCAGTTTACTTTGCTGCCCTGTCGTCTGCTGTTTCTATTGTTGTGTTCATCCAGAAAAAAGTATAGTAAATAATGATTCATTCCACCATGTGTGATTTTACTAAAGCAGTCTAAATGAACACAGTGTATTCGGCCATGTGCCTGAAACATGGTCATCTTTCTAAATTGTCATACTCCCAGTTTCCGCTATGCAGAGAAAATAAACAGAGAAGAAAGTCAGTCATTGTTTGGCGTGAAAATGTCCAGAGCTCTCAGTATCTTGACGGAGATCACAAAAGGCACAAGTCATCAGTACAGTCTGTGCAGCTTTTCATGTTGACCGCCTGTATATGTTTAACAATGTTATGAGCTGCCAAGGCTGGTGAGGTTATGAAGGGAGAGAATGATGGAGGGCATACATCGCAGCAGAGTGAACCACTCCTATAACCACCATGTGGCAGAGCAAAGTATACACGACTGCAGCATTGGGCCCTATAATGCAGGACAGAGAGGGTCGGGCACACCAAGGGTTTCTGTAATGCCTGTGTGCAAATTGGGCATTTTTGGGTGGCAGGCCACAAGTCTTTTCTGGAGTTGCCCCTAGTGACTACCCTAAAGGCGCATCCCCAAAGCGGCGTAAAGCTCCTTCATGGCTTTAGGGCAACTGAGCTTGGAGTTACAACAATAAACTTGAAAGTGGCAGTGAAGAAGTGCAGCCAATGAGTACTTCATAGACTGGAGAGGTCGTAGGTGAGCGGGAGATGAACACTGTTGACGTTTGTGCCTTATTTTATCGATCGGTGGACAGTGGAGCAGCCAGCCCCCCTGCCAGACAGGGTCTGAAGGCCATATAGTTAGGCCCAGAGTGATAGGTACTGTTCATTTATATAAAACATTCTCTTCGGCCGCTCTTCGAGCACTCCCTTACCGTTACTTTGTCAGCTTAAGCAAACAGAGGTTTAGAGGTGACATGATCAAAATGCTTGAAATTATAAATGGAATTAGTACCGTGAATCCTGGCTGTTACTTTAAAACAAATTCTTCAACAAGAACATTGAGACACAGGTGGAAACTTGATAAGCGTAAATTTTGTTTTTCCTCACCCAGAGAACCAGAGGCACGAGAATACGTTACCAAGTGGAGTGGTAAAGAACAGGACGTTAGGGACCTTCAGACTGGAAAAAATTAGGAGAAAAGCTAATCTGGTGAGCTTGTTGGGTTGAATGGCCAACGTTGTCCAAACTGTTCTATTGGATGTTTTGGATGGAGTTTGCAGATTTGCTCTCATTTTTCCGTTGGTAACCTTCTCACATCCCAGTGATGTGCATGACATGATAACTGGTGGCTCTAAATTGGCACACTATGAGCGAATGTGGCAGTGTGTGTGAGTGGGACACGGGCGCTCGAGATTCACAGGGACATTAACCCTTTAAACTCGGCCCCATTGTTTTGAACTTGGCAGCGGGACGGAAAACTAATGGAACGTTTAAAAGAAACTGCGTAACATCATTGATTTCCTCCGAATTATTATTACAGTGTTAAAATGCCATATTCCATACCCTGATAGCAATGTTATTCTCTCTTCCCTCAAAGATGACCAAAGTGAGGCTGAACTTAAAGCGTTAAAGTTTAACAGAAGAGATGCAGATAGTAATACAGAAAATACGCACTTTACCAATAATATTTTTTAAGGAAAATATTCAAATACTGTATTCATTTGAGACACACCAGAATCAGTGACCTGTTTGGAACCTGTTTGCCTTTAATGAGCAATGAAAAGAGAAAGGATCAACTGAAATGAACACATCAGATGCCACCATTTTTAAACTTTTTACTGAGGAATCTGTTACACATCTTGTAAAACAGCGACTTGCAAGATTTTGCTTCAGTAATCAAATAATCTGAAAATCCAGTAAAGATCTGATAAAACATATACTTCTTTATATCCCGGTCTCCATAAAAAAGGATATATACTATAATTTAAACATTTATTTTATATATACATCCCGTATATAAAATCTCTATAGTTTACATCTAAAGCCAAACCCTGTTTAACAAGAACTTGCTGTTGTCCATTTCCTTCTTAATCATGCACAAAGAATGGCGTGGTGTTAGTGTGTCAAAATTTATATCTTTATTGCAACTGATTTATCAAATCACACTCACTTTACTGCGGCTGGGGCACTGGAGTTACGCAACAGATACAGTAAATATTTTGAATGTGTGCCTGAATGATCGAAGTGTGCAGCAAAGGGTTTTGATGTGCCTTTACTGGGTGGAAATGAGTCACTACGTCTTAACTCGTAGGGAACTCCCTTCCATTATTTGTTAAATAAAGGAGTATCAGCTTCACAAATGTGCTGGGGGGCCCGGTAGATTATTAAAGCTTTTAACAGTGACAGTATTTTTAATTTTTCTTTCTTTGTTTAAGTCTCATAAAGTTGCCATGTATCTGCCTAAATGAAATGAGCCTACAGCCTTAAGTGAAACCGCGTCCCTTTAATCTGGATTTTCTATTCCTTTTCCCTGTGCCCTCAAGGATTTGTATTTTCTTTTATTTTATCAAAATGAAGTGAATAGGGTGAAGCTGGCCCAAGCTCTCATGAACAGGGTTTAGCTATTTATTGCACAATATAAAATAATTCTTAACGGGGTCTGAACATAATAGTCATCTGTTTCTCATAGGAAGGTGGATCTGTGAATAAAAGTGCAAATGTTGTGGGGTATAAATATGTGCTGGGCTTGTTCTGTGAATTATCCGTATGGACAAATGATAAAACAAAGTAAAATACTGTGATCCCAGCAAATCTCCACAACCAAAATACTAAGTTTTGGATGTCGTCTTTTAACAATCAAAGTGTATTTAGAAACGGCAGTGTGTGAAATGCCTAGCAACTGGGGTTATTAGCCCTTTAAAAAGTCTCGAAGGAGCTATTAACACATAATTACATTTTTAGAAAAAGCACATAATGCATTCATTTGCATTCTACCAAAAATAAGAAATTACCCTAATTTAACATATTTTACTGCAATAATATTCTGTCTAATGTAAATTATATGCTGCAATGCATCAACCCCTTATTGCTACTGTTCAAAATACTGGAGATGGGCTAATAATGGTAATAAGTGTGGTGCCTTGTTATTCTTCTTTATAACCGCATAATAAGAGTGAGAATTTGAGTAGCTGGTACGCCATGTAAAGCCGCTTTTCCAGTAGGACCCATGAACCAGAGACACTGAAATGAAACTCGGTTCTTGTTTTATTTCCACTATTTGTTTTATTCATTCCTGGGCACAACTTTTAGGATTTCACAATTCTGTTGGCTCCTGCTCTGTAGATGGAATCGCAGTAACGTGGCAGCATGAGCATGAGCGTCATCTTGCACGTAACAAGGTTTTCGGCTTTTTTTCTGCGCACTATTTTTAAATGTTTGCTTCTGTTATTTGGATTTGTGTGATACTCACTTTTTATGCAAAATGGCATAGTGAGAGCCCTTGAGAGCAGGCAAAGTGTAAGCATCCACCAACAGTATTTAGTGCAACCCTAAAATGTCAGTCCAGATCAGTGAATTTCAAGGAAGCTGGCAGAAGTGGACATTCTGTGCAGAATAATACCGTACAGTGCCAAGAAAAC
The DNA here is from genome assembly GCA_026402145.1 of Polypterus bichir lapradei. NCBI lineage: Eukaryota > Metazoa > Chordata > Cladistia > Polypteriformes > Polypteridae > Polypterus > Polypterus bichir. The sequence continues at coordinate 18,817,576 of JANRMT010062813.1, read as the reverse complement.
ACAAGTCTGAAATAGCGTAAGCCACCCTAATGCAGGCTGTTCATAAGGAATGTAACGATTTCATGAGGTTCAAGTACACCAGGGGTGTCGAACTCCAGGCCTGGAGGGCCGCAGTGGCTGCAGGTTTTCATTCGGACCCTTTTCCTAATTAGTGACCAGTTTTCACTGCTAATTAACTCCTTTTCCCTTCATTTTAATAGCCCTGTTTTTAAGGATTCGGTCCTCTGAATTTATTCCTTTCTTTTTTAAATGACAGCCAAAGAGAAATGAGACACGAAACGAGCCAACAGGTGACCAGCTAAACTGGGTCTTCAAACTCCAGCCAATCTCTTAATGAGGAGCCGATTCTTGTTGTTAATTAAACCCGTTATTTAATTCTGTGGCTCAGCAACATTTATTTATATAGCACATTTTCATACAAAAAGTAGCTCAAAGTGTTTACATAATGAAGAATAGAAAAATAAAAGACACAGTAGGAAAATAAAATAAGTCACCATTAATTAACATAGAATAAGAGTAAGGTCCAATGGCCAGGGTGGACAGAAAAAACAAAAAAAAAACTCCAGACGGCTAGAGAAAAAAATAAAATCTGTAGGGATTCCAAACCATGAGACCGCCCAGTCCCCCCTCGTTGCTGCTCTCACTCTGTCACAGCAGGCTTTTCCAAAACTGTTGATTTTTCTGTTTTTTCTAAGAACACCGTCAAGATGTTTTAGTGAAGCTGAGAGATCAGCCTTCCCGAGACCTTCACCATTCTTTACTGTCAGATACTGTGTGATGGGCACAGGTGAGCTGGTCATGTGGCGGCTCGCTTTGTGTCTCATTATTGTTTGGCTGCTAGTTAAGGAAAAAGAAACAACTACGGGGCAAGTGAATTAAAACTAAGGCAAAAGAAGTTAATTAGCGGCAAAAACTGGTCACTCATGAAGAAGATGGTTAGTATGAAAACCTGTGACCACTGCGGCCCTCCAGGACTGGAGTTCAACACCAGTGAAGTACATAATAAACAAGAACAGTTGCATCAAATATTTATAATCTTAAAATGTATGCTTTAATTTAAATGTTTAAAGTGTAAATATTCTCGATTGCAATAGTAATGTGTCAATTTTCACCTTCTGATTGAGGTCCATAGGGGGCTAGATCCCCTTTAATAGACCAAAAATAAAAAATAATGTCATACTCCCATTCACTGACCTTAAAATAATCTAAAACATGACCCCACATGCTTAGGTTTGAAAATTGTTTTAGTTAGCCCTCTGGCAGTGGCTGTTAGAGGGTTAGGACCACCAGTAATGAATCATATATTGAAGATATTATCTTATTCACGACCAGCAATCTCAATATAACATAAAATGACTCTCCATGTCCTAATTTTATCAATGAAGAAGAATACATTGCATTTATATAGCACTTTTAAAGACACTCAGGTCTTTACTTAGAGAGGGCAGAGCCATTTCAACCAGCAGCATCCACCTGGTAGCCATTTTGCACCAGTATGCCCACAACACATGGTGGTGAAGGGGTGAGAGAAACAGTTACCCAATAAGGAATGGAGGATGATTTGGGCAGCACAATGAGCAGGACATAATGGGAAGTGCAGCCAGGACATCGAGAAACACCCTGTCTTTACAAAAAAATGTTCAGGGATCTTTTATGACCACAGCAAGTCAAGACTTCTCAGCCGAAGAACTGAGCCAATTTTTACAGTACAGTCTCCCCCATCGCTGCACTGGGGCATTGGGATCCACATTCAGACCACAGGGTCTGAAACGTCTCCCACCCTCACCACGCCTCACCAACACCTCTTCCGGCAGCAACCCAAGCTTTTCCTGGATGGTCTTCCATCCAAGCACTGGCTGGGCCCCAACAGGCTTTGCTCCAGCTGGACTACCTCTTTTCTGAAGTGCGTGTGATACGGCTGCTGGATGATATGCTGTAATACCAATCTCCATTTTTTCCAAAGTTTTGCAAAAAGGAGTAACTTTGACCCCTTGTATCCTATTGGGGGTGAATCCCTGGGGTTGGTTAACGTGGCCTGCACAACCTTAAGTCCTTCTAATCATTTTTTGCTTGAAGACACCTATTGGTTTACTCTTGTGAAGGACAGCCGGGTCCCATGCCTGGCAGGGACGCCCCTGCTGCTTATGTTCCGGGGGAGCCGCCATGGGCAGTCCAGTACCTCCCCCGGGACGCTTGGTGGCAGCCTCCATGGCCAACGGTGATTCCCCAACCACCCGCAGGGCTCCATGGGAGATGGAGTCCTCCACAGCCTGGTTGGGGGCTCGGATGGCCGCTAGGGGGAGCTGCATGGACTCAGCAGCTTGGCAGGATGAATCTTCAGCCCCACCCGGAGGTGCAATTAGGACCAGGTGGTCAAGAACCTGGAACACTTCCGGGTGGGTTATAAAAAGGGCCAGCCACCACCACTTGGAGAGCCAGAGTTGGGAGGAAGGAGACGAAGCTTGAGGAGGAGTGGTGGTAAAGAAAGGAAGAGAACTGGTTTGTGCTTGTGTTTTGGAGACTGTGTTTGGGCTGTGTGGCACTGGGAAGACGTGTCCCACAGCCGAAGAAAAATAAAGTCTTTGGTATTTTTTATACGTGCCTCCGTGTCCATCTGTGTTGGGTCAGGCGCCTATATAGAGCCTTTGTTACACTCTTTATCATGAGGGTCTAATTTGCTGCACAAAATGTAGAAAACAGCCTAAAAATGAGGTGTTTTCAGGTCTACAGGGCAGTAGAATAGGAGTAGAATCCTAAAAAGCATGACGCCGTCCATAACTAGGCATCAAAATGAGTTCAGTGGTATGACGTATATACCGGTGAGTCAACAGGTGTTGGAAAAAAATGGAATTACTTTAATGCAATCGTAAACACAATAAAAAGTGAAACTAAAGTAAAAAGAACACCTGCTATGACATATACAAATAACAGAAATATACATTTGATGCAACTTCTCTTCTTTACAGTTACAGACAAAAAAATCCTGTACTCCTTGTTCTGTTTCCTGATAGACCCCTGGCCATATTAGAAAAGCGGCATCAGGTAACTTTATAGTCAGACCCCGTTTGACATGCTCTTGCCTACTAACAGAAATACATCCGCAGCATAAACCCGTCGACAAACAGGAGGCCTCTGCTCACTTTGAGACAGAGAGAAAAATGAAGCTCATGCTTATTTGTATTTCAGGCATGCAGATGTACAGTCGATGCACTAATCATCAGCTTGGCATTCTCAATTTACATCTGAGAGAGAGAATTTTGAGGACTAGACAAAAAAAAAATAATTAAATTATTATGGCTTCTTGGCAAATGTATCATAATTATTACTAGTATTATTATGATGCGCCTTTTTTAACAACAGACATCTACAGTATACGCTATGTTTTAATCATTGTACTGTATGGTAAAAAAAACTTGTCTGCAAAACTGAACTTGCCTGGGTCTTTGGTGCTTGGCATGTTGAGCTGTCCATCCTACCATCAAGAAAGGTGCCGTCTCACTTCACAGTCCTTACATAATCACATTTTCAGTCATTATCATATTGTGTGCAGTTAAACCATTCCAATCAAAAGGAAATCTTTGATATTTCCTTGTGCTGCATTCCAGTGTCATATTTATCTTGCCAGTATAACAGGAGAATATAGCAGAATTATGTGCAATACAAAACTACTGGGCTGTCTACCAGTTTCCTTAACCTTTTTTCCCATTCACGGCTGATTCGGAGACACTGATGAAAGCAGCAGCCATGGCAGCACGCCAGTCCTGACTATGTTATTGGTATATTACACAAAAATAAACACTCCCTTATATCTGGTCACGGGTCACTGGCCAGTTGACCTAATTCCCATTCTTTGGATTTCATATCCCAAGAGGAATGTCCATGAAAATATAAGGAGAACACTTAGGAGTGCCACTCCTGGTGGGGATTCTATACACTGGAGATCCTCAAGTTCACTCTTGGAGGGCTGCAGTGGCTTCAGGTTTTTGTTCAAACCCAACTGTTTTATTTAGAAGCCAATCTATGCCAATAGCAGATCTTATTTCATTTCATGTCAGATTATTCTTATTTTGTTGATATTTCCTTATCCAAATTATTAGTAATTCTCTGTCCTTCACTTGTTTCTCTTTTAATTCTCTCCAGATATTTTATTGAAATTTAAGAATGCAAACACAACTATATTAGGGCCATGTCACACAACAATAAACACTCTCATACTCTTGAAGGTGTACGTGGTGAGCTGCTGGTTCTTCTGTCATTTGTATCTCATTATTAATAGCCAGATGATAAAAACAGTAAATGCAGCTGTTTAAGACTAAAATAAGCAATTATGAGTTGGGAATCTTGATGAGTGAGTTAACTAAACTGAAACACAAAAAAGTTGATATCAGCCAACTTGGTTTCTGATTAGGAAATTGAGTTGAAACAAAATCCTGCAGCTATTGCAGCCCTCCAGGACTAAGGCCGAGGACCCCTGGATTAAATTAACCTTCTTTCTATTTTCGGAATCCATTTAATGCAACAAAGGGTTACAAGAAGTCAAAGCCTCTCCAGGTGGCATTTGTTGTAAGGCAGGAACCAACACTAGACAGGATACCCGTTCATAGGGAAACCTCCTTGTACGTACAGCACCAGTCTCGACTCACCAGTCAGTCACAGAACACAGAAGTAGACTCCACTTTTTAACATTCCACTGATGAGAATGTTAGTTTAACACTAATTATGTATTGGTGTTGTATATGTGAACAATGGCCTATGTCTAAAAGTGTTGTGCAGTGATTTAAAGTTTTATTTAAGATTTTCAAATTAAAAAATGAACACATTAATTTAAAATGCTTTTTTTTAAAAAAAGAAATTTAGCCTGTTTTTAATATTGCCTATTGTTCTCATTTGTACTAGTTATGCAATTTGTGATATGAATGGGCAGCTGGCCATACACTGCAATTTATAATCTGAAGACAAAGCTTTGGACTTTTCCTTGATGCATTTTTCAGCAGTGCTGGCACAAAGCTTGTATCCTGAGTGCAGGAGAAATGCCTCTCACATACGTTTAGGTCTTCTTCAGGATCATCTGTGTATTAACCATTAAACAGGGGTGCTCAAGAGCTGCTGGCTTCCCTAATTCCCTGGTCTCTAGTACCAATCAGTCATAAAAGCACCAGTGGTTTTTACAGTTCTTTTCCTGGCTAAAAATGACTGTTTACAGTAATTACTGTGAGTTGCAGGAGAGTGGCTGCCTCTGGAAGTAAAACAGGCAAGTACTTTGAAGTGTGCTCTTATTTTGTACACTATTTTAAATTGTTATTTTTGTAATAATAAAAAAGAGCAAGCCCTGTCAACAGGTTTTTATATTCCTTTATCAGACTGAATTTATGTCATAATAAATGTGTCTAAAACAGATGGTTCATGTAGTTGTCTAACTTTTGTGAACTATTTATTCCTGAAAGAACAAGCAGAACAAATTTCCCTATAACTGCTTCTGGCCATTTTTGGAACCAGCAGCATATGACGTTTTGGGTAGTTTACACAGTATATATGCTTTCAATTCTTTGGTTTGATATGGTTATTAAATTGTATTTATTTATACTTTACATGATATAGAAATGGGTGGTACTGTGGCACAGTTGTTAGAGAAGCTGCCTCATTGCTTCAGATGCCTGGGATGGGCAAAGTCTGTGCATGCTCTTCCAGTGTCTGCATGAGGTATTCATCCCAAAGAGAGACAGGTAATTATAACTAGAGACTTTAATCTAGACTGCTATATGAGAAAACTTCCATTCATGTTGGACTTGTGGGCACAACAAGCTGAACTTGCTTTGTTCAAATGCCAGTGCCTTTAAATGAAAAACTGCAGTACAACTGAGCAGATATGACCACGTTTTAGTCCCACCTATAAGCCCATGATTGGTAGCAGAAGCTCTCTTATTCAAGCCTATTCAAGTTCTTTGCTATAAAATAAAATATGCATAGAGTATATATATATATATGTATTGTCAGGGATGCCAGGGGCAACGACCCGGCCGGGACGCCGTGAGGGACTGGAAGAGGGTCAGAGCCCACCCTGGATCACGTGGGGGCCGCCTTCCTGGTTGCTTTGGGGGCCACGGGTACAGGGCATGGAAGCTCCACCCTGTAGGGGCCCGTGGTCACCGCCAGGAGGCGCCCCAATGCCTTGGGGACCTGTTACCCCAGCACTTCCGCCACACCAGGAAGTGCTGGGGGGAAGATTTAGGACGGCACCCGGAGAGCTGCCGGGAGGACAGCCGGCACTTCCGCCACGCTGGGGCGTGGCCAGAGGAGAAATGTCGGGAACACCTGGTGCTCATCCGGGGATTCTACAAAAGGGGCCGTCTCCATTCATTCGAGGCTAGAGTCGGGTGGAAGGAGGACGAGGCAAGAGAGGAGAGTGGAGGCGGCCCGAAGAAAGGCATTGTGGCCAGGACTGTGACTTTGGGGTTTGTGCACGTGACTTTAATTGTAAATAATATAAATAAACGTGTTTGTGGGTGACATGAACGTGTCTGCCTGTCTGTGTCCGGGTCAACTTCCACAGTATATATATATATATATATATAAAAAAAAAAAAATATATATATATATATATATATTTATATCTATTATATAAAAACATCCTTCGATGTGCCAAGACTTTTTGGAAAACAGATTTTTTCAAGTCCCGCGAGAAGAGACTTTTGCCTTGACATTTTTTCAAGTCACGCCCTCCTCTCAAACATTTTAAAACAAGACCTCAACTCTCATTTGTGTGAATGCTTTTGTCAGACACACTTCCTGCGCTCTCCGGTCTTATACAATTTTCCTCACTTTAAGTTCCCAATTAAAGAAGACGTATTATGTCCAAATCTTATTGAAGAATTTCATCACAAATGGTTATCAACATAAAAAATGAGTACACACACAATCCTAGCACCGAGGAAGTCAAATGAATTAACGCCAAAAATGTCGAATGGCTTCATGGCAAATTGATTAAAGGCATATCAATAGATTATGTTGAAACAGTTGGTGGTGATCATATGGAAGATGAAAACAACAACTTACAATATTCCAAAGAATATCTACAACTGTTAACAACGTCTGCTCTTTCAACGCACAAATTACTGTAGAAAGAAGGATGTATCTAAGAACATTACGTAACATTAGACAACAAAGGCGAACTTGATATGCCATTTGTATTGAAACGTTAACAGTTTCCGGTTAGAATAGCTTTTGCAAAGCCAATTTACAAATCTCAGAGCCAAATATTCGAAAAAGTAATTTTATTTAACAGAAAGAAAGAAAAGAAATTCAACCAAGGGTAGTTATATGTTGCGTTGATGCATACGTAACAATTCCCATGAAAATAAAACTCTGTTTAAATTGTACATCTGCAGCCCCATACGCGAGCGGCAGAATCGCAAAGAAGCTAGCGCATAGCACAGGCCGGGGGTTTGGCGAGCAAATAACTATATATATAGTTAGGTCCATAAATATTTGGACAGAGACAACTTTTTTCTAATTTTGGTTCTGTACATTACCACAATGAATTTTAAATGAAACAACTCAGATGCAGTTGAAGTGCAGACTTTCAGCTTTAATTCAGTGGGTTGAACAAGACGATTGCATAAAAATGTGAGGCAACTAAAGCATTTTTTTAACACAATCCCTTCATTTCAGGGGCTCAAAAGTAATTGGACAATTGACTCAAAGGCTATTTCATGGACAGGTGTGGGCAAGTCCGTCATTATGCCATTATCAATTAAGCAGATAAAAGGCCTGGAGTTGATTTGAGGTGTGGTGCTTGCATATGGAAGATTTTGCTGTGAACAGACAACATGCGGTCAAAGGAGCTCTCCATGCAGGCGAAAGAAGCCATCCTTAAGCTGCGAAAACAGAAAAAACCCATCTGAGAAATTGCTACAATATTATGAGTGGCAAAATCTACAGTTTGGTACATCCTGAGAAAGAAAGCAAGCACTGGTGAACTCAGCAACTTAAAAAGACCTGGACGTCCACGGAAGACAACAGAGGTGGATGATCACAGAATCATTTTCATGGTGAAGAGAAACCAATTCACAACAGCCAACCAAGTGAACAACACTCTCCAGGGGGTAGGCGTATCGATATCCAAGTCTACCATAAAGAGAAGACTGCATGAAAGTAAATACAGAGGGTGCACTGCAAGGTGCAAGCCACTCATAAGCCTCAAGAATAGAAAGGCTACATTGGACTTTGCTAAAGAACATCTAAAAAAGCCAACACAGTTCTGGAGAAACATTCTTTGGACAGATGAAACCAAGATCAACCTCTACCAGAATGATGGCAAGAAAAAACTATGGAGAAGGCGTGGAACAGCTCATTATCCAAAGCATACCACATCATCAGTAAAACACGGTGGAGGCAGTGCGATGGCTTGGGCGTGCATGGCTGCCAGTGGCACTGGGACACTAGTGTTTATTGATGATGTGACACACAGGACAAAAGCAGCTGAATGAATTCTGAGGTGTTCAGAGACATACTGTCTGCTCAAATCCAGCTAAATGCAGTCAAATTGATTGGGCAAGGTTTCATGATACAGATGGACAATGACCCAAAACATACAGCCAAAGCAACCCAGGAGTTTATTAAAGCAACGAAGTGGAAAATTTTTGAATGGCCAAGTCAGTCACCCGATCTTAACCTAATTGAGCATGCATTTCACTTGTTGAAGACTAAACTTCGGACAGAAAGACCCACAAACAAACAGCAACTGAAAGCCGCTGCAGTAAAGGCCTGGCAGAGCATTAAAAAGGAGGAAACCCAGCATCCGGTGATGTCCATGAGTTCAAGACTTCAGGCTGTCATTGCCAGCAAAGAGTTTTCAACCAAGTATTAGAAATGAACATTTTATTTCCAGTTATTTAATTTGTCCAATTACTTTTGAGCCCCTGAAATAAAGGGATTGTTTTAATAAAATACTTTAGTTGCCTCACATTTTTATGCAATCGTTTTGTACAACCCACTGAATTAAAGCTGAAAGTCTGCACTTCAACTGCATCTGAGTTGTTTCATTTAAAATTCATTGTGGTAATGTACAGAACCAAAATTAGAAAAAGTTGTCTCTGTCCAAATATTTATGAACCTAACTGTATATACATACAAAAAGAAAAGGAAACATTTTAAAAATAACGTAACATGATTGTCAATGTAATTGTCGTCGGCTTATTTTAGTATTGAGAGTGACTTTGATGATTATAAAGATTTTAATTTATGATTGTAAATGTTGTATTTGAGAAATGCACATTTTTAGGATGTAAGGATCTTTATGTAAACAATGTTTGTAGTTCTGCCCTCGGGCTGGAAAATGACCAAGCTGTCTGCTGAGCTCACTCTTGACCATGCAACGTAAAGTTGGCCATGTGAGAGGCAATCTTGTGTCAAGTCAATGCCAACCTTTTTTAGAGTATGGCCCTGTGACTTATTTATTGTCATAGTGAAGCAGAGCCTTACTGGAAATTGGAGGTGTTTGAATTGGAATGGGAGGTCAGTGGGCATGAGAGGAATGCAAGGAATAAATACAGTCTCCCCTGAGTCAGTTCCAGTGAAGACAGTTGCCTCAATGGGACTCTTGTGCAGAGATGTGATCTGAAGCCTGATGCCGTTACAAAGTTTTGGTGGTTGTAAGTTTCATAGTATCATAATTGGTGTGCCAGCTTTCAAAATTAGAGTATGTGGAGGCATGCCCAGAGGATTAAGTGTGAAGAAACTCTACCGGATAGTGCATCGCGTCCTTTAGTTCTACAACAGAGTCGACAGACTTATATGTTTTTCTTTCAGAAGTTAGTTGGTGAAGTAAAATGGTGCTTATATGTGAAGTCATGTCATTTTTTGGTGTTAGAATAGCTCTCTCCCTCAACCATGGGATGTCTTTATCGTGCAGATTTTGTAGGTTGGGGAAAACATTTTCAATAAGGGTTAGTAAGGTATTCACCAGGAGACAGAGATTGTTAGGAACATTGATTTTACAGTTCTGTTAAATTGCCATCACCTATTTTGAAGAGGAGAGCAGTGAACTCTCCAGCTTTTTTGTCTCAATTCAAGTAAACCCTCATGTTTATTCTTAAGGTAAGAATGTTGGTCTTAGGCCATAGGTATGAAGACTTCAGACATGCTTTAACTTCATCGGCGCGTATTCCTCTTGGGACAAATGGTAAGGTCTGCCGGAAGTCTCCAGCCAGCAAGACTGTCAGGCCTCCCATCATTATTGTCATGTTTCTGATGTCTTGTAGGGTCCTGTCTAAAGCCTAAACACCTGCTCTGTGTGCCATAGTGCATTCATCTCATACAATGAGCTTACAATCACGCACCACTTGTGCCTTGGTGCTTTGCTTGGATATGTTAAATAAAAGGGAATCAGTATGAGTGAGGTTTAGAGGTAGCCTGAAAGAAGAATGAGCAGTCCTTCCACCCTTGAAGCGGTGGAATAAAGAAGAAGTGAGCAGTGAGCACGACGAACAGCTGAGGAAAGCAAGGAAGCGAGTGAGGAGGCACATGAGCGTGGAATGTCGTTAATGTATATAGGCAGGGAGCCAACCACGTGGTAGGTGTGTGAAAAAAGGTAGAGGGATCAGGGGTGGCCCTTGTGCATCTCTGCTGTGAGATAAATCCTCTGTTAACGGAAATAAGGAATGAAACTGTCAAAAGGAGAGGTCAGTTTCGAAAGTTCCATATGGCATGATGGTGAGAACCACCAAAAAGAAGACGTTATTTTCAAAAGTTCATTGTAGGGCATGGCGCAAAATGAAACATAATTAACGTTTGTGAGTACAGTGTAAAGGATGAGCATGGGAAATTTGAGCTTCCTACATATATTGGAAGTCGCAGAAATAGTGAGGAGGGGTTTCCCCTATCTATATATGCAGTTTAGGGGGTACACCCATTTCCCCCTCTTGGGTGTTACAATAGGACATGAAACATACCTAACTTTTGTAAGTACACTGCAAGGAATGAGCACGTGAAATTTCAGCTTCCCACCTATATGGAAAATGGGAGAATTAGTGATGAGTCAGTGAGGGCTTTGCCTTTTACTGTATACGTATAGATTTCTTTTTTTCTCTTGAACTTCTATAAAGTTTTAATTTCACCTATACATTAAAGTTCAGCAAAGTTGTACCATATTTTCCATTTTTAGAAGCTTTCTTCTCAGGGCCTTTTGCATCTCATCTACAGTTTCTATGATTGTGAGTGTGTATTTCTGTGTGACATTTCAATGCACTGAACTGCCAGCAGGGGTAGGGTCAGATTCTGACTTGCAGCAGATAGTGCTGACATGTAGCAGTAGCAACTCTCAAGTGAATTAATTACTACCACACAGCTCCAAAATCTTGGGTTTAGATCTTGTCCTGATTAGTGTCTATATGTAGTATCTACATTTTCCATGAGCTTGCATGGGATATATCACTTTTACACTGGTTTCATCCTACATCGTCAAGACTTGAAGGTAAGGTTGTGCATGAGTGTACCCTGTGACTGATTAGTTTCCCGTCTAGTGTAGATTCTGCATTGCTCCTGATTGTGGTAGAATAGGTTACAGTTCCCTTGGACCCAGTGTTCGAATAAGTGAGATCAAAAAATGTATAAATGGATGGATGACTATTTGAGAGATGGGCTGTGACTCCAAATCTCTCTTTGAAATGGCTATGCAGTTCGGTAGATGGATTCACCAGAGTATGCACAAAACCTCTCCCATACACTTTTAGAGGAGCCCAACAGTTGATGTTTTCTGCATTTGATCCATTTTTGGATTTGGAATGACTCGTCTTTTCCATCACCAGAACAATATTTCCCAAACAAAAAGCTTAACAACACCAAAAAATCACTTTGAGCGAGAAAGCAATATTGCATTCTTTTCCATTGTTAACAAAGGTGGCCAAGGTAATTTTTATTTTGCTTATAGATGCCTTATAGTGCACTGTAGCAGGATTTTGTGCCTGCCATGCTTAAGATGTTGCTCTGATGTGAAGAATGTTTTGCTTATGATTTTGTTATTAGCAATTTTCCTTTGAGCGTTCTCTATATTTTGATTTTCACCTTAAAGTATCCATCTTATCCTATGCTTTTTCCTACCCTGATCACTTCAAAGTGTGCAGTTGCATTTTTGAAGCTGGTCACGGTGGGTGCTTTAAGATAGAAAATCATACACATTTATATTAAGTATTACCCAAAAATGGAAAAGTGAACATCAGACTCTGCATTCCACAAAAAAGTTAAACTGTCAAACAAGGTAATGTATGTAAGATGTTTATGGGATGCTATGTGTAACTAACAGAAATGTCACTTTTCTTAATATCGTAATAACACATGCAGAAGACACACAGGTTTAAATAATAGCTAGTTAGCTGTTTCCTACGTTGTTAAATTAGACTCTTTATTAATTGACTGACTTTTAGTTAAGAACAAATTACATTACTGACAATTCTAAATACCTAATAACCAAACCAAATTAAACTGGAGGACTGAGACATTCCTCTGTAGAATTCTTATGTCCTTTAATGTTCATTTGGGTCTCTCCAGGTACTCTGGTGTCCTGCCATATCCCATGACATGTAAGAAAAGTTGATTAGTGATACAGATTGGCCTGCTTTGCATGTGAGTGTATTTGAGCGTACCCTGTCATGGAGAAGTGCTCACTTTGAAGTTGGTTTCTGCCTTGCTCCCTATGAGAAGCTCTAGTCCCAGTGAATCTGTGTTGCAATACATGTGTTTAGAAAATGAATATTTGATCGGCATGGCCCTGCAGGACCAGAGCTGTTAACCGCATGGATTATTATTTTAATTGGAACAGAAAACAGTAGCCAGTGCAACCCACAAAGAAAGGAGATGGAGACCCTGACCATAAAGATAATCATGCAGGCTATAGCTATATTCTTCCAGTGAAACATCTTAAGTGTTAATTGTAATATCTAGAGGAAATAGACAGCTCACTTCCAAAGTGAAGTTCTTTCCAGAGTTGAGGTGGTTTTTCCAACAGATAAACTCTGGTTCAAATCAAACCAATCCTGTTAAAAAAGTATTTCACATTTTTTGAATGCATTTACAAAATACTGTCAGTGATTGATACATTAACATCTTATAAAACGCTAAAGGAAATCTGCAATGTTACCCAATCTGGAATCAAAAAGTGTCTGCTATTTCTATTAACATTTCCATTGCAAAAATTTTGGAAAATAAATTGTTAATAACTGTAGTACTTATAGTATTTATTTAAAAGCAGATTTCATTTTAGTTTGCCCCCTAAACATCAGCTTTCTCATACAAGCTTAATTCAGGCAGAGGGTTACAGACTATCTTGGCAGATAACGGCCCTGGACAGGGCACCAGATTTTTGCCAGTTTAGAGTGACCAGTTAACCTAACGCACATGTCTTAGGACAGTTGGGAAGAAAACACACACAGACACAGAGAGAACATCCAGGTGTGGGATTTGAACCCAGGATGTTGGATCTGGGAGGTGACAGCACTGTCCACTACGCTACTGTGCTGCCCTACCGCCAAAATAATGAGAATAAAATACACAACTTGTGCCCTGTAAGTGTTGTAGATGTCAAAGCAAAACTCAGCCAGTACAGGTACAATGTGCCTTAAGAGAAAAACATGGCACACATTTTTAGCATTAATAGCATTTGTCTCCTTAGTGTAAAGTGCTGAAAAATAGAGCATAAAGTACTCATTACGATTAAGATAAATTAATACTGCTCAGGTTAAAACTGGTAAATCCAAAAAGAAGTTAATGTTCGAAACAGTGTACATTAAATAATAACACATAACATAAAATGTGTGCGTTGCCTAAAATGGATTCCAGTATATCCCTGTACCTAACTTAACCAAAAATAAAAAATACATATTTACTGGTGAGATTTTACAAGAAAATACATTTAGACTTCATTAAAGTGCTGTTAAATTCACAAAGAGCTACTAAATTCACATTGAATTACTATTCCGTCATACTTACGAGGCATTCTGTCCCATTTAGAATACTGTTGGTATGAGTGAAGTCAGAACTGTCAAAGGAAGCTGTAGAATTTCAGTAAAGTACATGGTCTCATTGTACTCTTTTTCCATGTTGTACTATTTTTGCAATTTCCTGCTCCACTCTGATAACAAGGTGATGTTGAAAGTTCTATAAGAAAACTATGTGTTTTCAACCAAGCGTTCCACCAAAGTGATTCAAGCAACAAAAGTAAATTTATCATCACTCTATTGTAGAGAAGATCCGAAATATTAAAATAGCCTCTAATGTGTTTAATCCTGTTCTTTCTGATATTACCCCATTGTAAATCTTAATTATATATAAAAATTGTAACTGTTCCTACTGTTGATTCTGCTAACCACATATCAAATTAGATGCACTGTTGTTCATAAAGGTATACAGGAAGAACATGTGATGAGAGTAAGTGGTAATCAGTAGACTCTCACAGGGCTGCTCCCTGTGTGTACAGCTAAGCAGACTAGTACATGCTGATTTTAACTATGAACCTAGTACAATTCTGTTTAATATGATTATGAGGAGAGTCTACTGACAAGCTTTCAACCACAACAAAAATCTCGCCCATCTTAACTCATTTACTTGATTGGTCTGGGGCAGGTTTGGACTTTTGGGATAGGTAAGTTTCATTCTTTTGCTGAAGTACCCAGCCCACCTTTCCTGTTTCATAATTCCATCTGTTTCGGCAAACTTAGGTTTTTACTTGGGAAACTGCAGGATTGTCTTCTGGTGTTCTTTCTCCATCACGAGACTTTTTCCTTTTTTTATTGCCTGAAAAAAATACACATATATATATATATATATATATATATATACAGTATATATCATTATATAATAGCAGCATGAATGTGTCTTCTATTAAAGGATGAGTTTGGTATTTTTCAAGTTGAAGTTATTTCTTTACAATCATGGTATTTATTAATTTGCCACATAAAATTGTGTTGTAAAGTGAAGGGTTTTTTTTTATAAATTTTAAAAATACCTTGTCTGTTCTTGCAGTTTACAATGGGACTTCAGGTTACCAGGGTCCAAGCCTTAAAGGTCTGAACTTACCAAATATGCCTATTGTAAAGCAAGAATGTTATCAGATATTAATCCACATCTGCACAAATATTGTAAAAGAACAGATCCCTTTAGGAAGGAATTAAAAAAACAAACAATTTGTGAGATTCTATGATTTTAAAAGAAAATCAGCTCTGCACTTCATCCTGCCAATTGTCTCTCCTTTCACAGCAAAAAATGCAAGATGGCAAATGGGTGTCTGCACAAAATAATTATTTCTAGTTTCCTTTCATTATCACAAGGGTGCCTCATAAATGTGGAAGGCATGTTTTCTTAAATTGAAACTTTTGCTGCTTCACAGTGGGCGTATCTGGTATGTTTTCAGGCTTTTTCATTTACCTTTCAGGCCTTACACCCTTCAGCTCTTTTGTAAACTGCAAGACCCAACAAGGTACTTTTAAAATTTAAAAAAGCTTCACTTTAGAGCACAATTTTATGTGGCAAACTAATATATACCATGATTGTAAAGAAATAACGTTGACTTGAAAAATACTAAATTTATCCTATAACTAAAATCAATTAATGTATTTCAATAAATTCTAATTTATCATGGTGCCAGAGAGTGTTGGCATGTTGCATATCGGTCAGACATGCATATAACAAATTCACTGCAAATGTGAAAATACAATTACTACTGCTGTGACAAATATCCACAGTATCTGTCTATAACCTGTCCTTACATGTAGAATCTATATTATCCAAATCTACTGTATATTGTGTATATACAACTCTGTGTCTTTATGTGTATGCATTATGTTATTAGTAATGTGGGACATTGTAATTGCATTTAAACTGTGAATTTGTTATTTGTGCTTTGAGCCAGCACTCAATGAAAAATGATATACAAAAATAAACCAAATTAAGTTATTACCCCCAGAAGAGTGACAGCTACCTGAGTTCCCCCCTAAAATATCATTACACATTGGTATTAGAAGTCCAAAATATTATTAGGAACATTCCGAATATTTTAAACATTCTGCTTTATTACAGAATGGTGTTGGAGTGAAGTTTACACATTCCCACCTTATACGTGTGGTAATCTGATTTTTTGTCTTCACGCCAAAGAAACATGGATTAGATTGACTAGCAATACCAAAACACATATGTGCATGAATGGGCCCTGCATGAATTGGCTTCTCATATTTAGCACCCGATGTTGACAGTTTAGTCTTTCATGATCCTGATTTAGGTTTAAAAATGTTGTGTAACTTTAATATTAGTAGTTGCCCAATTTTCAGTTTTTACATTTTTTTTTTCAGTTTCAAAATGTGCATAGAAAAATCAACTGTTGCATTAAACTTTCAATTATATCGTTATTTAGATTTATGTGTAATTTTTAAAAGTACACCATGATGGATTAGAGGTTAATACTGCTACCTCATGCTACCTCAAGTCCTAGCCTAGTCACTCTAAGTGTGCCATTTGCAAGATGTCCCCATATACACAATAAAATGAGATGTGTGTTAGGTTAACTGGTGACTTCTGAGTGTTTGTGTGACTGACAGAATGCTACATGATAGGCTCCAGTCTCCACAGGCTCCAACTGAATTAAACAGGTGAAGTGATGAATGAATTATCAGTTATCATCAGTCCATCGATTTCTGAACTTCCTTTTCCATTCCTAGGTAATGGGACGTTAAAATCTATTTCAGAAGGATCTGGCATGAGAAAGGAACAAATCATTTTAAATATGTGAAACACACATCCCTACACACATATTCTAGAACGGGGTCTAGAGGGTCAGTCCTGGAGGGCCATAATGGCTACACATTTTTGTTCCAACACGATTGCTTAATTAGAAACTAATCGTTGCCAGTAACAGACTTTATTTAATTTCGTGGTTTGTTAGTGTGTTCATTCTGCAATGTCAGGTCATTTCTTTCCAAGGATATCATTCAAATGATTTGTAGCCTGAAGCGGAGGAGCAATTCTCAGACCTTCACTTTTTTTCTCTTCAGGTTTCTACCAGGTATTTTATTATTCTAGACAGGTCACAATG
Source organism: Polypterus bichir lapradei (assembly GCA_026402145.1). Taxonomy (NCBI): domain Eukaryota; kingdom Metazoa; phylum Chordata; class Cladistia; order Polypteriformes; family Polypteridae; genus Polypterus; species Polypterus bichir. The sequence continues at coordinate 18,800,502 of JANRMT010062813.1, read as the reverse complement.
AATACACACAGGTATAAATGGAGGCAGATTAGATGGAGAACTGCTGGTTCCTCTGCCATTTGCATCTTGTTGCTAACATTGAACAATTAAAACAGTCAGCTGCTGTTTAAGACTTAAATATGCAATTAAGGATGGGGAATCGTAACAATTGAGGCAACTAAAAATGTTGCTTAAGCAATAAGTGCTTCAACAGCAATAATTGACTTCTTATTAAGAAATAGATAGATAGATAGATAGATAGATAGATAGATAGATAGATAGATAGATAGATAGATAGATAGATAGATAGATAGATAGATAGATAGATAGATA
>JANRMT010062813.1:18777641-18800180 GCA_026402145.1 Polypterus bichir lapradei | reverse complement strand
ATAGATAGATAGATAGATAGATAGATAGATAGATAGATAGATAGATACTTTATTAATCCCAGGGGAAATTCACAAAATCGTGTTAGAACAAAAGTCTGTAGCCCCTACTGCCGTTCAGGACTGACTTTTTAGATCCCTGTTTTAGAATAATACAGAGTCTGAGATTAATCTAACATGTATGTTTTATGGGCATTTATAAAAAGTATAATAACCTGTTTAATTTAGGCAAAGATCAAATAGCTAAAGCTTCTACCAGCAGCATTGGCCAGAAGGGGGATTCAGCCATGGAGAGGTGGCACTGCATTCCATTACAGGACACACCCACTCCTAAGGAAGTATGGAGTTACCAGTTACACTAAAATATACACGCTTGACATGTAGGAGGATAAACCACATGGGCACAGGGAGAATTTAACCTCCACCTACTGTAGGCTGTGACCTTGCCATGATTGGACTCCATGACTCTGGAGACGGGAAGAAGCAACTCTCAATTCATAATAGTAACAGGAATAAAAAGGAAAAGAAGCAGATGGGTTTAGGAAAAATAAACAATCCATCCTAAATAGACATTATTTGTTCCACCCTCTATATGTCTTTATCCATTCATTTTTGAACTTGCTTTTCCCTTTGTATTTTTGCCAGGTTCCAAAGCTCATCCTACTAACATTTTGTGCAACGCAGGATTCAACCCAAGACTTGCTAGTCAATTGCAGGACAAAGTTTCCAACACACCATACCAGTTTGGAGTTGTTGGATAGCCTAACACAGAAGTCTTATTTATGTGATGACACATTGGAGCCTTCAAAAAACACATTCACGTCACACAGGGAGTGAGTAGGTCATTAGTTGAAACCAGGTCCCGTTATCTATGAGGCAGCAGTACTTACCACTACATTACCATCCCTCTAATAATAGCATACCATGTAAAATATTTTTAATGTTTCTGCTTTTAGAGAGTCAACTATAGTTTTACCTATGAAGGAAGATTTTAAGGTCTTGGACTGAAGAATGCCAACTGACCATACAGTATACCCAGCCTGACTTTGATTTAATGCCTTAAGGCATAAATTTCATCTCATGTTCATGAGAGAACACATGTACTGTAGCAAACATAAGTAAAACAGATTTCTTACTCAGTTTACGAAGCAGCTTTTTCCCTAATGTCTCCTCTGACCCACTGAGAGATAGACTACTGATGAATGGAGAACTGGACACATTTTCCTCAACTGGAACTCCTAAGGTGCCCTCATCTGTGAATTTATTCAAAAGAATATATATTATGTGAAGGATGTCAAAATGACCAACTATAGAGCTAAACCCCAAGGCAGACACTCACTTTGCTTTCCATCACTTTTAGAACTTTCAGTTAAGTCTTCACGGATGTAAGGAATTTCGTCCATCCAAAGAAATACGGAATCGCTGGGGCTTTTCTGGCCATCTGACTTGCTCCCTGAAGTAATGAAAAAAAATGCAGTCACCATTTTTACAGACAGATACTTTTTGATCTTACCTTCTTCATAGAAATACTTTACACAATTATTATATGTTAGTCAAAATAGAAGAGACATTTTTGTGCAAGTGAATTAGTCAATTATTCTGTATATCTTTATTTTACATGTTGCTGCAATAGACTTTGCCACATCTACTGTAGGTTCAGCTTCTGCCTGCCTGAATTGGAATAAACATGTTCATTAAATAGGGTGGCATGATAGCACTGCGTTTAGTGCTGATGCTTTACAGATCCGGCACTGTAAGCACATGTTCGATGTCCACATGGAGTCTGCATATTCTTTCCTATGTCTATTTGTGGTTTCTTCCAGATACTTTGGTTTTCCTCTAACATCTACAAAGATTATCAGAAGACGGCCTAATGCTAGACAGTGTGGCATAGTGGTTAGGGCTTGGGACTTCAAACCTTGAGGTGGTGGGTTCTTATTCTATTACTGACACTGTATGACAACTAAACAGGGTCTGTTAAAGCCCATTGAGAAATTCTTTGTGTGATTTTGGTCTATAAGTCAGCATCAGACAAAAATAAATACAAATAATGATGGCCTGGAGCATTGGCCAAGCCTGTTTCCCATCTTGAGTGTGTGCCTAGTATCGTTAGGATAGACTGCAGTCCGCCATGACCCTGCTTGGGTTAAGAGGGTTTGAGAATGAATGAATGAATATTCATTAAATAAGTGAATGCATAGGCAGAGTGACCAACACCGCTTTCTGGAGCAATTAACATTTCCTTAAAAAGAGTAAAATGAAAGAAGTGTGTATACTGTATGTTAGAAATGCATACAGTAAATATACTCATCAGAAAATCAAAGGAAAACATAAGTGAGAAAGGGAAGTAATAGAATGTCATTTTAAGAATGCGAGACTTTAAGCTTGTGTATGAATGAGTGAAATGACCATAAGACATGTAACAAATGAGAAGAGAATGTCCAGTCCATTAAGCTTATTCAGTTAGCTAAAAGCTAAGCTGTCCTAATATTTCATTTAGACATTTATATATTTAAAAATCCATCAAGATATTAGTTTCATTTATGTGACTTGGGAATTTATTCTAGATTCCCATGACCCCTAAATGAAGAAGTCCTCCTTGGCTTTTGTCTTGACAATAATTTCCACCGTGCCCTCATGTATCCGATTCACTATTTAAATTAAACGATTCTGTGGGAAGAGCTTCACAGACATCAGAGTTAGAACAGATGACAGAGGCACCATTAAGTCCAATAAGCTTTTTACTGAGAAACGTGCACTGACGCTTAGGAACACTGAGAAGCTAGCACAGATACTGAGGTTAAACAGCAAAGTGTGAGGTATGGTTAGAATCAAGATTTTGTTCAGGGGTTAGAGGGCTTCAAGGTTAGTGTGGAGGAGACAGGAGGTCAATTAGTCAGAGCGGCTGTGGTTTCACATTGTCATTCTGTTCTGTATGTGTCAAGATATTGATTACTTTCAATTATGCATTCATTTTCTAATCCCAATCCTGATTGAGCCTGTCATGGGGGAAATAACTGTTAGGCAATAACAGAACATCAAGTCCCTTGCAGGATACATTCAATTGATCACACAAGGTCATTTTCGACTCACTAGGGAACAACCATCTTTGTGTGAGAGAAAACTGAAGCAAAAGCAGAAAACCACCACAAGGGGAACATGCAAATTTCATGAAGACAATACCTGGACCATTGAATGTAGGATTTCATAGATTTGAGGAGGCAGTTCAAACCACTGTGCCACAGTGCCAGCCTTATTATGAAATACTGATAATTATTCTACAAACTACAATACTTAATGTAGGAAATATGTTGGTGGTTTTAGATAGTACTTTTTATAGCAGAAATTACTCATGAAAATAAAACTGGCTGTTAATCTATGTTGGTGTCATGGTGTCGTGGTGGCTGTGCTATTGCCTCTTGGGTAGGACCCAGAACCTCCCTTCTTCCTGTCTCTTTCTCTCTCTCTCTTTGTGCTTCTTTATATACTGGCTTCTCTTCCACTCACTCTGTCATTATTTTGAGATAAACCCAGCTTTGAACCCATTCCTGTGTTTTCTTCAGACAAAGGCCAGAATTACAACTGGGGTCAGGGAGAGCTACATAAAATCTTTTGGCCACCAAACCACAATGCCCCTAGTGGCTCCTGCAACCACTGTACTCATGAGCCTTCTGTAACCCTAAAGAGAAAGGCTGCTTAGGTGAATTCTGGGCTGCCTTTCTTCAAAGGGCTACATGGTCCCACTCTTTAACGCTCTAGCACCATATGCTACAATCTAACATTGACGTGAAACTAACCTCTGGGTACTTCTTCTGGACCTTATTTTTAAAAGGCTTCTGAACTGGAAGCATTTTCCAGGGGGTGTTTTGACCTACTGCTGAACCTCCATGATCTTTTGGTATCTTTAACTACTTCCCTTCTGGATAGTCCAGTCCACTTGCAGGACATACCACCTTTACATTGTCCTTTCTTTGTTAGCAGTATGACAGTGTATATTGTTACTTTGGACTCATGGGCATCCATGTCTTATAGGGTTTTGCTGTACCCTAGCATTGTTCTTGGCTAAGATGACAATCCTGACAATCCTTTACCCAACCAGGCAACCTATCACCCAAGGTACTTTGAACAATTAATGTCCATCCATCCATTATCCAACCCGCTATATCCTAACTATAGGGTCACGGTGGTCTGCTGGAGGCAATCCCAGCCAACACAGGGCGCAAGGCAGGAAGCAAACCCTGGGTAGGGCGCCAGCCCACTGCAGGGCACACATACACATACCCACACACCAAACACACACTAGGGACAATTTAGAATCGCCAATGCACCTAACCTGCATGTCTTTAGACTGTGGGAGGAAACTGGAGCACCAGGAGGAAACCCACGCAGACACGGGGAGAACATGAAAACTCCACACGGGGAGGACGCGGGAAGTGAACCCAGGTCTCCTAACTGCAAGGCGAAAGGTAATGTACTTATTATAAATTACTAGTATCTCTATTACAAAGTTATCAAAGGAGAAATAATTATTAGTAAAAATGTTATAAATTTTCTAATGTGTATCTCCACACCTGACAGGCACTTTTTTGTCTTTATTTTTCTGTCTCCTCTCTACCTCTATACACTTCTGTTCACTTGCTGCTATTAATCAAATAAACTTCTATTAAATGATATCCATATGTAACATATGGATAAACAGGAACAATTAAAAAATAAATAAATAAAACTGGACTCACGAACTATGCGGTTCTTCTCATTGAGTGCAGTGGTGATCTGTTGGACACTCTGCTCTTGCATCTTATTCTGTGTGGAGTGTGGAGCTCTCTGAATATCAGGCAACGTCAAGGGGCTTTTATTCACCAAAGGCTCCACATCAGGGATGTCAGGAGTCTCATTGCCACTCTCATTTACCTGGGTATCCGCATCTGGAGTCTGAGGAGAGCTGTCCATGCGTGTTGCAGTGAGAGCATTTTGGTAGTGCTGCCTTGTTATCTGGACAAAAAGAACAAAAATTCAGAATAAGATGGTTTGTATTTTGATGCCCCAGTAAATACATCTATCTAACAAAAACTAAATAAAAGGTTAAAAAAACATTCAGTCAAAGGAAACTTATAAAATACTAGCTGTGTAAGCCAGTGCTGAAAAAAAACCTGGCTATTAGAAACTATGGATTCTGGAATTTCAATCAATCAATCCATCGCATTGTTTGTGCGTTAGCAGCTAAGCGAGGTTCTCTTTTTTCCGCAGTTTCATTTTGCTGATCCGCTCGCTTCCATTGTCTATCAGCGGCCAAGCGAGTTTCTCTCTCTCCTCAGGGGTCTCATTTTGCCGATGTGCTCGCCTCACTTATGTATTAACGGCTAAGCGAGTTTCTTTTCTCGGCAGTTTCACTTCGATGACAGAGTTGCTTTCTTTGAGCTTCACACTGTAGCCTCGCACTTCTGGGCCGGACAGACAGACACACACACTTCTACACATAGACGTTTATATATAAGATGGTTCTCAAACTCATCACCTGCCTCAGGTGTAACATGGAAAGTGATTCAAGATGTCACTGAGCAGAATTTCATATGAAAAACCTATCTGAAAATAGCATGTCACACTACTAAAGTTTGCGTGCTTGAGAAGCAGCTCCAGACACTTTTAGATCTTCACAAGACCAAAAGTTAAGTAAGGCCAAAAACAACAGCAACAAGATATAGACTACAACAGATCAAACTTAAACACCAGTATTCAAAGAAGGAGTATGGAAATACAGAATTTCCATCATCAAAAAAGACTGAAATATCAAACATACTGTTTCTGATACAAAAAGTCTGGAAAAACTGAGCATCCTCCTGAGCCGAACAAAGTTAAAATGAAAGTGGAGCAATAAAATGATGTGCTAGCTATTGGAGTACAGTCCGCTTGACATGCTACAAAAATTACAAGTCAACAAAGGTCTGTTGCTTGGCAGCTGTTGGTGAGGGCAAGTGAAGACCCTCCATATACATTGCAGAGAAAAATCACAGAACCTGGAAGACCAAAATTATTTTGTTTTTCATAAATTCTTCCAGCAGCAGGAAATAAGCTACACAATTGGAACTTAGTATTCCGTTATAATGCATGGATGAAGGCATGGTGCAAAAATGACTTGACAGCTTCTACAAGTGAAAGGGACACATATTCTAGGAGCTAAGATGCTTAGAGAACTGTACATACATTTAAAGTAAATGGTGTCTGCAGAAAACGTGACGAAGATATACAGGAATGATCACTCCAACTAAAAGGAAATTGAGTCAAACATTGCACTTTTCAAAATTTTTACTTCTTAGTATTTGGAGTATTAAAAACAAAATTCATGAATCCAAGGCTACAGTATTGGCATGGGACTATGATACTATAGTAATTGTAGAGTTATGGCTAAATGAGAGTGATAGAAATAATATCAGTGGCTATAAATCCTTCAGAAAAGACAGATAAGAAAGTAAAGGAGGTGTGGCACTATATGTTAAAAACGATATACAAGTTCATAAAAACAAGACAGAAGAAGGGAATTCACCTGAACCAGTGTGGGCTAAGCTAGCAAGGAAGAAATCCAGAGATCTGTTAATTAAAGGACATGTCTTACTCTGATGCTATCAGAGAAGTAAACCAATTAAAAATTGAACAGAGAAGGCTGAGTGGTGGCCTAATCCAGGTCTTCAAAGTACTCAAGAACATTGATAAACTTGATCCACTATAACTCTTTTAATTAAATTAAAATCATGTATTTGACAACACAAGTGGAAGTTAAGGGGAAAGTGTATTTAAGCCTGAAGCCAACTTCTTCATGCAAAGAGTTGTGGAAATCTGAAAGCATTTACAGAGTTATAGAGTGGCAAGCTTTGAAAATTATCTCAACAATATTTTTGAATAACATAGCTGAAAAAAATATAATATAGATAATGGTAATAAATATTGTGATGGATTTTATATCTTGCCTTGACAGTTTTGGTTTACAACAATATATGGATTTTTCTACACATTGTAAAAGTCATATTCTTGATCTCATTTGTTGTACTGCTGTAACTCCTCTTGATTGCACTGCATCTGATCTGCCCTTATCTGACCATAAGCTAATGTTCCTTTATGCTAATTTAAAACTACACAAAACTAAGCAATATCACTGTTATTTTGCAACATTAAAAATATTCACTTGCCTTCTCTGTGCAGTGGAATTGATAATCTCCTATGTAAAGATAATTTACTTATAACTGATGAACTGGTTTCCCATTATAATGATGGATTACATAGTCTACTTGATAATCTTGCTCCTCTAAAATCTTGGTCTGTTTTCTTTATTTGTTCTGCCCCTTGGATCATCCCTGATCTATGTCAGCATAAAGCTAAAGGCCCTAGATTGGAACCTCCATTTGTTAAAGCAGGGCCTGCCGAACATAAAAAAGTTTACCATGATCATTTACTTCTTTATAAGGGTGCTTGTTCCACTGCCAAATCTGCTTATTATGTGGAACAGTTTAGGGTTAAGTAAAGGCAATTCTACAGCTTTATTTTCTGTGATTAATAAGGTTCTGCAGCCCCTTAATGCCCTTGCACTTCACATCTACTCCACTGAACAATGTGATATTTTCATGAATTTCTTTAATTCTATTGTCCCATTAATAACTGACATTATATGAGGGACGTTCAAAAAGTTTCCACACTTTTTTAACTCTATTAAGAATTTCAAAAACAAATTACATCACTTTTCTACATAGTCACCTTCGTTTGCCGTGCAATTTTCCCAACATCGTTCCAACTTTTTAATGCCCAATTACAACTCCTCCCACCTATGAAAATATAAAAGTGTAGAAACTTTTTGAACATCCCTCGTACATTCATCACTTTCTTCTGGTTGTGTTCCCTCAGCTCTTAAGATGGCTGATATAATTCCAATTTTAAGGAAACCTGTTTATGATCCCAATAATTTGAATAATTTTAGACTGATTTTAAGCCTGCCATTTTTCTCAGAAATACTTGAGAAGACAGTTGCTGCACAGGTACAGTTTCAGTATGGTTTCCATCGTTTCCAGAGTACAGAGACAGCTTTGGTTAAAATCACTAATGGCCTGCTAATGGCTGCTGATGTTCGACTGTTGACCATTCTGGTGTCACTACACCTGAGTGCGGCCTTTGATACAGTCTCTCATAACATTTTGTTAGAAAGATTAACCTCAGTTAGAATCAATGGTATATCCTAAACTTAGTTTGCTTCAGCCTCAGGGGATGCACAAACCAGTGTGCTTCTTCATGCCGATTCCAAGCCTGGATAAATGGGGAGGGTTACGTCAGGAAGGGCATCCGGTGTAAAATTTTGCCAAATCAATATGTGGACAACAATACAAATTACCATACTGGATTGGTTGAGCCCCGGGTTAACAACAACCGCCACCAGTACTGTTAGCCAACAGGGTGCTGGCGGAAATTGGGCTACTGTTGGCCGAAGAAGGAGAAGAAGGGGGTGGGGGTGGGGGGGCGTGTCTGGAGGCAGGAGGAGAGGAGGAAGGTAAAGAGAGTGGAACTGAGGGTAGGAACTTTGAATGTTCGCAGTATGACTGGTAAGGGGAGAGAGTTAGCAGATATGATGGAAAAAAGGAAGGTTGATATATTGTGCGTGCAAGAGACTAAATGGAAGGGGAGCAAGGCCAGGTGGATTCAAATTGTTCTATCATGGTGAGGATGGGAGGAGAAATGGGGTAGGAGTTATTCTGAAGGCACAGTATGTCAAGAGTGTTTTGGAGGTGAAAAGAGTGTCAGGCAGAGATAATGATTATAAAGATTGAAATTGGAGGTCTGATGATGAATGTTGTTAGTGCATATGCACCACAAGTTGGGTGTGCAATGGGTGAAAAAGAAGATTTTTGGAGTGAGTTGGATGAAGTGATGAACAGTGTACCCAAGGGACAGAAAGTGGTGATTGGAGAAGATTTCAATGGGCATGTTGGTGAAGGGAACAGTGGAGATGAGGAGGTGATGGGCAGGTATGGTGTCAAGGAGAGGAATGAAGAAGGTCAGAGGATAGTGGATTTTGCCAAAAGGATGGACATGGCTGTGGTGAATACGTATTTTAAGAAGAGGGAGGAACATAGGGTTACATACAAGAGTGGAGGAAGATGCACACAGGTAGGTTACATCTTATGCAGAAGAGTTGATCTGAAGGAGATTAAAGACTGCAAAGTGGTGGCAGGGGAAAGTGTAGTTAAGCAGTATAGGATGGTGCTCTATAGGATGACGTTGGAGATCAAGAAGAGAAAGAGAGTGAGGGCAGAGCCAAGGATCAAATGGTGGAAGTTGAAAAAGGAAGACTACAAGGTTGAGTTTAGGGAGGAGGTTAGACAGGCACTGGGTGGCAGTGAAGAGATAGTGAATCAGGAAGTGTAACGGACTAGCAAAGAGGAAGTAAGGACAGCTATGAAGAGGATGAAAAATGGAAAGGCCGTTGGTCTAGAAGACATACCTATGGAAGCATGGAGGTGTTTAGGAGAGATGGCAGTGGAGTTTTTAACCAGATTGTTAAATGGAATCCTGGAAAGTGAAAGGATGTCTGAGGAGAGGAGAAGAAGTGTACTGGTGCTGATATTTAAGAATAAGGGGGGTGTGCAGGACTGCAGTAACTACAGGGGAATAAAATTGATGAGGCACAGCATGAAGATATGGGAAAGAGTAGTGGAAGCTAGGTTAAGAAGTGAGGTGATGATTAGTGAGCAGCAGTATGGTTTCATGCCAAGAAAGAGCACCACAGATGCAATGTTTGCTCTGAGGATGTTGATGGAGAAGTTTAGAGAAGGCTAGGAGTTGCATTGCGTCTTTGTGGACCCGGAGAAAGCATATCACAGGGTGCCTCGAGAGGAGTTGTGGTATTGTATGAGGAAGACGGGAGTGGCAGAGAAGTACATAAGAGTTGTACAGGATATGTATGCGGGAAGTGTGACAGTGGTGAGGTCTGCGGTAGGAGTGATGGATGCATTCAAGTTGGAGGTGGGATTACATTAGGGATCAGCTCTGAGCCCTCTCTTATTTGCAATGGTGAAGGACAGGTTGACAGACGAGATTAGACAGGAGTCCCCATGGACTATGATGTTTGCTGATGACATTGTGATCAGTAGCGATAGTAGGGAGCAAGTTGAGGAGATCCTGGAGAGGTGGAGATATGCTCTAGAGAGGAGAGGAATGAAGGCCAGTAGGAACAAGACAGAATACATGTGTGTAAATGAGAGGGAGGTCAGTGGAGTGGTAAGGATGCAGGGAGTAGAGTTGGCGAAGGTGGATGAGTTTAAATACTTGGGATCAACAGTACAGAGTAATGGGGATTGTGGAAGAGAGGTGAAAAACAGAGTGCAGGCAGGGTGGAATGGGTGGAGAAGAGGGTCAGGAGTACTTTGTGACAGACAGGTATCAGCAAGAGTGAAAGGGAAGGTCTACAGGACAGTAGCGAGACCAGCTATGTTATATGGGTTGGAGAGGGTGGCACTGACCAGAAAGCAGGAAACAGAGCTGGAGGTAACAGAGTTAAAGATGCTAAGATTTGCATTGGGTGTGACAAGGATGGATAGGATTAGAAATGAGTACATTAGAGGATAAGCTCAAGTTGGACGGTTGGGAGACAAAGTCAAAGAGGCGAGAATGCGTTGGTTTGGACATGTACAGAGGAGATATGCTGGGTATATTGAGAGAAGGATGCTAAGGATAGAGCTGCCAGAGAAGAGGAAAAGAGGAAGGCCTAAGCGAAGGTTTATGGATGTGGTGAAAGAGGACATGCAGGTGATGGGTGAAACAGAACAAGATGCAGAGGACAGAAAGATATGGAAGAAGATGATCTGCTGTGGCAACCCCTAACGGGAGCAGCCAAAAGAAGAAGAAGAGTTTGCTTCATATCTCTGTGGTCTTATACAGTTTATTCAGGTTGGGAATTTTAGATCGCAGCCCACCCTTGTCACCAGTGGCATTCCCCAGGGCTCTGTTTTGTGCCATCTTCTATTTATTATCTACCTTCTATCACTTGGCAATATTTTTAGGAGATTTGGTATTCAGTTTCACTGCTACACTGATGACACTCAACTGTAATTGTCTACCAAGCCTAATTCTGCTCTTTCTCCTTTCATCCTCTATGATTGTATTGCTGAAATAAAAGACTTTATAATGATAAAACTGAGGCTCCCCTTATTGGTAGTATAATCTACTCTTGTCAAACTTGACAGTTTTTCCTTGACAATTGATGGTTCTGTAGTTTCTCCTTCTCAGGTTAAGAGAGTGAGTGCTATCATTGACAGCACTCTAACTTTTAAAGTACACATTAATAATATTACCCGGTCTGCATATTTTTTACCATAGCAATATAAACTTGTTTTCGTCCATGTATTACACCTGATAGTATTGCTATCCTTTTACATGCTTTGCTAACATCTATTGGTTGGCCTTGCTCATAAGTTTTTGCATAGACTTCAGCTGGTTCAAAATTATGCTGCTTGTGTTATTACCAGAACCACCTCCATAGAACACATTACTCTGGTTCTTTCTAACCTCCACTGGTTTCCTGTGAAATATCATATTGATTTCAAGATTTTTCTGTTAACATTCAGAGCTCCTCATAATCTGGTATCTCTATATCTCTCTCTATATCTGTTTCACATCTATATGCCCACAAATATTCTTAGATCTTCTTATTCCAGTCTCCTTGTTATGCTGTCTGCTCATTTATCTGCCATGGGGTATAGATCCTTTAGCTTTGTTGCTCTTCCAAATTGGAACTCCCTCTCTGAACATATCCACAGCATTGATTCATTTCCCAACTTCAAATCTAGACTTCAAACGTCTATTCCTCTGATTTTGTTTTTTGATCATGTTTTTTGCCATTTTTTCATGTCATTTTATTGTAATTGTTGTATTTTTATAATTGTATACTTTTTTCTTTTACTTATTGTAAAGTGTCTTTGAATGCAATGAAAGATACATTTAAATAAAATTTATTATTATTATTATTATTATTATTATTATTATTATTATTATTATTATTATTATTATTATTAGTTGTGCTGATGAAAGAAACACATCTTCAAATATTGTTGTAAAATTAATGGCCAACCTTCATTCTTTTCCTTCATTGCAGGGCATATTCTCCATGAAAAATTGGGGAGCAATCCAGAGGGACACTGGAGGAGAGTTGCATTAACATGACAAGTTTCATTGATTATATTTTATTATATAACTTTGGAATTCCTTGGGAGAACCTGCAAGCTAGGGATACTTCAGTTTGAAAAAGTAGCTCTGTTTTCAAAAGTCTTACTTATAGCAAGTCTTATGATCTTTTAATTCCACACTTCAAACATATTGGTAAAAGTGCACAGATTGGCGCACTCACAAATATTTTGAGAAAGTAAAATGCAGTAAAATTCCCAGCCATGCTGTAAGCAACATTTGTTCATCCAGTTTTAAGAGTTATGCATTAAAGGTGCTTATCCCTATTGCTTCAGTAAAGTTTAGCCTGTTGTTTTGTAGTTTTGTCATCTTTAAATTCTCACTCTCTTGAAATTGAAGGGCAACAGTTGCTGAAAAATAAAAGAGGGCTGATTTTATTTGGGATTTCTCCTTATCTTACACCATTTGTCTTTCTTAATTTTGTGATGTTGGCATAAAATTCTGCTTCTTGCTGGTGTTGTGTTCAAAAGTCCGTAAAATATTAAATACAGTAGGCATGTGCTTCCCAAGATTTTAGAAATTAGTAAAGAGATACTCATTTTCATTTCCAATACATTTAGAAACAGTTAAAGAGTGATAAAAATGCAGGTATAACAGACAATAACTTTGTATAATGTTAACGTTTACCCAACCCCACGCCTCCCCCCACCCCCGGGTGGAAATGAAGAGTCTGGAGATGATACTGTTCAGTGGATGCAGTGGAATCTCCACGATTGACAGGAGCCTGCTCAGTGCTCGTCGCTCTGCCACAGATGTCAAACTGTCCAGCTCTATGCCTACAATAGACCCTGCCTTCCTCACCAGTTTGTCCAGGCATGAGGTGTCCTTCTTCTTTATGCTGCCTCCCCAGTACACCACCGCGTAGAAGAGGGTGCTTGCCACAATCCGTCTGATAGAACATCTGCAGCATCTTATTGCAGATGTTGAAGGATGCCAGTCTTCTAAGGAAGTATAGTCGGCTCTGTCCTCTCTTGCATAGAGCATCAGTATTGGCAGTCCAGTCCAATTTATCATCCAGCTGCACTCCCAGGTATTTATAGGTCTGCACCCTCTGCACACAGTCAACTCTGATGATCACGGGGTCCATGAGGGGCCTGGGACTCCTAAAATCAACACCAGCTCCTTGGTTTTGCTGGTGTTCAGGTGTAAGTGGTTTGAGTTGCACCATTTAATAAAGTCCTTGATCAGGTTCCTATACTCCTCCTCCTGCCCACTCCTGATGCAGCCCACGATAGCAGTGTCGTCAGTGAACTTTTGCACGTGGCAGGACTCCCAGTTGTATTGGAAGTCCGATGTATATAGGCTGAACAGGACCGGAGAAAGTACAGTCCCCTGTGGCGCTCGGGTGTTGCTGACCACAATGTCAGACCTGCAGTTCCTGAGACGCACATACTGAGGTCTGTCTGTAAGATAATCCACGATCCATGCCATCAGGTATGAATCTACTCCCATTTCTGTCAGCTTGTCCCTAAGGAGCAGAGCTTGGATGGTGTTGAAGGTGCTAGAGAAGTCAAGAAACATAATTCTTACAGCACCACTGCCTCTGTCCAAGTGGGAGAAGGATCGGTGTAACATATAGATGATGACATCCTCCGCTCCCACCTTCTCCTGGTATGCGAACTGCAGAGGGTCAAGGGCGTGGCGGACCTATGGTCTCAGATGGTGAAGCAGCAGCCGCTCCATGGTCTTCACCACATGTGACGTGAGAGTGACAGGCCGGAAGTCATTCAGCTCACTAGGACATGATACCTTTGGGACTGGGGTGATGCAAGATGTTTTCCAAAGCCTCGGGACTCTTCCCTGTTCCAGGCTCAGGTAGAAGATCCGCTGTAGAGGACTCCCCAGTTCCAGCGCACAGGCCTTCAACAGTCATGGCGATACTCTATCTGGACCCACTGCTTTGTTGGCATGAAGTCTCCTCAGCTCTCTGCTCACCTGGGCTGCTGTAATTGTGGGTGGGGATGTCTCTCATATGCTGGTATCAGCAGAAGGATGGGTGGAGGGTGCAGTACTCCAAGGTGAGAGTGGATTAGGGTGGTCAAACCTGTTACAAAAGTTGTTCATATGGTTTGCTCTCTTCATGTCTCTCTTGATGGTGGCACCCCGCTTCGAGCTGCAGCCAGTGATGATCTTCATCCCATCCCACACTTCCTTCATGCTGTTATTCTGCAACTTCTGCTCCAGCTTTCTCCTGTACTGCTCCTTCACCGCCCTGAGCTGGACTCGGAGTTCCTTCTGCACCTGCTTGAGCTCATGCTGATCACCACCTTTAAAAGCCCTTTTCTTCTGGTTCAAAAGGCCCTTGATTTCACTTGTAATCCATGGCTAGTTGTTAGCATAGCAGCGTACTGTTCTTACTGGAACTACAATGTCCATACAGAAGTTGATGTAGTCAGTAGTGCAGTCAACAACCTCCTCAATGTTCTCACTATGTGACCCCTGCAGGATATTCCAGTCCGTAGTTCCAAAGCAGTCTCTCAGAGCCTGCTCTGCCTCAGGGGACCACTTCCTGAATGAGCGTGCGGTTGTAGGTAGCTCCCTCACTCTTGGTTTGTAGTGAGGCTGAAGCAGAACCAGGTTATGATCTGCTTTCCCAAGGCAGGCAGCGGGGTGGCGCTGTATGCACCTTTAACGTTTGCATACTAAATTCATATTAAAATGAAGACAGCCTTTTGAGGTCATGCAGCATTCACCAGTGATGAGGTACTGGAAGGTCTAGCACCATTTGTTCCCTTAATGCTATCCAAGTTAATTTAAAAAAAGGAGATTAATATCAGGAATACATTTTTTTTTTTTACATTTTCTCCCACCATTGAGGAGGACCGAGCTAAATTTGAAAAAGCCAAAGAGGAAGTTTACGTTTGCTCCTTCCACTTTCTACAAAAGAAGCCAATAGTATGTTCTTCATGTTTCAAAGAAGTGTAGCACTCTGGAGCAGAAAGAACAGGTGTGGTATACATGTAGAAAATTATTAATTTTCCAGGTGTTTATTAGCTTTACAGTGATTAGAAAACATCTCTCACAATGTGTGTAATTTGAGCCATGTAGTGTGTGAAGTTTGTACATTCTTTCCATTTTATTGTTTCTTGTCCTTCTTAACCTCAAAGCTATTTGATTCTAAACTTGAGATGTTGCCTTCTCAATTCACCCAGGTCATAGCCAAAATATTTACCTGAACTCAAAGTAAATGCAAAGTGGAGGCAAGGAAAAACTTACTATTTGTTGGATTAAGCAGTGGCATAAGCAACAAAAGTGTGGCAGAGACACTTGAAAGTTCAAGT
This sequence comes from Polypterus bichir lapradei, assembly GCA_026402145.1. Lineage (NCBI taxonomy): Eukaryota > Metazoa > Chordata > Cladistia > Polypteriformes > Polypteridae > Polypterus > Polypterus bichir. The sequence goes on along the minus strand of JANRMT010062813.1, from coordinate 18,784,686 downwards.
TCAGAAAGTCACACAGTGCCCAAAATAAAAAAAAAGAACTGATCAGATGTCAAAGTCAACATGAAAAGGCGAGTTCCAGCCCATCATTTGTTTATTCTGTTTCAGACAGTATTACAAAACCTGACCCCCTGTGCGATGATGAGGTGGTGATTATGCTACTGTGCTGAGCTCATCTCTGGGTGCTCGCTGCACACACACATCTGCCTCAGAAACCAATGGGTGATCATCTGGCTGTGTGCAGACGGATGCTGTTCTAAATCACAAAATGCAACAGTGGATGCTGTAAAAGATGTTGCCAGTGAACTAAGGAATTATGGGCTGTACTATGTGATATTGACTACAAATTAAATGAATTGGTTAAAAAATAAATGCTGCATCCGATTACCTGTTTTTTACATTCTGCTAATTACATTCAAACAAAGTTGTAACGCTTTCCGAATTGAGTGATCATTTGTTGGGTCAGGTATGGGCTCTTCAGGTATTGTCTGCCGCATTATATAAGCAGCACGCTAGAAGCTTGCACAATGCAACATACTTTCTGTGCACTATAGAGCAGCACATTAATAGAGTGGAAATGCTTTTTATTTACATAAGCAAATTAATTCTCCGAAGACGCCTTTATAGTGTAGCAGTGGCGCCGCTCTTTATCCTAAAAAGGACTGCTTGCCTTTTACTGCACTAGTTGGACAAAGCACTTGCAACTATGCGGAGCTGCTGTTTTTATAGGCACTCCTGCTATGTATGATGTAATGCCAGCTCATTCTTTTGACGATTCATCCCTGGCTGATGTATCTTGTCCAGCGCTCTTGCAAAAGCAATGTGGGTACAGGTGACCACTCCAATTACATTTGGAAAACTGGACGTTGCTGCGGATTGCACTTTGATGTTTCTCTGTTCTACCAAAGTATAAGGAAATCTTAAATACTGTATCTGAATGACAAGCGGATAATACCATCCTACACAGAATACCATCCTGAATAGAACCTGCAAAGGAGCAGGTACAGCACAATTCCTTAAAATGTGCCTTTGTAAAGCTGGTGCCAGTTCAGCACACAGCTCCGAGAGGATAGCTCTTGTAAATCGAAATTGACTTAGAAGCCATTTATCATTGTCTCTAAATATGTGCTCTCTTCTAATTCTTCCATTTGCAATGTCTTCTAACAATGCTCAAGCAGCTATGGTAGCTGGAATAGCTTGGCCATTCTGTGTAGCATTATATTGTTGCAGAATGATTACAACCAAGTAAATTAAATTTGTAAACGATATTCAATCAGTTTCAGTATATTTGATAAAACCCGCATCATAGAAAAGCAAACCACAGAAACATCAGCACTGCTTTGACGCTGGGTGCCACCAGTTTGCAAAACCAAACAGAAACTTACGTATGCACAGTGTGAGGCTGCCGTGAAAATGAGCGTGGCTTTACAGCAAGTTTAGTTTTTATACATCTTGAAGTAAGTGTGGAAACAGGCATATGCAACATTTATGTTCATATGTGCCATTTATGCATGAGGGCCCTGGTCCCAAGGGGATCATCTGAACACATTGTGTTGTCTTTACTGCTGATTTGACCCCTGGTGTACAAATAAAAGCATAACCACTGGTAATAATTGGGGCGATTATTCTAAAACATGGAAGCAAAACTACCTGGATGAATAATCAGAACCCCATATAGGTTGCTGCCTTATAAATCACAGACTGTCTTTTATGTCACCTGTTTTACCTCTTTAGCTGCTACCCAAATGCCTTTTTATAGGCCATGTAAAAAAACTAAGCCATGTAACAAAATGAAAAACAATTGATAACCAAAAGATAATGAGCATAATTAGACCAAGAATCAACTCTAGCCCTTAAGTACTTACTCTGGTTTCCAGTTAAACACAGACTGATTTAAAAAAAAACATTCTTCTTACAAAGAAAGCTTTAAATAGCCTAGGTCCAACTTGCTTACCTGTTTTTGTCATACAAACCAAAGCACGCAATTAGATCTCAAGATGGCACTCTACTAAGATTCCAGAGATAAATAAAACAACAGTGGGATTCAAGCTTTTAGCTGTGGGGTCTGCAATCTGTTGAATTATCTGTTTGTATCAGAGACACCCCTTCAGTCTCAACCTTTAAATGCAGGCTAGAGACTCACTGCTTAGGTTTGATAAATCTCTGTTTGTCCCCATTGTGAAATTTGGCAAATATAAAACAGAATTTAATAAAATTGACACATGAAAGATTTCAAGTACAAAAGGACTGCTAGGAATTGGCATTTGGTGGCTGTTTTCTCAATAACAGGTAAATGTATACAGTATGTCTTATTAGTTACTGTATTTATTATATTTTATTCACTTTGCTTTGTGGTGTCTGGCATGCAGCATATTGAATTTAAGAACATATAATTTTAAACAAAGGAAGTATGGTTTAGTACTGTCCCACCTGATTCCACTAGGAGTGACAGTGGAGTTGAAGGGTTAGGAGAAAAGACGAGATCATACGTCAATGAGGTTGGAGTGAGAAGATAAACAGTGAAAATATCCTTACCTTTATAATCTGTAGGTCTGTAAGTTGCCGAACAGAGTAATCTGGCACATATGCGTTATTGGTGGTATTCAGCTGGCTCATACTGCCACCATAGGTTAATGAGTCAGAACGGTTAAGACCACTACTTCGGGAAGGTGACCTGTGGACTGGACCCAGCAGCCCAAAAAAAGATATAAATGCACTTTGAATACTCATTACTCACAGATTAATGTGTATTTTATAACATGTGCTAATTCAAAAAACTCCAAGATTACGCAAAAAATTAACTGGATCAAAACAGTCCTGAATTGGATTCAGTTAACATAGTATTCTAGTCCTTTAGAGGACACTTAAAAATACTAATTGAAAGTTAGGTTAACTAATTTAAAGGTTTGAATATAATTCAAGGACTTTTATGCTCCAACCTTATAATGCAATAGGAAGAGCATATGTGACAAACTGCATGTAATTCTTTTCAGTCTAACTCAAAAATGACATAACAGCACTAGAAGCTGTGTACAGAACAAGCAAGCATATCCAGTAACTATTTTCTTTCTCTGACAAGGATTGTAAACAGAGAATACCACATGTCACAGACAACACGGGATCAATGGTTTCTTATCTAGCTGGGATGTCTTTATAGTGAAGAGACATGAATGGACAGGCATCCTGGCCAATTTGGTTGCCTTTACCTGCCAGAAGGCCATGATAACAGAAAGACAGAGGGACTCAAACAGAGGACTACCTCCCCATGCCATGTATTCCCCTGATACTCAGGGCAACATGGGATCTGTAGTCCTGATGGACAGCCCTGCAGGGGTACTTGGGTGCCACCAGGGGGAGCAGGTTGTAGGGAAAGGCAACTGCAAACAAATTGGCCAGGATGACAATCCTTTCATGTCCCTCTGTTATAATGGTATCCCATCCAAAACAGGAATCAACCTGTGTTGTCTGTGATTCACATAAGGATCTCCCTGTTAAGCTTACGTGATATTGTGCTATCATCTCAAAGAGGATAAGGATCCACAAAGGGAAGAAGATTCCATGCTTCAGGGACAGTATATTTTCGAGCAAGGCAGACACGCTGATTGTAATTTACTGGATTCTGGAACCAAGGAGGCATATGCTCCAATAAAGGAGGATTGGGACAGGAATGTGGTAGGGCATAAAACAAAGAAACAAAATAAGGTGTAACCCCAATCTTTTCATATTTCTTCAGAAAAATGTGATATTTTTGCTTGGGTTGGAGATTCTGCATATATTCTATCAGCTTATAGTTACATACTATATGTGCTCTTTTATGTAGTGGTATGTTGAGGGAGCAACATGGGAACTGAAGATGACAACCTATTTAAAAGTTAATCAGGTCTGTTCGGAAGTCTTGCCTGAGCTGTGTGAAGGTCATACGAGGGAAAAGGATGTTGGCTAAAGAAACTGTTATCATCAACAATAACTCACACCACTTGCATGACAAATTGGTGAACCTGTGGCATCATTAGCACAAGGCCAATTCTACGATAGTGCCCCAGGAAGCACCATCAGAGGTCTTTTTTTTTTTTTGCTAGCTGCCATGAGAATTAAAATGTACTTTTGTGCCATTTTATTCTGTTAATATAAATATATGGAACTTCATTTACTTTACTCTTTTGACTTGAGGTTTTGCTTATATCTGACTACTGTTAATATGTGAGGGCTCCTGTAAAGCTGCAATTCCCCCTTAGGATTAGTAAAGTATATACAAAATATACACAAACAAATATGCAAAATGTTTTGGGCTCCAAACAATCAAAATTTGAGGGAGCGTCCTGTTCCATAACCAAAACAGATTGCATTACCATTGACATCTCCAAAATGATTTTCTGTTTAACGGTAGGTCCAATGCATGTTGCTGCACCTGTAAAATGAATTTCTTATCTATGGTTTTGATGGATGTATGGATAATGTGAACTACAGATACAAGAGCTGTGACTTATAATCAATAGACAGTGAGCCCATCCAATAACAAACAAAGGTTGGAAATGTTTAAATATATATTATGGATGCCTCAGCACAGGTTGGGGAGTACTTTCTCAGTTGAGATTGCTAAAGGAGCATTTGGGGAGAAGATATAGCTGAAAAATGTCTCTTATTAGAGTCTTTAAGCGACTACTTAGAGTATAATAAATAAGACTGACATAATCGAATGACAGCCTACAATGGCACATTGTACCTGCAGCTTTAATACTGTCATTTCCTTTATTTTATCTGTGCTTTATTTTACAGCAGTCGGCAAGAAAGGCAGTCATTGGCTCACTGATGTACTCCCCTTATTTAACATCTGATCAAGAGAAAAAAAGGCTTAAATCAGAGCACATGTTGACAAAGTACAGACGACTCATGAAAGCTTTTATGTTCAATGTGTTTTTCATAAGTTAAAAGCTTGTCAGTTCTGGCAGAGATCACTCTGATAGGGAGCAGAATACATCTGATTTGTACTTCCAAAAGTTCTACATTTTTAATCAGACTTTTGAAATGTTGGATCGCTCATAAGAGTTTTCTCTTTACTTGTAATACATCACACACCAAGTCTAAACTTTGATCTCAATTTTGATACTCTAGAATATATGATAATCAAAAAATTATACTTTAACAAATACAGGCAACTCAATTATTTCCTGATGACCTTTTGTGTTCTTTTTGTTCAAGGGAATATGAAAGTAACTCCTGCATTTCGTCATGACATACTTTAACAGCTGAAGAGTGTTTTTGGTAATAATGGGATCCTAGCGGTAAAAACTGGTGAAGACCCCAAGGTTAAATGCTCAGTAATAGTCTCTCAATAATTAGCTGGAGCTGTTAGTGTATTAAAATCTATGTTTAGACTCATATTCAGGTATATTAGGAGATGCTGTGAATCTTCGTGGTTGGAACTATTTGTACCTAAAACAAGTAAAACTTGATTTTTAGTTCTTGTCCCAAAGCCATTCAAGGGAGTCATGATTGGACAAAATTTTCATATCTTGAACTCTTTATTTACTGAGTGTTACAATTGTGACTTTGGCCTTTCAAAAGTGCAAAAGAAAATAGAAAATAAATTGTGAATGATGGAACAGCAAGCTGTCTAACCTGATGCAGTGTAAAGACTTTATCAACTAAGGCCCAGTGGAGTAGACTCTTTCTGTTGTGTTTTTTAAAGGTACAATGCTTTGTGCCAACCTCATGCTACTCATTTTGTACATTTCATCGCACCTTACATTTAGAATATATAAAAATTCTGCAAAAAATACCTGAAGATAAGCTGGTCATAATAGCAGGCACTCCATAATATGTAAATGCGCCATTTTCAAATCTCAGAGCTTCTTTTCCGATTTCAACTTCCACACGTCCCTTGAAAGCAAAGTCAATGACATAATAAACAGTTCAAGGCCTTTAAACCATTTAGATTGTGGATACTTGTACATAGTAAGTACCTTAGTACTGTATCATTAATATGAAAATTGATTTGTTCAGACAGTCAGAAAATAAATAACAAAGAAGTAGAGTGTACTTTCCAGCATCATGACACCTTATCAAATCAAATAGGCAGCATGTTATCACAGATGAATTCGGAGAGATGAAAAATGCAGACAACTGCGTAATACTGGAAGAAATAGACAGAGCTTATGCAAATACAAATCATCTGTCTGATTACCAAACCTGAAGTATAGTACTAAACATCAGGTGTACTGTAGTTGTCCTCCCAACTAACCTACTAATGTTTCTTTAATTTTGTGTTTTCTGGTCTAGCATTACTTATAGCAGCTCACAGGAAAACTGTCTGGTTCTGCAGCTGAAAAAAAATATATATATATAGAGAGAGAGAGAGAGTCATTTATAGTTAAATATTGAAGACAAAGAGGGTTCTAATGTGTTTTTAGGAATCTATCTTACAACAAATGTTTGCTCAGGATCAAGAATCCAAACCCTAAAAATCCTGGCCTAGAAAAATATTTGTCTCTTCCCATCCTCATTAGTTTCGGGGCTCTGATATATTCATGTACTTGCCATGTATTGTGTGACTCATGCTGACACAATAGTCTTGTGCTACAAGCAAGTAATTCAGAACATCTGGGAATCATCTGAATACATTTCATTTTTTCTCAGTCATTTTAGCATTCAAATGCCTGTAGGGAAGGTTTATTCCATGTAGATGGGTAACTAAAATTTAAGTTTAAAGTAACACAAGTCCTTGCTGACTAGTGGCCTAATGCAAGTAAAGCATTTTCTAGATAATAAGTTCATTCTTGTTATTATTATTTCAGTATTCATTATCAACGGGCATTCCATTTATTTTAACTTGTTTAATTTATAAAAAAAAAAAAAAACATTAAAGCTTGTACAGACTTTCAATTACCATCTTTGTGTTTATTTCATTATGAATTTATTTTTGTGATCATGTCTGGGCCCAAGCACTATGAAATAATTATGTTTGCCTTTGTGTCTCTGCTTTGCTTGCAGTAGAATATTTATCAATTTATATTTAACTAGCAGAATACCCGCGCTTCGCAGCGGAGAA
>JANRMT010062813.1:18747408-18772641 GCA_026402145.1 Polypterus bichir lapradei | reverse complement strand
TGAGTGAGTGAGTGAGTCAGTGAGGGCTTTGCCTTTTATTAGTATAGATTGATCTATGTATTAATCAAACTAATGTTCATGTAGACACTTTTTCCTGTACTTATTAATTTACTTGAATAACTGTGAAAGGTAACATTAGATTAATATTTCTCATTAGCTTCTAGTTTAATAAAAAAAACACTTTGTGTGTGAAATTGCATGAGCAACAATTCAAAAAGCTCATCCTACATCTTGACATTCAAGTAGGGAGCTTGGTTGGGACATACCAGCCCTGGATAGTCCAAAACAAAATGTACTGCAAGGTTAAGGGGTTTGCTGGTAAGACAAATGGAATGCTAGTAAATTCCAAGAGGAGCTTTAGCCACAGTGTTAACTTTCCAAATGTTCACTCAGAAAAAGAGTTTGAAGTAGTTTAAGTAGTTAAGAGAGAATCAAGATTAAGTAGGTACTACATGGGCAAAGCAGTGTGGTAAGATTATCCATTCTTTGTTCATTGTCTTTATGTGTTCTCTCCATTTAACTTTTGGCCAAGAAAGTGGGTGTCTTATTATGATAGCAACTTTCTACTGACTGCCAGCATTTGACAAGGGGTGTCGCCTTCCATATCTTGTGTAATAAACCATTATGTCTTTCTACTGGATGATTGTGCTTTTCTACAGAGGCTGGCTGCAGACAAAACAAAAAAAAACAAAACTTATTCTACGATATTGTAGTTGTCATTTGTATAAAGCCTGCATGTGAATCCGTAATGTGTTTCATTAGTAATGAAATTCAGAACATGTGGAAATCATCATGGAGAATCCATTGCATTCACTGAACAGTATCATCTCCAGACAGAGGAGCAGCTTCAGCAACAGACTGCTGTCACCGTCCTGCTCCACTGACAGACTGAGGAGATCATTCCTCCCCCACACCATGCGACTCTTCATTTCTACCCGGGGGGGTAAACGTTAACATTATTATACAATGTTATTGTCTGTTATACCTGCCTTTGCACTCTCCACATTGCGTTTTTTAACTTGCACAGCATTTTTATTTAATTAATGTTGTTTGTATCAGTATGCTGCTGCTGGAGTGTGTGAATTTCCCCTTGTTGATTAATAAAGTATCTATCTATCTATCTGTCTATCTAATGTGTATTAAATATAAAATTTGGTTTGCATCTCTTATATATAACTATAAATGCAATTACTGAAACCATTCAGTGTGAAGTTCACACTATTTCCTATATGTGCATGGGATTTTTCCATGAAGCTCTTTTCTATTCCCATTCTAAAGGCCTGTGCTAAGTGAATTGGTGACACATAATTGTCCTGCTGGGAATATGTATGTGTTATGTGAATGAAATTGAGATGGTCTGGGTTATCAAGGGTTGATGACTACTTTATCTTAAATTATGCTCATGTGAATGTCATCTAAAATCATGGCATTTCAACTGCTCCTTTCTGTGAGGTGCCATAACATATTTTTATAGTACATGTTCCTTATTTATGGAGTTTGCAGTTCAACAAAAAACCACCTGACAGTGAATTGCTTCTTGTGAAAACCAAGTACAGTAACTTGCAAGACTCGCTATATTGACATCTTACCATTGTTTAGTTTAAGAGGTTGATTTTTTTCTTCTGTTTCATGGAAGCTTACTGACACCATTAAACATGTTTTAATGCTTTCATTTTGCAGATATGGTTAAGTTATTCCAAAATGTATTATGAGCTGTTAGCATTGTCTATGTACAGTATGTGTGTGTGTGTATGTGTGTGTGCTTTGGTATTCAATGCTTCTGGCTCTTCATGACCATAAATTGGAAAGAACAGAAAAACTGGATGGCTGGTACATGAATTGAATTTTAAAAATTGATTTGCAAAATAAGACTGTTAGAAATGGATATTTAACTCATATGATCAAATTGTTGTTATTGAGTGTTTTGAAAACTTATATTTGGCTAAAATCCTTCTATATAAAAGCGGTCGGTATTGTCCTTCCGTCCTGTGAGTGCTACGCAGGCGTGGAGTTTCACACACACCCCGTCCATTTTGCAATGCACGATGGGATTTGTAGTTTCGTTTTTCCAGGTAAAAGATGATTTTCTACTCCAGACTGTGCGATATCTTCTTCTTCTTTCTTACTATATAAAAGCGGTCGGGATTGTCCTTCCGTCCCATGAGTGGAAAGCGTAGCGGTATTCCGCTTATCACAGACCTACTACTTGCAGCTTGCGGTACGGAGTGACATGATGTGAGCAGAGTTCTGGTGCTCCCATCGTTCCCTTGCTTTTGTGCGCGATGCGCTGGAAAAATAGACAAAATTATGTCTCTGGAAATAATTAATGTTGATGGAGTACAAATGTCTCACCGCCTAGTAAATATCAGGGGGGTTCAAAAGGGCGACCTCAATATAGAAACAAAGTTTAAATTTCATCACAAAAATAACAGAAACTATGAGTATTAAAGTAATACCGCTCAAATGCAATATAATCAAATTAATGAGTTTGTATAAATTATCAAATTGATCTACATATTGAATTGCCTTAAGAAGTGGTCAACTTAAAAGTCGGTCGCCTTAAAAGGCGGGTCAGCCTAGTATAATTGTAAAAGTTGATTGTCATAGATATATGTAGGAACAAAGCATGTAATTTCTGTACATGTGCAGCTCAGTGGCACTGTGGTTAAGCTCTACAGACTGTGTTCAATTTCCATTGTGAAGATTGCTTGCTCTTCCTGTGTCCTATGGGTTTTCTTCAAGTATTACAGGTTCCTATCACATCCAAAAAGCTTGCTTGTTGCTTTATATGGTATATTTAAATTGATCCAGTGTGAATGAGTGTTGTGTGAGGTGTGTGTGCTGCCTCTACATTGACTTCGAAAAATCCAACACTGGACAAAGTAGGTCCTAAAAATGGGGAAGAAGTGTGGCTCTTCACGACAAGGAGGCTGAGGTTCACTACCTGAGTCCTCCATACAGGAAACTCTGGTTTCCTTCAACAGTCCAAAGGCATGCAAGTTATTTGGACCAGTGATGCTAAAATTGCTGCTAGTTTGTGTGTGTCTGCATGGTCATCCTAAGATGGGCTGGAACCCTTTCCTGGGATTGTACCTGCTTTGCACCTTCTGCTTGCTCCAACATCCCTGTGACCCTGAGCAGGGTGAAGCAGGTTTAGAAAATGGATAGATGGTTCTAAAAAATGGAATGGTGAATGATGCCATTGAATTAAGCCCTACACTTCATTTGCACAAACTGTGTGGTCATTTCAGATTTCAAACAACTCATGTTGGTCAGCTACACAAGTAGGAATTTCACTATGCAAATCACAATAAATGTGTACTTGAACTTGTACCTGTAGCACTAGAACAAAGTAGTCTACTGGTTTGCCTCGCTGGAACAAGAAATGTTCAGTAGATCTTTTATTCCTCTCATCAAACTTGAGATCCTGCACAACACTGGGATGTTTAAGAAGCCTCAGAAGGATTTTTTCAGAAATGTGGCTTGGCTTGAATGGCTCCACTTCTAAAAGACACAGGACAGATAACAGGGAAAAACAAGAAATGAAAGAAGTACAACTATTTTAGATTGAAAGAAACAATGTGCTCAGTCAGAAATTATTTCAAAAAAGATCAGATCTACAGTATGTTTGTCATATAAAATTACATTTATCTAAACAGAAATATATCACACTTGTTGCACATGATAAATCTTTTCCACTAACGCAAGGAACTTGAAGCAAGCTGAGCATCTGATTCCAGATTTTTTTCTGTCAAGGCTAAAGGAGTCGTTACTTGGGCATTAATTACACCAAAAAAACTGACAAGATATTTTCACACTTGCCTGTATTGAAAATTGGAAGCAAATTATTTCCATTCTAATTAATCTTTTTTTTTTCTTTTATGCTTCACACGGCTCTCATTTATTACAAATTCTTTGATATCTGACTCTATGTTTTCTTGTTACATATTAAGGTTTTCATGTTTTTTTGAATACTGCCATCAGCCCAAGCAGCAATAAGTGCTTATATTTTGTTGGCGCTCCAGTGTAATTATCTTCTTATACTGCAGAAGAAGTCAGCATTTTACAAACAAACAAATCAAAGCACCTAATGCAAAACGTTAAAAACACAGCAATCAAAGCAATGGTCTTTGATTACAGTGTTGGCATCTGCATGAGGACGCAAGCTGAAACCAATCAGCGTCACAGTGGCATTCCCACCATCACAGATTCCACCTGCCATGCAGACAAAAAAGCTAGCAATGATGTTTCACAGGTGTTTCCAAGAACTTGTACAAAAAAAGATACTTTAAATAAAACAGGTTCTGCATGCCAGATAAAAAAGTGGTTTAAGTTATGTCATGTGAGTACAGCATCAAATAGACAACTGTAGGCTGTGTACTTTGTGCCTTGATCCACTTTCCGAACTAAGGTGAAAATCCCTAAAGAGACCAGGTTTATAGTTCACAGAGTCTGTCTGAATTCTTGTCCTATAGTTCCACTTTGTAAACTCTTGTGGAGAGCTGTGGCACATCAAGTGATTACTGTTGACAGTAGTTATTGTTGGCTCTTGCCTATAATAACAACAGACCGGAGTCCCTTTGCATTTTTTTGCACTTAACTGCAAATGTGGTTAAATATCTGCACACAAATCAAAATTCTAACCCACCATTTAATGATTCTGTTTGTAATTTTGAATAGGTCTCGGGTTGGTCTGAAAAAATTACTACACCCAAAAATATTTTTGTAATATGTTACTTACCCCATGTAGTTTGTAGTGATGGCCAAGAAAAATCTTAATCTCATATTTCTATGTAGAACGGAGATTTAAAAAAAGTTTCTGATACAATATTAGCTAATGGTGACCAACGTTGGACAACTGCAAACAACATGGAAGCATACGTGAAACCTCACACTACTTGTGTTGCATAATCCACATGTGAAGTTATGCAGCAATGTGCTCACAAAGTCCCAAACACAGGTATTTTAACTACAGTATTATTAAACGAGTCACTTCTGGAAAATGCTCTTGTGAACTAATATGGAATGTATTCAGACGTTCTGAGTGATCCAACTGCTCCACCTAAACATAAAGTTGAAGGGTAATCCCTCAGAAGTGATGTCATTGTAGTTCTGCCTCTTCAGGGTTCCACCCTCCAAACACAGTGAAGGTAGCCTTGAGGCACATATACACAATGCATTACAGTCTATATTTAAAATACTAAGGGCTGTCTGTAACACAAAAATGTGTGCACCCCTGGCCTGTGAAGCTTAATCTTGGTCTCAATTGACAGCTTGTACCAGGATATGCACAGCACGACCAATGAATTTGGACATGCAGCCAACAGCTTTAAGTCCATGAGCTTTAAGTCCTTCTCATGGCAGGCACAAACATGGCCACAAGCATCCACTGACAGGAAATACACAGGCACATGCAGAACTGAGAAGAAAAACTTTGAATCCTTTTCATGGCAAGCACAGACACGGATGACAGGAAATGCAAGGGCACATGTTCTATTACCAGAAAAGCACAGTGGCGAGCACCATGCGACATAGCTGACGCGAACTCAACAGCTAGGCGATCCCACTTTGTGTCTAGCATGAAAACAGTCTCGGTGACAGAACATTACTATTACCTCAGCAGAGTGACTGGGGGTGCTGTGTTTTGCAAGAGTGATCGGTCAGGTGAAGAAGTGCAGCAACGGTTGTTGACGCCAGCCTGCATTGCGCAGGCTGGTTGATTAGAGTCATCGCACAAGTCAGACACTCCAAAACCGGTCCAAAATTAAGTCCTGGATGCAGTTAGCTGATGAAAAACATTGCAGCACTATCAATACCATGGCCTGAGTTACATTTCCAGCCACTTACTGTGAAGCCACAGAACTCCACCCCACATGCAGCCTTATAGTGATGTTCGTTTAGATGAACATTACTTGGGAAAGTTGGATTACCTGTGTGCTCAAGGTGGTGCACTATTTTTTCAGGGGCAAAAAAAAAAAATCCCACTGTGTTGCCAAAATGTAACACTGCTCCTTACACCACCACGAGCATTAAAAGACATTATAACTTCCATAAGAAGTGCAAAAGAAGCTATTTCAAACACACAGCCAGTATTAATAGCTCCTTATCTTTTGCATCCATGGGAGTCTCTGTTATTGCTCTCCCACAACACTTGCCCTATGAGTTCAAAATGAATACATAATCAGGTTTGTCATTATATTGATGTACTACACCCCTTTCAATTCCTTTTTATTTGAAGACCAGAGATCCACATGTTCCACTAGTTAAATAATATGTACATAAAACAATATTCTTGAAATGTATTTTTGCAAGCCTTTAGTTTCAGATATCAACGGTGGTTCACTGTTTATTAGGAAATAAACAGATTATTTTTGTAATCATGTAGTTATCTACAGGCATTTGATGGTTCTGGTTACAATGATTGCATACTCATCCAGATGTGAAGAAACAACCACTAAACATGTCCCAGTTTACAGAATAAAAATAATCCTGCATTTTGTCCTCTGCATCGTTATTCTGGCACTGGACCACTTTCCTTACTGGCCCTTTACAATTCAGTTTCTGCTTGCAAGATGGAAGCAGGACTGTTGAGAGCTGGTCTTACTGACATAGATGAGGGCTGGGTAGTGGGCAATAAGTGTTTGCCTTCAGGCACAAAGGTCCCAGGACAGAAATCCCTTTCTTAATGTCAGCAAAACCAAGGATAGAGTCATCAACATAAGGTAGCAGTAGAGACTTCACACCCTCATTAACATCTTAGGCAATGCTTAGAGAGAGTCAACTGCTTTCAGTTTCTTGGAATACCATCATTGTAGGACACAACATACCTCCACAATAGACAAGAAGGTTCACAAACACCTTTACTTCCTTAGATATCTAAGAGATGTCTGGAAGTCTCCATCAGAATGGATGAATAGTAACTTTCTCAAGTTAAATAAAGAGAAAACTGAAATCTTAGTGATTGGCAATAATGGATAGAATGAGGCTATTAGAAATAAACTGGATACATTAGGATTAAAAGTCAAGACGGAGGTAAAAAGCTTAGGGGTAATTGTTGACTGTAATCTGAATTTTAAATCGCATATTAATCAGATCACTAGGACAGCATTTTTTCACTTAAAAAACATCACTAAAGTTAGACCTCTTATATCACTGAAAGATGCTGAGAAATTAGTTCACGCGTTTGTTTTCAGTCGACTAGATTACTGTAACGCACTCCTCTCAGGACTACCCAAAAAAGACATAAATTGTTTGCAACTAGTGCAGAATGCAGCTGCTAGAATCCTAACTAGGAAAAGAAAATCCGAACACATTTCTCCAGTTCTGATGTCACTACACTGGTTACCTGTGTCATTCAGGATTGACTTTAAAATTCTGCTTATGGTTTATAAAGCCTTAAATAATCTCGCCCCTTCTTATATATTGGAGTGTCTGACACCTTATATTCCAAATCGTAACCTCAGATCCTCAAATGAGTGTCTGCTTAGAATTCCAAGAACAAAACTTAAAAGAAGTGGTGAGGCGGCCTTCTGCTGCTATGCACCTAAAATCTGGAATAGCCTGCCAATAGGAATTCGCCAGGCTAATACAGTAGAACACTTTAAAACACTGCTGAAAACATATTACTTTAACATGGCCTTTCTATAACTTCAATTTAACTTAATTTAACTTAATCCTGATACTCTGTATGTTCAATTTCTTCATAATAACTATTCAGGGTAGCTCTAAAATCCGTACTGACCCCAACTCTCTTTACTGTTTCTTTTTCCGGTTTCTTTGTGGTGGTGGCCTGCGCCACCGCCATCTACTCAAAGCTTCATGATGCTCCAACAATGATGGATGGACTAAAAGGCAGAATTCTACGTGACCATCATCATCAAGCCTTTCCGTGAGAACCCTAAATCCAAAGAGGACTGTTTCATTTATGTTAGGTAGAATGCCCAGAGGGGACTGGGCGGTCTCATGGTTTGGAATCCCTACAGATTTTTTTTTTTTTTTTCCAGCCGTCTGGAGTTTTTATTTTGTTTTTTCTGTCCCCCCTGGCCATTGGACCTTACTCTTATTCGATGTTAATTAATGCTGATTTATTTTGTTTTCATATTGTGTTTTTTTATTTTTATATTCTTTATTATGTAAAGCAGTTTGAGCTACTGTTTGTATGAATATGTGCTATATAAATAAATGTTGTTGTTGTTGTTGTTGTTGTGCTCTACAGACCTCTACAGGTGTTTAGCGGAATCTATACAGTACTCACTGGCTGCATAACATCTTGATATGACATCTCATAAGCTCAGAATTGCAAACACCCAGTAAGGGCAGTGTTGGTGACACAAAATATTACTGGGTCATAGGTCCCTTCTCTTCAGAACATTTAACATTATTAGAAAGTCAAAAGTGTTTGAATACCTTCTAGCAAATAGGCCACTAAATTCAAAGACAGTTTTGTCTCCCCACTGGTTGAGGTAACTCGACAGACACTCATACCTAAACCTACTGCACATGATGGATATAGATGTTTTCTTCATTGTGTAATGTGGTATTCATCTCCTTTTTGTCTGTTGTTGGTGCTATACAACCGTCACTAATTTGTGAGTGACATACAAGTAAGAGTTTCATTGTACTGTGTACACACTGTG
The DNA here is from genome assembly GCA_026402145.1 of Polypterus bichir lapradei. Lineage (NCBI taxonomy): Eukaryota > Metazoa > Chordata > Cladistia > Polypteriformes > Polypteridae > Polypterus > Polypterus bichir. The sequence goes on along the minus strand of JANRMT010062813.1, from coordinate 18,764,005 downwards.
AAACATGAGTATACACTGCATGAAGTCCAATGAAACATATCCAGCAAGTTTATAGTCATTTTAATTACTGAATTAAGCATTATATGTAATTTTGTGCGTGTGTGTGTTAAAATGCTTCATGTACATATTGTCACAATAGGCATATTTATTTGCATATGTTAATTTAGGCTATAGCTGCAAATGGTTTAAACGGAACTAAAAAACGGAAGAAGCACACATCAAGCATCCAGACCTAATACTAGATAGCATGTTGAAGAATCCCTTTAGAAAACGTATTTCTTGAAAACAAGCTTTGAAAAAGTATATGATGTAATTAATTGACGAAAACAGTCTAGTAACACAAAAAGTGTGCTTTGTATAAAAACGTCTGATGAGGAAAACTGCTACTCTATTACATAGTTGCTCTTTATTAAAAACGATATGTGCAATAAGAATGAATATATTAGACATGTATTCTCTGATGGTTTAAGATAAAATATACTATTAAAAATATATGCAATTATTAAGAGTACTCTTTCATTGCTGAGCCAATGAAGAACAGCAAATCTAAATGCTTACGATTTTCACCAAGACGAAATAATTCTCACTTCAGATTGAGTCCTTACCTGCAATAATGTCTGGATGTATTCACCTAGTACAAAATGATATTAGAATTGCATCATTCGGCCATTTTTTGACTGTGTCAGGGGCTTAATTGTTTATATGCGTCAACAGGACTGAACAAAGAGAATCACAGAAGTTTGTATAAATTCACACATCCATCTGCTTTATTCACAGCTGCAAAATCACTGCAGATAATTTGCAGTTCCCAACTTAATCTGTCTACCTTTTCACCCTAAGACAATTCTACACTCTGACCAATTAAAGGACTCTACCAGCTTAAAAAGTCCATTCTTGTGATGACCACAAGCATTGGAAAGCTCAGTAAAAAGTAGTGCTTTGGATTGATGCCATTTTTGCCTTAACACAGCAACAGTTCTTAACGGATCCACTCCCCTGGGGTTTGTTTACATCTCTCAACCCCGTGGCTCGTAGCCGAGGTGGAGGTCTCGCGTTAATGTATTGTGAGAAATGGAAAGTCTTGCCATTATCTGTTCCTGCCTTCAGTTCTTTTGAATCTCTTGTATGTCAATTAAATGGACCTATTCCTACTATTATTGCTACTGTTTACTGGCCCCCTAAACCAAATAATGACTTTCTGAACAACTTTGCTGTATTCCTTACACACTTATCTACTGTTTCATCAAACATAATACTTCTGGGGGATTTCAATATACATATGGATAATATCAGTGTCCCTATTACTAGGGACTTTACATCCAGTCTTGAGAGTTTTGGATTCCAGCAGCATACTGATGCTCCCACTCATTCCAAAGGACATATCTTAGACTTGATTTGCTGTTCTGGAGTTACCCCGCTTGATTGTACTGCAGATGAACTCCCCATAACTGATCACTTTCTTATTTCATTCAATGTTAATCTTGCACTTTCCAACACTAAGCTTTCCCATCTCATGTCTTTCCGTAATATTAAGAATATTAACTTAGACTCTCTTTCCTCTAGTATTGATTCCATTATAGACTTTGATAATTTATCCACTCCTGAAGAACTCGTCTCACACTATAACACTGGACTTAATGATATTCTTAACTCTGTCGCTCCATTAAAAACTAGATCTGCTTCTTTCTCCTTTTCTGCTCCCTGGTTCACTCCTGAACTTTGGCTTTTGAAAGCCAAAGGCCGGCAACTTGAATGGTTATATAAAAAAAACTGGACTCTTTGTTCACAAAGAGATTTACAAAAACCATATACTTTATTACAAGGACTGCATTGCCCAAACTAAATCTAACTATTATACTCTCCTTATTTCTTTCAATGACGGAAACACCAAGTCATTGTTTTTACTACTTAAAAATATCACACAACCCCCGGGTTCTTTACCTTCTCACCTTTACTCAACTGAATTTTGCAATTCCCTTATGTCCTTTTTTAATGAAAAAATCCAGAAGATTCACAGTCTCTCTGTGCGGATTCCTCCAGTACTGCATTTGAATTTCACCCACCAACTCACTCATTTTCCTCTTTTCAGATTCCTACTTTCTCAGAAATCTCAGATCTTGTCTGTAAGTCTAAGCCATCCACCTTTCAGCTGGACCCCCTCCCTACAGTTCTAGCCAAAGCCTGCCTCCCCTCTCTGATCCTCCTTATCTTTCCTATAATCCACTCTTCTCTCACTACTGGTACTGTTCCTTCATCTTTTAAAACTGCTGCAGTAACCCCAATACTGAAAAAACCTGCTGCCGATCTGACTAATTTCAGTAATTTTCGTCCTATTTCTAATCTACCCTTCATTTCCAAAATTCTTGAAAAAAAAATGGCCATTCAACTTCACTCTCATTTATCTCAAAATAATCTGTATGAACGGTTCCAATCTGGTTTTCGTCCTCTCCCCAGTACAGAAACGGCACTTATAAAAATTACTAGTGACCTCCTTATGGCAGCTGATTCTGGTTTAATTACTATTCTCATCCTCTTTGATCTAAGTGCAGCCTTTGACACTGTTTGTCACACTACTCTTCTCAACAGATTATCTTCGATTGGCATAACCCACACTCCACTAGATTGGTTCAGATCCTACCTCTCAGGCCGCACTCAGTTTGTTCTGCTTAAAACTTTCACATCCCAACCCACCGGCTGTTACTTCAGGTGTGCCCCAGGGCTCTGTCCTGGGACCCCTCCTTTTCATTATTTATCTCCTTCCCCTTGGTAATATCTTTCGTAAATATAACATTAACTTCCACTGTTATGCTGATGACACCCAGCTCTATCTCACTAGCAAGCCTACTGCTTCCTTTCCACCCTCCTCACTTACTGATTGCAAAGCAGAAATCAAATCCTGGTTTTCTTCAAACTTTCTTAAATTAAATAGTCACAAAGCTGAGATTCTCCTCATTGGTACAAAATCAACATTTTCCAAAACTGATCATTTTTCATTTATTATTGATAATTCCTCTGTCTCCCCTTCCCCACAGGTTAAGAGTTTGGGTGTCATCCTTGACAGTACTTTATCCTTTCAGTCCCACATCAATAACATCTCCCGGTCTGCATATTTCCACTTGCATAACATTAATCGTATTCGCCCCTCCCTTACTCCCCACACCACTGCTATCCTTGTTCATAGAATTGTCACTTCTCGTCTGGATTATTGCAGTTCCCTTTTCTTTGGTCTTTCTCACAAATCTCTTTATAAGCTTCAACTGGTCCAGAATTCAGCTGCCCACATCATTACTAGAACCCCATCTATTCACCATATCACTCCCGTTTTGCAGCAGCTTCATTGGCTTCCAGTTCAGTTCTGAATTCAATTCAAAATTCTCCTACTAACTTTTAAGGCTATCCACACCCTTGCCCCTCTCTGTCTATCTGACCTCCTCCATGTTGCCATTCCCTCCCATACCCTCAGATCCCCTTCCTCCATCCACTTGACTGTCCCCATCGTCCGTCTTAACACTATGGGGAGCAGAGCATTAAGTTGCTCTGATCCCCAGCCTTTCACTACCACCTTAGCTTAGAAATATTGAATTATTTTCACTTTTCAAATCTAAACTTAAAACTCATTTGTTTAAGACTGCTTTTTCTCTTTGATTACAATTGCTCTGTCTGACTTCTGTATTTTACTTTTGTTTATAATCTGTGTTTTGTCTATTGTTCGGTGTCCTTGAGTGTTTAGAAAGTCGCCTACAAATAAATAAAATGTATTATTATTATTATTATTATTATTATTAAATGTGGTGTGCGTAAATTGGGACCCAACCCTTTTCTCTGTTTTAGTACTTCTTTTACAACTTCAAGTTATATCATTCAGAAACAGCAGGAACAAAGCAAATGTCAACATGAACAGGAAACCAAAATCAAAACAATGAAACAATTAGGAGTACAAAAAATATATCCCAAGGGATAATAATAATAATAATAACAATAATAATAATACATTCTATTTATATAGCACCTTTTCCATGCTCATAATTAGTAAAGCACAAGCTGAAGTGATTCTAGAATTCTAGGCTTCTCCATTTATACCAGAGGTAGAATTAAAAATGGCCCAGGTGTTAACTAAAATGTAAATCCTACCCTATCCCTTTTTAGTCAAAAGCTTATTTATTTGCTTGTTTTTTGTTTTATTTTGATGAAAGAGTTTGTGTACTTAATAAGAATAATCTGAATTGAAAAAACTGAATAACGTTTTGTATTTGTGTACCAGCTTTTCAACCAACTTAATCTGTTTTTGTGTTAACATTTTTGTATTTACAGGATAAAATGTTTTTTGCTGGGAATTAGACTTCACATTTATGGACATTGAAGAGATGATCAAAATTATCCATTATGGATTGTTGTCTTACTTAGTTAGATTTTCCATTTATATACTAATAATTGCTAGTTTTTTTTTTGTTATTTTTTATTTTTGCCTACTCATTGCCAGACAGGTATACAGACCAAGCAGAAAACAAAACACGTCAAAATTCAACCAGAGGTCAAGAGTCACACAATCATTGAGAGGTCCACTGATTCTGGCAATCTTGTGGTGCCCCACACTACTCTGCATTCTGTGGGTGACAGGGCCTTCGGCTCTACAGTGCCAAGGCTTTGAAATTACCTCCCTAAATTAATTAGATCAGCCAACTCATTACATTCTTTAAAAAAACAACTTAAAACTCATTTGTTCAGGAAGGCATTTAACTTGTGCTAACATTCTGACCCGTCTATTAGTTTACCTCTCTGTCCAGATGCTCAGGATAAATAATTTGTAATAAATGTTACATATAACCTGCTGTTGTTTCTGAAACTCTGTGACGTGCCTTGTGCATGAGAAAAGCACTATATAAATAAAATGAATTATTATTATTATCGTCATCATCATCATTAACAATAATAATAATAATAATAAATTGATTTTGTTTGATTACTTAGGCTAAAACACCACCACTTATTGAAAATGTATATACAGTATATATATATATAGTAATAGTAATTAGTATTATCAATAAATACATTCAGACCCCCGTGACCCTGTTCGGATTTAGCGGGTTGGATAATGGATGGATGGATGGATAAATACATTTGTATTGTATGCAGGGCTTAAGAAAAGCATGGATGATAACAACTCCTTCAATCCGACTTCTCATCAATCTTTATTCACCTAATATTTGCAAAATGTCATGTTGAAATTTGAAGATCCCCAAAAGCACTGTTATCACATGCACAACTTGCTTTTCATGTATCTACAGTTCTTTATAATAAGCACACAAAGCACGGTAAAGGCAAAGGAATGAAACAAACTTGTGCCCATTAACAACATAGAGTGCACCTGTTCAGTAAGTACGTAATTATTTATTAATAATACTAATAAAACACATAATAATAATAATAATAATAATAATAATAATAATAATAATAATAAAACACATAAAGGTGTTTTCTATAGTAACATTTAGAAGATAATCTAAGAATACAGTTGAGCTAAATACTGCCCAGTGAAATCTCGGCAATTTATTGTGACACAGTAATAATGTGCAGCTCCTCTCTGGAAGCTCAGCTGTAATTTGAGTAATTCTGACACATTATTCACCAGGATAAAATGACTCAGAGTTGTTTATGGTGACACATGCACGTGGACTAGCCCTCAGTTCTGTTTTCATATTATTATTAATTTTAGCTACATCAACAGAACAAGCAGGTTATGTAGTACAAGCAGCAAACCAATTTTGCACGCATGTCAGAACTTGCACTGAAAATGTCCATTAAAGGAAAAATTGATGAAAGTGCATAAGGCTTTATTAATTACATACGTAATAGAAAAAAAAAATAAAACTTATTAATAAAAAGACAATGAGAAGTCAAGCAAAATGACATCTTTCATTGGCTAACTGATCAGAGTACAATATGGAAGCTTTTAAGGCAGTTAAGGCCTCTTCTCCACTACAGTTTGCCTGAAGAAGGGGCCTGAGTTGCCTCGAAAGCTTGCACATTGTAATCTGTTCCGGTAGCCAATAAAAGGTGTCATTTTGCTCGACTTCTCATTGCATCCATAATGGCTAACACAGTACAGCACCCTACTACTATTGCAAAAAAGACAAAACAGCAATATTGTTGTACTTTAAATCACAATTCCAAATAATTAAAACTGCAATGAACCACGGTATGTACTGTACAGCAAGTTTCCTTATGTTTAAACATCTTATGGTTTTTGATAATGTTACAATACCTCATAGTATTGGAAAAGGCATAATGGTTGCTGATCCCTCAGCAGAGGTGCGATGTTTTTCCTAAAGGATCTCTAAGAGAGTTTCTTATCCATTAAAGCAGCTGTACTACTTGAAGAAGAATGGCTGGGACACTCATTTACTGCTTTAGTAAACCGCCAGCTTGCTTACCTGTGACTGAACTTAATGCATGGCTGTGTGTTCTGGTGGATGGTTACCTTCAGTGACATGTGCTGCCCTTGCTGAGGGACCACTGAGAGCAGCTGTACTCCCTGAAAGGTTAAGCCTGGGACATATGCATAGGATACTGGGAATTACTAGCAGCGGTTAAACAGCTAGCTGCTGATCAAGCTGGTTAAATGTTAAAGACATTATTGAGCAAATGTGTGTGCTGCCATTAATGATCACCCACAAGTGCAGGCAAAAGTACAAAAATACTGAAAATGGTGACAAACTTTGTAGTGTGCAATGCTGTTCCTCAATTTTAGGGATGGCTGCTGTGTGCTCATCCACATCAAAACTTATCCGCATTTGTAAGTAAAATAAAAAAAAAAGGTTGACACTATAATAAAAGTGAACTGAAATTCAATAGAAAATAAATATTTGTAGGTTTTATGTGCTTGAGACCAGCCTGTAGTTTTAGCGTCAGTCCAGAATTGTATAGCATTGACATGTACCATTTACCTGTAGCAAGAAAGCGATGTGTTGCAAGGAGAAGTTGTGGGGAGATGTTGATCTTCATTTCATTCTCAGTTACTTTAAACAGTGAAAAATCCTGCTGCTTTCTTCCATGATGGGAAACCTTCCGCTTTGTCCGATTGTCAGCTATGAAAGGAAAAATCATACTGAGTTATTGTAAGGTATACTCTTCTGCCATTTATTATTAACTGGACCTTTTACACTGGATCAAAACAGGAACATGAGTAACTGTAAATCTTTATTAACATAATCTATAAAATTTTGTTTTATGATTCTGCTATATTAATTAATAGTGCTGTAAGAAACAAATTTTGAAAATTTTGAGTATGCGATGCCGAAACTTAAAAGTCACCTAAACGTGACAGGCACTACATAAGAACAGCAAGTAGTGCAGGAGTATGCAATGATTGAATGGATAGCAGCAAAAACCAGAGAAACAGTATGTGAGATTATGAGTGATATATAGAGAGAGTAAGCGATGCTAAAGAATTATACTTGATAGCCATCAGAGCACAGTATGCTAGGTCAAATATTAAAAATTGATGCTTCAACTATCCATTTTGAAAGAGTCGGAAAGAGAAGGAGAGAGGGAGGGAGAAAATATTTCAAAATATTATTCTGGCAACTACATCAGTTATTTTCAGCTCTTAAAGGTAACACTAGGAAAAAAAAAGCAAAAATAAAAATTGATAAAAATAAATAAAAGATAAATAAAAATAGAAACACATCAGTAGTTTCATTTTTTTACTAGTTTGCAGACTCTGGGTAGTTTTGTTCACCTAGCAATAAACTTTACTGGTTGTTTAGTAGAGATACTGTCAACTAATTGTACAAGGTGCAGTTTGTATCACTTCATTGTTAAATGAACTTTCCAGACCATCTTCTCGAATATAAAATGTGCATGGAATGGTTTCATTTACAAAGCAAAAATGTATTAAAATGCCTTGCACCTTGGAGATCACTGAAGAGTAGCTTTGAAAGCAGCCCAAAGCGCTCATTAAAACACATGCATTCAGTAGTGGCATTAAGGCTTTACTGTTTAAGCAAAATCATCATCTTTGTATGCATCACTACTATTAGAACTAGAATCTAAATTGCTGTCACTGGTCATTTCTGGAGATTTCTTACTTTTATAACGCAACAAACGCCGTTTTTCTGCACACAATTTTCTTTCTGACTGCCTTTTACTCAGCTGTCCTGCTGTGGCAAATGGTGCCCAGCGGCTGCCCTCAGTTGCTGCTTGCAGTTCACTGGAAATTCATTAACTCACGGATGACTGTGTGTGTGTGCGACTAGCAGTGGACATGTTATCTCAGGGATAACAGTAAAGGGGTTAAACAGGATTGGATCAGAAATATTTCTTTAAAAACAAAGAGCAATTTTTTTTTTCATTCATTCCTGTCGGACGATGGACTGCAGCCCAGGTTAGCCCGTACAAAAGTCAGTGAGAAAGTCCATCAAATTAAAAAAAACAGTAAATTCCTAGTTATTTGTTTCCCAAGGCAGCAGAGATTTGAAAATGCTAAATGGAATACAAAGTCTTATAACAAGTGATTGAGCAAATTTTCAACAAAAGCAACACATCAAAAAAAAAAAATAAATATCTTTGAATACTTTACTAGAAACTTACAATTCTTAAACAAAAACTCTTATTTTTTAATCAATTCTGAATAGAGTTTTTAATTTATTCTTAAACTACAGAAAGCAATGCAAAAGTATCCTGTTATGTAAAATACAACATGAAACACAGCCTGACATCATCAAAACAGCAGTAGCAGTGGAATATAAAGAGCAAATGAATTCATCTTGAAAGAAATAAGGCACGAAAAATATGGCAAAAATCAAATCATAATACTTAACATCGAACTCATCAAGGATCCTGCAGTTCCTATTGTTGTACTTATGGTATCAAATGACTATTTTCACATTTTCGTAAGTTTTGAACTTCTTTTCGAAAATGAAAATGCCTTTTCTGAAATATGCGTACTAATACTTTACTTTCTGCTTGTGTCTCTGAGGAACAGTTCACATGCAAAAATACAACCTAATACAATATTGTTTTACACATTTATTTTTACAGCTATTTTTTTTGCTATATTGTGGATTGTTCCTTTTTGATCAAATATTTCCTTACATTACATCCTTACATTTGACCGTGTTATTTTGAATTATTTCAAACTGTACTTGTTTGCTTTACAAATCCAGTTGTGGTGGGGTGCTCTATGAAGCATGCTATATAAATTAAAGGTTAAATAATTGAATTGTTAGGTTTGTTTATTGTTTAATATCTTATTCCATCGCAGGCAGCAAGCAACCGCGGCATTTGCTTCCCTAAAGTGGTGCCTGTGGAAGCAAACCAATATTTCCAACAAGACTAAAATTCGACTCTTCAGAACTCTGATTCTGCCAATTCTCCTCTATGGATCCAAGACGTGGACACTGCTCAAGCAAGATCTCAACAAACTTGAGGTCTTCCAAATGCGATGCCTGCGACAAATCCTACGAATCTCACTCCGAGACCGCATACGAAATGAAGAAATCCGTCGCCGGTGTGATCAACAGCCAACAATCGAGGAGCAAATCCAACAACGACGACTACAGTGGTTTGGCCACCTCTGCAGAATGGAAGGCAGCCGGTTACCACACAAACTCCTCTGGTGTGATCGACCCACCCAGTGGAGAATCCAAAGAACGGCACCAAAGAAAACGTGGCTCAAGCAGGTCGAAGACGACATCAGAAACCGTCGACTCAACCTCGACGAGGCCAGAACAGCCGCCATGGATCGCCTTGCATGGAAACGCCTGCAAAATGAAATCCGACAACCATTGGCACCCACAGCAGCGTACGGGCTTAGGACCAGGTCCATACCAAACGCCAGCTAGGGACCAAAAAGAAGAAAAGAAAGAAGACCTCATCTTCCTCCCTCTCATTGATCAATTTACATCACATTCCAGTTCCAAACTCCAATAATTCTACTAGCTCTTCAATTTGGCATCAGAGGTGAGTGTTTAATATTTTTGTTCCCTTGGCTCTAACATTTCAAAAAGTGCCAGCTTGAAATGGCAGTTTTTGGGCTATTCACTGTAAGCTGCAGTTGAGTTCCTTTGGCTGCCTTCTGTCAGCCTACAGGAGTTTAGCCGACCTCCTGCCACTTCTCCATAGTCTCTAATTACTTTGGTGCCCTCTAGCCTCCTGGAGGCCCCTGTCCTCTCTGCTGCTTGGTAGTGGTATTCCAATTATTAGAGTAGATTGTAAACCTGTGACAGACATCTAAGTTAGAAAAGAGGAAAAAAGTGCCTAGCCTCCTCCCTTGGGGCTTCCACTAATTCAGCACGTTTTGGTCTCTAATTATCTGCTCTGGTTAACAAATTTCAAACATTATGAGACCTCTAAATTGGCCTTCTGCCCCGTTTGACATCAATTAGTGTGCCTAGAGTCAACTCAGGACTTCTTTCTTTGTGATCACCTGTTTGCCCTCCAGCTACCCTCTTACTGATCCATCTATAGGGAGCTCACCCCGTCCTCAAGTAAAAAATATAATTAGCTATTACCCGCATTGGTCTTCTGTGCCCTATAAAAAATATCAAGTCAAATGTGTAACAATATGGCATTCTCCATTTCCCTGGATCATCCAAATAGTTTCAAGATCTTCCTGACAACAGTTGCATGCCTTCCAAGAGGCAAGCCTTAGTAGCATATTAAAGCTTTTATGTAATATTTTAATGCAGTGTATTAAATGGCCTTAACCTGAAGGCATATGTTTATCTCCCTGCGTTCCCAAAGCCCACACCTAACTCTGAAGGCATCACATTGCTTACAGAGACAGCATATTTTAATTAAAAATAAAGAAGGTTTGTAATTACCAGACGTTTATGTTCTGCTGCTGATGTCAGGGAAAATGACTGTTTTAATTGAGAAAAAAAAAATTCAAGCAAAATCTGTTCTTGAAAAACAAATGTTTGATTTAAAAAAACATCATTAGTAAATTATATTTTTATTTTATAGAAATTTGTTTTAACTTTTATTCAACTGGAATGCTAGCTCTGGCAGCTTAGTAAAGTCATATAGTTAAGTTACATGCAGAATCTACACCTACAGTCTTAGGGCTGCCATTCCTGTTTTTTAGTCACTGTGCCAAACTGCCATCTTGAAAAATATGCATCCGTACTTGAAATTCAATGCCACTTTGTACCAGAATCACAGAAACATTATCAGTTTAGGGACATACTGTAGAGGTCAGTTTCATCCAGAATCTCGGATTTGATGATCTCCTCAATGACATCTTCCAGTGTGACTATACCCATCACCTCATAGAATGGGTCCCCTTCACCTTCATTGTTAACTCGCTGTACGATTGCAAGATGGGATTTGCCTGCATGAAAATAAAACAAAAAAAAAACAAGTACAGAAAGCAGACATGTTTAAGTCTTATTTTTCTCGGTACTAGCAGGCTGTTTGAGTTCATTTGTGCTATTCAGGCCCTGTCATTTCCAATTTACTTTACATGGTATTAACAACTCCCCAAAGAAAAGTAGGATTCACTCTGGATTAACTAAAAGTTTTATGATAGGCAAGAATCAAAACCGCTTAGCATAATATGCTGTGACTGGTTTGTGAAACACATTTCAGGCTGGACACAACAGGAAATTATTCAAATTATTAGAAATTTCTGTTTATGGGATCATATTGCATTTTTATGAAGTAAGTGCAAGCCGTTTGACGTACTTATGGATCACCTGCAGGCCTGTAACCTTGTGCTTTCAGTTTCAAATTCTGAGCCAATAGGCTGCTCTGTGTGCCAAGAGATAACTATTCTAAAATAGTTTACATAAAGTTGTATCTGTATAGAAGAAATGAAGTGTTATATTAGTACATGTTATATTATAGGCACTGGCTCTAGGGCTGACAATATAGTTTTAAAACATGGATAGATGAACTAGATATTTTCATATTTCCCTTTTAACATGCCCAAATTGGCACTGACACTAAAAACATTGGAAGTTTAGTGAAATATGCTTTCATAAAGAAAAACAGAGCCAAAACAAATTACCCCCCTTTCAACACAAATATACATTTAAGAAATACAGCATATCCAAGTTATCCAGTTGGCAGAAACATGATGAGTGTTCACAAAATACTTATTAAGAGAAAAAAAAGGCTTTTGATTGACAAATATCCATCCATTATCCAACCCGCTATATCCTAACTACAGGGTCACGAGGGTCTGCTGGAGCCAATCCCAGCCAGCACAGGGCACAAGGCAGGAACAAATCCTTTGCAGGACGTCAGCCCACTGCAGGGCACACACACCCACACACCAAGCACACACTAGGGACAATTTAGGATCTGATTGACAAATAGTAAAATATAAATTCTGGACAGCTGACAGGTGAAAAAAAGGAAACTTGGTATATAGTGAAAAACTATAATAATTACTACAGTGCCCTTTCAATCAGATTTTATTGAATATTATTGAGGTAAATCCTGAAGAGGCCCAGCAGCAAAATAGCTGCACTGTAAACCTCCAAAGCTCATTGCAAACATTGGGCCACACATAAGAAAGTGTGTATTTTGACATTCTGTCATGGTAACAGTTGGTGGTATTATATGAAAGAATAAATCAACAATTTAATGATAATATTTAATGTTAAGTAATTCAGCTTAACATTTATTTATCAAAGAACATTAGAAAGTACTTCACACCTTGATGATGAAGCTTATAGCAGGATTTTGTTCATCTATTCAGCTATTTTAAATATAAAGGCTACAATTGAAAAAGATTATATTTTCAGAAACTTTTAAGTGACAAAACTCAGCTGTTAAAAACAAATTCCTTCATTCACCAATCATAAAGTCTGTTTAACAAAATTACAAACTCTATTCCAGCAGCATAAGGTACAAGTCAGTAGCCAAACCTGAACAGGGATTTAGTCACTCGCCCACACAGCAGACTTTCTCACAGCATGTGAACTAATTTAACTTTGGGATTTGGGAGTAAAGTACCTGGAAATAAAAACATGCAGATATAGCGAAAATAGACAGATGGTGCCCGGGCCAGGATTTAGACTAATGACATGTGAGCTGTGAAGCAGCAGCACTAACCACTGCACCACTAAGTTGGCCAGAAATCTTTTATACATCTGTTTTCAAACCCATTTAATCCAGTTATAAGGACAAAAGATGGTGGAGCTACACTCTAGTTTCCATCAGATGCAAGACAAAAGTCAGACCTGAATGGGACTCCAGTTCATAGCGGAAAATGTGCAAAGGCATTGTAACAGGGACTTACAGACTCACTAAACAATCTAACCTTCATGTTATTATGATATACACATGCATGACGTGGGAAAAAAAAAATCAAATCTTAACAATGCATTTGCAAATAACCATTGACAATTCAAAAATATGTGTGTTATTTTATTTGACTCCATGTAAATCATGGTGAAAGAATAGGTGTGTTTATTTAAATAACTGTGTGCATTAGTGTGAATGAGTAGGTGCTATGATGGAGTAGTATACTTTCTCTAATGTGTTTTTTCTGTGTGTCAGATTCGGCATTACTGTCACCATCCCAGATCTGTAGTGGAATAAGCGAGTTTATAAAATAGATGGACAAAAATGGACTAATCAGTTATACATAGTTTGTGAATTTCCCCTTATGATTAATAAAGTATCTATCTATCTATCTACAAACCTTAAACAATGTAAGCCTCCCAACATTTTCTTAACATATAAGAGTACCACAGCCTGTGATATTGATGAGTTACAATATGAGCTTTATTAGTTAGTTATTCATTCTTCTTTACTGAGATCCACTCCTCCAAGAAAAGAGCAAAAAAGAAATAAAAAGGGCCAAGATCACCTTTTTCCTATTTTTAAAATACTGCAGTTGTGCTCTACTCTTGTCCTTTGGATCAGTCATTCAGACTTCTTTGTTTTCAGTTTTGAGGCCAAGGGCCTTGAATTTCTTTCCAGTCTTATACATCTCTATGTCAATTCTAGTCCCTGCTGCCAAGGAAAGCCTACTGGTCACATGATGCTACCGCTAATTTAAAATATAAAATGGAGATACTGTGTGTAACTTAGCATTTAAGTACAGAACATAAAACCTAAAGCCACATATCTGCAGGATTATTTAGGTAATGGTTTACAAGCATTTACTGCATACAGTTAGGTCCATAAATATTTGGACAGAGACAACGTTTTTCTAATTTTAGTTCTGAACATTAACACAATGAATTTTAAATGAAACAACTCAGATGCAGTTGAAGTGCAGACTTTCAGCTTTAATTCAGTGGGTTGAACAAAACGATTGCATAAAAATGTGAGGCAACTAAAGCATTTTTTTAACACAATCCCTTCATTTCAGGGGCTCAAAAGTAATTGGACAATTGACTCAAAGGCTATTTCATGGGCAGGTGTGGGCAAGTCCGTCGTTATGTCATTATCAATTAAGCAGATAAAAGGCCTGGAGTTGATTTGAGGTGTGGTGTTTGCATGTGGAAGATTTTGCTGTGAACAGAGAACATGCGGTCAAAGCTCTCCATGCAGGTGAAAGAAGCCATCCTTAAGCTGCGAAAACAGAAAAAAACCATCCGAGAAACTGCTACAATATTAAGAGTGGCAAAATCTACAGTTTGGTACATCCTGAGAAAGAAAGCAAGCACTAGTGAACTCAGCAACGCAAAAAGACCTGGACGTCCACGGAAGACAACAGTGGTGGATGATCGCAGAATCATTTCCATGGTGAAGAGAAACCAATTCACAACAGCCAACCAAGTGAACAACACTCTCCAGGTGGTAGGCATATCGATATCCAAGTCTACCATAAAGAGAAGACTGTATGAACGTAAATACAGAGGGTGCACTGCAAGGTGCAAGCCACTCATAAGCCTCAAGAAGAGAAAGGCTAGATTGGACTTTGCTAAAGAACATCTAAAAAAGCCAACACAGTTCTGGGAAAAAAAACATTCTTTGGACAGATGAAACCAAGATCAACCTCTACCAGAATGATGGCAAGAAAAAAGAATGGAGAAGGCTTGAAACAGCTCATTATCCAAAGCATACCACATCATCTGTAAAATACGGTGGAGGCAGTGCGATGGCTTGGGCGTGCATGGCTGCCAGTGGCACTGGGACACTAGTGTTTATTGATGATGTGACACAGCACAGAAACAGCCGAATGAATTCTGAGGTGTTCAGAGACATACTGTCTGCTCAAATCCACCTAAATGCAGTCAAATTGATTGGGCGGCGTTTCATGATACAGATGGACAATGACCCAAAACATACAGCCAAAGCAACCCAGGAGTTTATTAAAGCAATGAAGTGGAAAATTCTTGAATGGCCAAGTCAGTCACCTGATCTTAACCCAATTGAGCATGCATTTCACTTGTTGAAGACTAAACTTCGGACAGAAAGACCCACAAACAAACAGCAACTGAAAGCCGCTGCAGTAAAGTCCTGGCAGAGCATTAAAAAGGAGGAAACCCAGCATCTGGTGATGTCCATGAGTTCAAGACTTCAGGCTGGCATTGCCAGCAATCGGTTTTCAACCAAGTATTAGAAATTAACATTTTATTTCCAGTTATTTAATTTGTCCAATTACTTTTGAGCCCCTGAAATGAAGAGATTGTGTTAAAAAATACTTTAGTTCCCTTACATTTTTATGCAATCTTTTTGTTCAACCCACTGAATTAAAGCTCAAAAGTCTGCACTTCAACTGCATCTGAGTTGTTTCATTTAAAATTCATTGTGGTAATGTACAGAACCAAAATTAGGAAAAAGTTGCCTCTGTCCAAATATTTATGGACCTAACTGTATATATACTGCGGTGGGCTGGCACCCTGCCCGGGGTTTGTTTCTTGCCTTGCACCCTGTGTTGCCTGGGATCGGCTCCAGCAGACCCCCGTGATCCTGTAGTTAGGATATAGCGGGTTGGATAATGGAGATAAATATATATATATATTGTGGAAGCTAGCCTGGACACAGACAGACGGACAGCATATTTCACCCAACACACTGTTTATTTACAAAGTATTTACAACCTGTGCACTCACACCCCAGTGCCTCTTGCACCGATTCCCCCAAGTCCAGGCCTCACAGTCTCTGTGCCTTTCTCTCCTGGCCGCCTCCAGTCCTCACTCCAGCTCCGTCCTCTTCCACCTGACTTCTGCTGCTCACTGAAAGGAGGCGGCCCCTTATATATGCTTCCCGGACGAGCACCAGGTGTTCCCAGCATTCTTCCCTTGGCCACGCCCCAGCGTGGCGGAAGTGCCGGCTGTCCTCCCGGCAGCTCTCCGGGTGTCCTCCAAAGCCTTTCCCCCGGCACTTCCTGGTGTGGCGGAAGTGCCGGGCTCCCGAGATAATCAGGCACTGGGGCGCCACTTGGCGGTGGCCACGGGTCCCTACAGGACTGGGCTTCCAAGCCCTCTACCCGAGGCCTCCAGTATAACCAGGACGGACGCCCTCTCTCGGTCTGGAGAAGGCACAAGCCCTCCTCTGGTCCTCCTGGGTGTCCCGGCCGGACCACACAGGATATACCGGCATCGGGGCGCCACCTGGCGGTGGCCACGGGTCCCTACAGGGCTGGGCTTCCAAGCCCTCTACCCGAGGCCTCCAGTATAACCAAGACGGA
>JANRMT010062813.1:18734697-18747008 GCA_026402145.1 Polypterus bichir lapradei | reverse complement strand
AACCTGCTTAGCCCAGTCATTTACCCATGAGGATCCTTTTTGTTAAAATATTTCAAAATAAGGGAAACCTGAACATCATACTTAATAACAGATACTGGTTTAATTTGTTGAAGCCTCAAATGGTCTGGATAATGTTGTCTGAAACAAAGCATTCTGCAGTAGGACAGCCATACCTCGTGATAGTGATGGCTTAGGAAATTTATATAAGGTGAACCGCATTGAGCTCCCAGGATTGGTATTGATGTATTTGTACCTGTCCAAGATTTACCCCAAAAGTGTTGCTACAGGGACACATAACACTCCACCAATGGTATGTTACTAGAGAAACCTCAGACCAGGAATTTTTGAATGATACGTTTGTCATGTACATGGTCATATTGCATGCCTTATCAGAACTGATTTGATGAGGAAATGAGGGGTGCACTACAACTCACTTGCCTGTCTTTGTCCTCTATAGTCAACAATTCAACTACCCAAGGGGAGAACACTTACTCGCACCTACTCTGAACCTCTCACCTCGCCTCTTACAATCCCCAGGTCATACAAACCTCATTGCATACCAACACGCTGTTTTCATTTTGAAAGACCAAGGATTACAACATGCCGAAGGCAGTAGCTTTGTCAACCCAGCAACTCTTTATTATATTGTACAACCTCTTGCACCGAAGGCAATAACTGCAGTTTTCCCACTTGGAACCTCAAACTTTTTCACATCTCTTATTCTGATTCTTTTACATCATAACATCTTACATATCTCAGTTGCACATGTGCCAAATACACAGGCTCCAGGGGTCATTTAGCCAGGATTAAATCCCAAAACATCATGTTAACCCCCCCTCCAATACTGTCAGGTATATTGTTACCTGTTGGATTTTTGGGACTTTATCCAATGCCCCACTTTATACATGTGCCACCTGGTGTTTCAGTCAACCAAACTACTATTTAGCCTGGAACCAGGGCTGCAATTGCATGTTGAAATTCTGTCTCCATTTCTTTTTCAAAAGCTAATAGAGCTTCAGAAAGTCTGGGTTTGCCTGTTTCACCAGTGAATTATTGCAATGGTGTTTATGAATTTTGTTTTACGAACTATGACACACTCCTAATAGTTGCCGACTTTAATTTTCATATAGATAATCAGCGTGACCTAAAAGTAAAAGAATTTATGTACCTCCTGGGCTTTTTTGATTTGAGACAGCTCGTTAATCAGCCTACACATAAAGCAGGTCATACATTAGACTTAGTGATTACTAAAGGACTAAAAGTTGATATAAAGCAGGTCATTGATACGGGTCTATCAGACCATTTTCTTCTACTTTTTAATATAGAAATAATGATAGAAAACACCCATGAGAAGCATATTGTTAAAAAACGCTTCTTTGACTCAGCAGCAGCTTTAAAACTTTTAAACATTCTAAGCAATCAGTTCGTTTATAGTGTTAACTATAATAGCGAGGATAATGTAAATAGTAAGGTGGAAAGATTTAATACTAAAGTGAGAGCTGCTGTTGACATAGTTTCACCTGAAAAGACAGTTAAAAAATCTTCTAGCATTGTTATACCATGGAAGACCCAAAGAGTGTCTGATTTAAAGAGAACATGCCGTAGAGCTGAGCGTAAATGGAGGAAGACTAAACTAACTATCCACTATGAAATATTAAAAGTTAAAATAACAGAATACAATAACACTGTCCATCTTGAGAGGTGCTGCTATTTCTCTAAGATTATAAATAACAATGCTATTAATCCCAGAGTCTTATTCTCTACGATTGATCGTCTGCTAAACCCAGGCAACTCAAAGGAATGCCAAAGTACTTCCAGTAAAACCTGTATTTTTCAACCAAAAAATTAATGATATTAGAAATAACATAGTATATCTCCCCAACACTAAGGATCCTCCTAAACCCCAGCATTCCGTTATAAACAAATTAAACTCTTTCACTAGGATAGATTTACCTGATTTACAAAAAATAATATCTCAATTAAAACCCTCCACCTGCGTCCTTGACCCAATACCAACAAATTATTTCAAAGAAGTATCGGGCGTGCTAATTGATAATGTTCTTGACATAGTAAATTCATCATTAGATACGGAGGTCTTCCCAGACTGTCTTAAGACTGCTGTAGTTAAACCCCTTCTTAAGAAACATAATCTTGACCCCTCTGCTTTTGAAAATTTTAGACCCATCTCTAACCTGCCTTTCTTAAGTAAAATTCTGGAGAAGGCAGTCATTATGCAGTTAAATGACCACCTAAATAAACATGCTATTTTTGATAAGTTTCAGTCAGGTTTTAGAACAAATCACAGCACAGAAACTGCACTTGTTAAAGTAGTAAATGATTTGCGGGTGAATGCAGACAGAGGCCATTTATCTGTTCTCATCCTCTTAGATCTGAGTGCCGCATTTGACACCATTGATCATAATATTCTTAGAAATCGCCTTAGTCAATGGGTGGGCCTCTCTGGCAGTGTCTTAAATTGGTTTGAATCCTACCTGGCAGGGAGAAAATTCTTTGTTAGTTGTGGTAATTACAACTCAAAGACACGTGATATCCAATATGGTGTTTCACAAGGCTCTATCCTGGGTCCGCTGCTCTTCTCAATCTACATGCTTCCGTTAGGTCAGATTATCTCAGGGCACAACGTGAGCTACCACAACTATGCTGATGACACACAGCTGTACTTATCAATAGCACCTGATGACCTCGATTCTCTTGATTCACTAACACAATGTCTGACTTGTGTCTCAGAATGGATGAATAGTAACTTTCTCAAGTTAAATAAACAGAAAACTGAAATCTTAGTGATTGGCAATAATGGATACAATGAGGCTATTAGAAATAAACTGGATACATTAGGATTAAAAGTCAAGACGGAGGTAAAAAGCTTAGGGGTAATTGTGGACTGTAATCTGAATTTTAAATCGCATATTAATCAGATCACTAGGACAGCATTTTTTCACTTAAGAAACATAGCTAAAGTTAGACCTCTTATATCACTGAAAGATGCTGAGAAATTAGTTCACGCTTTTGTTTTCAGTCAACTAGATTACTGTAATGCACTCCTCTCAGGACTACACAAAAAAGACATAAATCGTTTGCAACAAGGGCAGAATGCAGCTGCTAGAATCCTAACAAGGAAAAGAAAATCCGGGCACATTTCTCCAGTTTTGATGTCGCTACACTGGTTACCTGTGTCATTCAGGATTGACTGTAAAATTCTGCTTATGGTTTATTAAATAATAAATAATCTCGCCCCATCTTATATATCGGAATGTCTGACACCTTATATTCCAAATCGTAACCTCAGATCCTCAAATGAGTGTCTCCTTAGAATTCCAAGAACAAAACTTAAAAGTGGTGAGGTGGCCTTCTGCTGTTATGCACCTAAAATCTGGAATAGCCTGCCAATGGGAATTCGCTGGGCTGATACGGTGGAGCACTTTAAAAAAACTGCTAAAAACACATTATTTTAACATGGCCTTCTTATAACTTCACTGTAATCAAAATCCTGATACTCTGTATATCTAACTCATTATAATAACTATTCATGGTGGCTCTAAAATCTGTACTTAGCCCTACTCTCTCTTCTGTTTCCTTTTCCGGTGTCCTTTTGGTGGTGGCTTGCACCACCACCATCTACTCAAAGCACCGTGATGTTCCAACAATGATGGATGGATTAAAAGCCAGAAGTCTGTATGACCATCAACATCAAGTGACTCCGTGAGAACCCTAAATACAAAGGGGACTATTTCATTTATGTTAGGTAGAATGCCCAGATGGGACTGGGCGGTCCCGTGGCCTTGAACCCCTGCAGATTTTATTTTTTTTCTCCAGCCATCTGGAGGTTTTTTCTGTTTTTTCTGTCCACCTTGGCCATCGGACCTTACTCCTTTTCTATGTTAACTAATGTTGTCTTATTTTAATTTCTTATTTTGTATTTATTTTTCTTTTCTTCATTATGTAAAGCACTTTGAGCTACTTTTTGTATGAAAATGTGCTATATAAATAAATTTTGTTGTTGTTGTTGTTATTCTATGCTATTCTATGCAAAGGGTGCCTCTCAGAACATTTACAGAATTTCTTTGAACAGTTTCTCCCTTGCATGTTTTAATAGTAATTCAATAAACAGAATTCTCCTTGGGACTTTGCAGATAATTTTATTACCAATTTTTAACAAATGGGAGATAATGGGTTAGGGTGTCAAACGAATGGTTGTTTAGCTGCCTGATGAATGTTATGGCTAGAACACATCTCTTAGAGAAAATTCTGGGTTACTTAATAACTCTGTAGAGTGCTCATGTTAAGACTCTGATCATGGAGGTCCCCAGTGGCTGCAGGTTTTTGTTTCAGCCTATTTCGCCATTAGTTTTTTTTACCTAGCAGTTAAACAGAAATGAGATGCATAATGAGTGAAAATATGACCAGCCAAGACAGGGGACCTGAAAATCCAACAAATTTCTTAATTAAAGCTAATTCTTGTTGTTACTGAAATCAGTTAAATTCTATTGTTTGTTAGTGTTCATTTGTGGCCACCATCAATATGTTTTATGGATCAGAACAAAGTAATATTTCTCAGACATTCAACTGATGGCCTCACAGGTATGAATTAGATCAGGTTAGCTTGTTATGTTGGCCCATTTTACATATCATTATTGTTTGATTGTTGATTAAGGAAAAAAAAAACAATTGAGGATTCTGAATCTTAAAATGTAAGTCAATTAAAATTAATTAAAAACAAGTGAGTTTCATTAGCAACAGTAATTGGCTAGCAAATAAAAAGTGACAGGAATGAAAACCTGCAGCCACTGCAGCCCTCCAAGAGCTGAGTTTGGCACCCTGATATAGAAGGAAAGGAGAGTGAGAAATGAAGGGAAAAGAGAGAGATGGAGAAGAGGAGTCATGAAGAAGAGAGTGAAAGGAAGATGTGGGTGCAAGATCAAGGCTCAAGACAACCATGAAGGAAACAAGAAGTCAAAAGAGTAAAGAGTAGGGTAACGATATTGTTTTATTTTAGAGTTATGCATTGTGGCCCCAAACAGCAGGCTACGGATGGGTTATTTACTGCTTCAGCTTTACATTATTTCAATAAAAACAGTCCCTGCTGACCAATAAAAATGCAAATTTTGCATTTCACTCTTGTGAGTCACTATAGGAACCTAATCAAGGACTTTGTTAAATGGTGCGACTCAAACCACCTACAACTGAACACCAGGAAAACCAAGGAGCTGGTGGTGGATTTTAGGAGGACCAGGCCCCTCATGGACCCCGTGATCATCAGAGGTGACTGTGTGCAGAGGGTGCAGACCTATAAATACCTGGGAGTGCAGCTGGATGATAAATTGGACTGGACTGCCAATACTGATGCTCTGTGCAAGAAAGGACAGAGCCGACTATACTTCCTTAGAAGGCTGGCGTCCTTCAACATCTGCAATAAGATGCTGCAGATGTTCTATCAGATGGTTGTGGCAAGCGCCCTCTTCTACGCGATGGTGTGCTGGGGAGGCAGCATAAAGAAGAGGGACGCCTCACGCCTGGACAAACTGGTGAGGAAGGCAGGCTCTATTGTAGGAATGAAGCTGGACAGTTTGACATCTGTGGCAGAGTGACGAGCGCTGAGCAGGCTCCTGTCATTCATGGAGAATCCACTGCATCCACTGAACAGTATCATCTCCAGATAGAGGAGTAGCTTCAAGGACAGACTGCTGTCACTGTCCTGCTCCACTGACAGACTGAGGAGACCGTTCCTCCCTAACACTATGCGACTCTTCACTTCCACCCGAGGGGGTAAACGTTAACATTATACAAATTTACTGTCTGTTATACCTGCATTTTTATCACTCTTAATATAATATTGGGGTTTTTTTTTATCAGTATGCTGCTGCGGAAGTATGTGAATTTCCCCTTGGGATTAATAAAGTATCCATCTATCTATCTATCTGTCTATCTATCTATCTATCTAGTATATTTTACAGCATAGACTATGCAGCAGGTAATGATGCTCTCATATACAATTTCTGGATTTTTTCCTTTTACACGTGTAGTTCTTCATATGTGTTACATGTCAATTAGCAGAATTGGACTGAAAAACTCTCTTTAGTTTGAAATGGTGGCTCAAAAAGTATTGAGAGTTGACTAATTTAGAGGACAGAGCTAGACAGGGGAATTTTGTTAAGGATTTGAGAATGCTGGTATAAGCACTAAAGAAGCTCTAGGGTTCTGCAGTATAAAGCCAGAAGAAATGCAAATGAGTTTAGACAGCACTGTAAGGGCATCTTACATCGGCCTGGCTGCACACAACAGTGGCATGACACACGGACACCAACGTACAATGCTACTCTAAGACATCAGTCCCCCAGTACTCCTTCCAACACAATTCACATCACCTGTCGTAGCCCATGTGAATTTCAGGTTGAAAGTCAAATATTTTCAAAATTCTACTTTACCTTCCACAGTCATTACTGATTGATGTGCCCTTTATGGATATAATAAAACTGTAAAAATGAGTCATTACATAAGCTCAGATTGTCCTACTAATGATATAATGAGCTTTGATGTGTCTACAGTTGCTATGCCTCCAAACACCGTGACCTTAGGTCAGCAGCATCAAATCCAATTTTTTCAGTGAGAATGCCTTCATTCCAATGAAGCTGATAAAATATTTAAGTCTATTACATAAGCTAAATAAGTATTGTTTAATACATAAAAAAGAGAGGCAGAGGTAGCATAGTACTACAGAAGTGGGCTTTGCTGCATAAAACCTCGAGAGAGTTTGGTTTGATTCTTAAGCCTGGTGATGGTTTAATCTGTGCATTCTTCTCCCACATCTCAAATGATTTGCATTTTGGGTTAGCTGGTGGCTTTAATTTGAGTGTGTAAGAGTGTGTGTGTCATTAGGTCCTGCAAAGGACTGACAATCAATCCAGTGTGGGTTGTAGCTTTTCTCCCAGTGCTGCTAGGATATGCTTTATATCCTTGGTGACTCTATGTTGGAAAAAGCACAAAGAATTTATGGACTGAAATTTGGAAAGACCACGGAAAGTGTTAATAAAGCACTGCATTCTGCTAAACTTTGTAATTCTTCCAGAAAAATGGAAGTCAATGGATCCCACATTCATATTCCTTTATAATTTTCTTTCTGTTTAAAATGTACTAAAATCCTGAATGTTAGACATTAGTAATTGTATTATGTGTTAAAGTATATATCTTTACACTTATCTTGAGTACTAAAAGTAGCTTATAGTAAAAATTAGCTTATAAAGTCACTTAACTCCAGTATATTTAGTAATGTTCCACATGTATGTTTGAATTTTAAATATTAGCTTTGCTGTTATTGCTTTAGAGTTACGTGAACTGTGAAAACAAACAAAAACAAATATTGCAGTCCTACATAATGGACACATTTTGTATATTTGGAGCTTTTATAGCTTCCAGAGTGAACATTTTCCAAGATGAAAGGTACATTTTAAGCAAACATTGTGTTAAAGGATATTATCTTTGTAATTAAGTTAAGAATTGTGGCAGATTTAAAACAAATCCAGCTGTTGCCCTGTGCTTATTGTTCAATATGGCCCCAGCAGAGAGAGCTTTTTATGATCAGACTGGCTTGATGTGGAAATTGAGTATGACAGTTGGACTGTATTTCTGCTACTACACCAGATTACTGGTCTAATCTTATAGGACAATTCTTTTTCCTTTATGCATAGTCAATCCTTTCCAGTTTGGCTTCTGTGAATGGTCAAGGATTTATTCCCTGCAGTTGCTTTGGGAACTGTGTAAAGGGCTGATATGCCACTGCTGCTCCTGCTGCTGCTGCTGTTACATACAGAATTACATCACCATATTGTTATATAAGTCCCCCTCCTTCTCATCCCTAGAGGAGACTGTAATCACATGGTAGCCCCCTCTTATTATTCAGCATGTCTACCTTAATATAAGATATAGTATTCATTATAATATTCACTTTAGTCATGAGCTATTGATTACTGCTTCATCAGCACTATCCACAATGGAGAGCTTGATACATGCTGGGTAGTAGAAAATCACCTACTCACTACTGTAAAGTAGTTTGCAATAAGGCAACAAATATGTTTAAGACTCACTGATTCTAGGAAATCCACTCAAAACACTAAGCCACTTTGATCGCATGGAAAGCACAACACTAGTTGTTATGTGAAAGCTGGACATTGTCTTTGGAAAATCCCTCAAAATCAGGTATTTAAAAGAAAATAGTTAAATAGTAACTAGTAAACAACACCCACTTTGCAACAACCCATTTGCAATACAGCATGGCAAAAGGAGAAAATTAGAATGCTATGTTTAAATAAGTAAAGGCTTCCTATTTCTCCAAAATATTGAAATGAAACTATGAAATATAACTCTGCTCTCGGGAGGGCCACAGGGGCTATTACTTTTCATGAAATGATTTGTCTTTATTAAATAAATAGATTTGTCTATACGAATAAGCCATAAATAGAGCAATTATGCTCGTCAATTTCTTAACTCCACACTCAAGCCTCTGAACTATAGCATCTTGTCAACATAAGCTATCTTATATCATTTTAGCACATGTAGCCTTTTCAGAATTGTCATGCTTTGATTATAGTAATCCTTGAGATCACAATCACATTACTGTATTGCTAGCATGTGAAATATAGCAGAATTTAGTTTATTTAGCTGCAAAACATGGAATACTAGACATTACCAACTCCAGACAACATAATTTCCAACTCACCATTAACCTGACACTGCAAACCACTAAACAAATACAACGATTTCTTGAACAAAACATTTACAAACTTCAATAGTTAACTCAAATAAATAGAAATACTATACAAAATAATACAGATATCAGATAGTACAAGTTGATCAAGTATGAAGTATTTACAAACTCACAAACAGCACAGTTACCAGCTATATGTTGCAAAAACGGTTAGGAGTAACCCTATGTAAGTTTATTTAGGATCTGAATAATTTGAGGAAAAGAGCTCCAGAGATGGCATGAAGTTCAGGTCACAATAGATCAGTACCTCCTCTGTAATAGTAATTTAATGAACAGATGGCTGCTGGGGTGGGTGGAGTCAGCTGCAATCGTTCCTTCTCTCTTTATCGCTCTGGCGATGAACAGATCTTTTAATGTTGGGAGACAACAGCCAATGATTTTCTCAGCTTAACAAATCACCTGTTGCAAATGAATCTTAGAAAGAGAGGAGGCAGAAGGAAATCAAACAGTGATGGAGGAAGTCACAGTATTCTCAATGTTGGCTAAGTAATAATTTAACAATATACCCCTTGATATGCCAAGCTTCTTAAGGTGGTGAAGGAAGAACAGTCTCTACCTGGCTTTCTTGATGATGGAGGTGATGTGCTTGTCCCAATTTAATATATTAATAAAAGTAGTCCCCAGAAATTTAAACAAGTGACCCATAGACATACTCTGGTTATTAATTTGTAAAGGTAGACAGTTAGTGTGACTTTTCAGTGGAAATCAATCCTCATTTCCACTGTCTTAATGGCATTGCGCTCCAAGTTACAACAACACCATTCTATAAGACGGCCCACCTCTCTTTGACAGGAAGACACATCATTATTGGAAATGACCCCCCACTATGGTTGTGCCATCTGCACACTTTAGGATTTTTACAGATTTGTCTGTACAGTAGATCGTACAGTCACTTGTATAAAGTGAAAGCAGGAGGGGAGACGGAACACAGCCTTGTGGGGAGCCTATGCTAATTGGCATCGAATCTGACATATAAGGGCCCAGTCTTATATACTGCTTCCTTTTTGACAAGAAACTCATAATCCACTGGCAGACACCATAGGATGTATCTAATTGGATTAGTTTACTCTGAAGCAACTCTGGAACAACAGTATTGAAGGCTGAGCAGAAATCCAAAAATAAGATCTCCACATAGGTGTTAGGCAAGTCAAGGTGCTGAAGAGTTATAGTGAAGGCATAAATTAAATGCATCCTCCACTGAACAATGTGCACTTTGCTTTACTGTTTGTTTAGCTTAATATCTGTATTTCTGTACATTAGTAATTCATATTTATTGTATTATAGTTGTAAATGCAGTATGTGTAAGCACATTAGCCTACTCTCAGTGATGGGTGCAATACAGGAGTAAATTTAGCTGAAGTGAATTGAATGGATTTCTCATAAAGATGACACCTCCATATATTATAAGGCAGTCTGCTTCCCATAATTACTGCCATCACAATGCACCATATTAATAAGGGTTTATATATCATTGATGTCTTATGAATTTGCTGTGTGTTTCTGAGTAGTTGTAATAGAAATATGTTCCGAAGAAAAACACAGTCCTTTATGTTAATATAAGAAGAAGACATCACGTTTATGAAGAGGAAAGTTAGCCAATTGGACCTGGTCTTCAGAACTGTGACTATGTCAGTTATAAACAACACCAGAGGTTTCTTTTCTAAAATAATGTTGTTACCCTGAGTTTTTTTTTTCCCTTCTCCATTCTCAATTGTCAGTTATTATGCTTATGGGATTCCTTTTGTTAATCATCAAAATTGCTCTGTTTTAATATATATTGTGTGTTCAAGTCTATAAGTGTTTCATGGTTAAGCAATTTTCTATCATCCTTCATAGCTTTTAAATATATGCTCTGAACCTATACTCAGTACAAAGCAGTATACAAAAGCAAATTTAATTAAGTACCTGAAACAATAACAACACTGGGAAAAAGATGGCTTAATTAGGGAAAAAAGTTATATTAAACATTTTGTAATGAAGTCTTGAATGACACCTGCAAACATCACACAACTGGAAATAAACCTGAAAAGCTCTAACAAGCATTGCTAATAATTTACTCACAATTTTTAGATTTTCAATTTTGCCATTACCTTACACCTCAAAAAATTAATTCCATCATGTAACACTCCCTTTTTGTATTAAAAGGTATACTATATTTTTTAAGCAATTAGATTCAACCATAACCTCATTTATTTGGAACTCAAATCATCCACGTATCCAAAAAGCGACCCTACAAAGACCTAAGGCAGAAGGTGGCATGCCTCTATCTAACTTTCAGTTTTATTACTGGGCAGCAAACATACAAACATTACAAACCAGGATATGGACACAAATAGATGAACATACAAAAGCTTGGTCTGCAATAGAAACAAAATCCTGCAGTACTTCTTTATATTCCCTGCTTTGTGCCCCAATAAATGCAAGTTATCGCCGATATACTAACAACTCAATTGTGCTACACTCACTCAGAATATGGAACCAATGTAGGAAGTATTTTAAGATAGAGAAGCTTTTATCTGTGGCACCTCTGCATAAGAACCACCTTTTTCAACCCTCGCAAACATATGCAGTTTTTAATATCTGGAAAACATTTGGGATTAAATTGCTTAGAGATCTGTACATAGACAACGTCTTTGCATCCTACAAACAATTACATTTCAAATTTAACTTTCCAGCTACACATTTCTTTCACTATCTTCAAATTAGGAACTTTGTTAAACAGAACCTGCCCAATTTTCCTCAAAATATATAAATATAAAATTATTTTACAGTCCCTCCCTTTCAAAGATCCAAGAAGACACTGGGAAAAAGATCTCTTAATCAATATATCAGAAGAGAAGTGGAAGGTAGCAATGCAGATAATTCACTCGAGCTCCATATACGCAAAACATACAATTATCCAACTCAAAATTATATATCAAGCACATCTGTCTCACTTAAAACTGTCCAAAATGTTTCCAGGGCAAGATCCAACCTGTGAACGCTGCAATCAAGTTCCAGCCTCACTGGGTCACATGTTTCGGGCCTGCACCAAATTAACATCATTCTGGACAAAAATCTTTAAATGCCTTTCAGACAGCCTTAGGGTCACAATCCCTCCTAACCCATTAACAGCTGTGTTTGGTGTTCTTGCAAATGGGCTTAAAGTGGAGAAGTACAAACAAACTGTAATTGCCTTTACTACACTATTTGCACGTAGACATATCTTGCTCAACTGGAAGAATCCTAACGCTCCTCTTTTAAGTCAGTGGGTAACTGATGTTTTATACTATTTGAAATTGGAAAAAATCTAATTCTCACTTAGAGGATCTGTGCAGAACTTTTTCAAAACCTGGCAGGATCTAATCTATACTAATAAACGGCAAAGCCCTCTCTCACTCACTCACTCACTCACTCACTCACTCACTCACTCACTCACTCACTCACTCACTCACTCACTCATCACTAATTCTCCAACTTCCCGTGTAGGTAGAAGGCTGAAATTTGGCAGGCTTATTCCTTACAGCTTCCTTACAAAAGTTGGGCAGGTTTC
>JANRMT010062813.1:18676639-18728187 GCA_026402145.1 Polypterus bichir lapradei | reverse complement strand
TTTTTTTCCTCAGAATTCTACACACAACACCCCATAATGACAACATGAAAAAAGTTTACTTGAGGTTTTTGCAAATTTATTAAAAATACAAAAAACTGAGAAATCACATGTACATAAGTATTCACAGCCTTTGTCGATGCACCTTTGGCAGCAATTACAGCCTCAAGTCTTTTTGAATATGATGCCACAAGCTTGGCACACCTATCCTCGGCCAGTTTCGCCCATTCCTCTTTGCAGCACCTCTCAAGATCCATCAGGTTGGATGGGAAGCGTCGGTGCACAGCCATTTTAAGATCTCTCCAGAGATATTCAATCGGATTCAAGTCTGGGCTCTGGCTGGACCACTCAAGGACATTCACAGAGTTGTCCTGAAGCCACTCCTTTGATATCTTGGCTGTGTGCTTAGGGTCGTTGTCCTTCTGAAAGTTGAACCGTCGCCCCAGTCTGAGGTCAAGAGCGCTCTGGAGCAGGTTTTCATCCAGGATGTCTCTGTACATTGCTGCAGTCATCTTTCCCTTTATCCTGACTAGTCTCCCAGTTCCTGCCGCTGAAAAACATCCCCACAGCATGATGCTGCCACCACCATGCTTCACTGTAGGGATGGTATTGGCCTGGTGATGAGCGGTGCCTGGTTTCCTCCAAACGTGATGCCTGGCATTCACACCAAAGAGTTCAATCTTTGTCTCATCAGACCAGAGAATTTTGTTTCTCGTGGTCTGAGAGTCCTTCAGGTGCCTTTTGCCAAACTCCAGGCGGGCTGCCATGTGTCTTTTATTAAGGAGTGGCTTCCGTCTGGCCACTCTACCATACAGGCCTGATTGGTGGATTGCTGCAGAGATGGTTGTCCTTCTGGAAGGTTCTCCTCTCTCCACAGATGACCTCTGGAGCTCTGACAGAGTGACCATCGGGTTCTTGGTCACCTCTCTGATTAAGGCCCTTCTTCCCCGATCGCTCAGTTTAGATGGCCGGCCAGCTCTAGGAAGAGTCCTGCTGGTTTCGATTTTCTTTCACTTACGGATGATGGAGGCCACTGTGCTCATTGGGACCTTCAAAGCAGGAGAAATTTTTCTGTAACCTTCCCCAGATTTGTGCCTTGAGACAATCCTGTCTCAGACGTCTACAGAAAATTCCTTTGACTTCATGCTTGGTTTGTGCTCTGACATGAACTGTCAACTGTGGGACCTTATATAGACAGTTGTGTGCCTTTCCAAATCATGTCCAATCAACTGAATTTACCACAGGTGGACTCCAATTAAGCTGCAGAAACATCTCAAGGATGATCAGGGGAAACAAGATGCACCTGAGCTCAATTTTGAGCTTCATGGCAAAGGCTGTGAATACTTAAATATATGTGATTTCTCAGTTTTTTTTATTTTTAATAAATTTGCAAAAACCTCAAGTAAACTTTTTCACGTTGTCAATATGGGGTGTTGTGTGTAGAATTCTGAGGAAAAAAATGAATTTAATCCATTTTGGAATAAGGCTGTAACATAACAAAATGTGGAAAAAGTGATGTGCTGTCAATACTTTCTGGATGCACTGTATATATATATATATATATATATATGGTCCTAGGTGAGGGATGAGACAAAGAGCGGTTCATCAAACCTCCTATGAAGAATAAAAATTTTGGATGCCGTTTTCCCTTGCCCGGACGCAGGCCACCGGGGCCCACTCACGGAGCCTGACCTGGAGGTGGGGCTCGATGGCGAGCGCATGGTGGCCGCGCCTGCACCCATGGGGCTCAGCCGGGCAAAGCCCGAAGAGGCAATGTGGGTTCCCCTTCCCATGGGCTCACCACCTATGGAAGGGACCAAGGAGGTTGGGTGCTGTGTGAGTTGGGTGGTGGCCGAAGGCAGGGACCTTGGCGGTCCGATCTTTGGCTACAGAATCTGGCTATTGGGACCTGGAATGTCACCTCTCTGAAGGGGAAGGAACCTGAGCTAGTGCATGAGGTCGAGAGGTTCCGGCTATATATAGTCGGGCTCACCTTGACACACAGCTTGGACTCTGGAACCAATCTCCTTGAGAGGGGACTCTCTACCACTCTGGAGTTGCCCCCGGTGAGAGGCAGCAAGCGGGGGCAACTCCAGAGGGTGTGGGCATACTTATTGCCCCCCGACTTGGAGCCTGTTCATTGGGGTTTACCCCGGTGGACGAGAGGGTAGCCTCCCTCTGCCTTCAGGTGGGGGGATGGGTCCTAACTGTTGTTTGTGCGTTTGCATCGAACAGCAGTCTGGAGTACCCACCCTTTTTGGAGTCCCTGGAGGGGGTACTAGAGGGCATACCTTCTGGGGACTTCCTCGTTCTGCTGGGAGACTTTAATGATCACGTGGGCAATGACAGTGAGACCTGGAAGGGCGTGATTGGGAGGAATGGCCCCCTCGATCTGAACCCGAGTGGTGTTTTGTTATTGGACTTCTGTGCTCGTCACGGATTGTCCATAACAAACACCATGTTCAAGCATAGGGGTGTTCATATGTACACTGGGCACCAGGACACCCTAGGCCTCAGTTCGATGATTGACTTTGTGGTCATGTCGTCGGACTTGCGGCCACATGTCATGGACACTCGGGTGAAGAGAGGGGTGGAGCTGTCAACTGATCACCACCTGGTGGTGAGTTGGCTTCGCTGGTGGGGGAGGATGCCGGTCAGGCCTGGTAGGCCCAAACATGTTGTGAGAGTCTGCTGGGAACATCTGGCAATGTCCCCTGTCGGAAGCAGCTTCAACTCCCACCTCCGGCAGAACTTTGACCACGTCCCGAGGGAGGTGGGGGACATTGAGTCCGAATGGGCCATGTTCCGTGTCTCTATTGTTGAGGCAGCTGACCGGAGCTGTGGCTGTAAGGTGGATGGTGCCTGTTATGGTGGCAATCCCAGAACCCATTGGTGGACACCGGCGGTGAGGGATGTCATCATGCTGAAGAAGGAGTCCTACAGGACCCTTTTGTCCTGTGGGACTCTGGAGGCAGCTAATAGGTACTGGCAGGCCAAGCGGAATGCGGCTTTGGTAGTTTCTGAGGCAAAAACTCAAACTGGGAGGAGTTTGGGGAGGCCATGGAGAACGACTTTAGCACAGCTTCGAGGAGATTCTGGTCCACCATCCGGCGTCTCGGAGGGGGGCAGTGCAGTGTCAACACTGTATATGGTGGGGATGGTGCGCTGCTGACTTCAAATCGGGACGTTGTGGGTCGGTGGGGGGAGTACTTCGAAGACCTCCTCCATCCCACTAACATGCCTTCCAATGAGGAAGCAGAGCCTGGGGACTCAGAGGTGGGCTCCCCCATCTCTGGGACTGAGGTCACCGAGGTGGTCAAAAAACTCCTTGGTGGCAGGGCCCCAGGGGTGGATGAGATACACCCAGAGTTCCTCAAGGCTCTGGATGTTGTAAGACTGTCTTGGTTGACACACCTCTGCAACATCGCAGGGACATCATAGACAGTGCCACTGGATTGGCAGACCGGGGTGGTGGTCCCACTCTTTAAGAAGGGGGACTGGACGGTGTGTTCCAACTACAGAGGGATCACACTCCTCGGCCTCCCTGGAAAAGTCTATTCAGGGGTCCTGGAGAGGAGGGTCCGTTGGATAGTCAAACCTCGGATTCAGGAGGAACAGTGTGGTTTTCGTCCTGGTCGCGGAACAGTGGCAGTAAGTCAAACCCGTTTCCAGTGAGAGTTGGACTCCACCAGGGCTGCCCTTTGTCACCGATTCTGTTCATAACTTTTATGGACAGAATTTCTAGGCACAGCCAGGGCATTGAGGGGGTCCGGTTAGGTGGACTCAGGATTGGGTCACTGCTTTTTGCAGATGATGTTGTCCTGTTTGCTTCATCAGGCCATAATCTTCAGCTCTCTCTGGATCGGTTCGCAGCTGAGTGTGAAGCAGCTGGGATGGGAATCAGCACCTCCAAATCCAAGACCATGTTCCTCAGCTGGAAAAGGGTGGAGTGCTCTCTCAGGGTTGGGGGAGAGATCCTGCCCCAAGTGGAGGAGTTCAAGTATCTTGGGGTCTTGTTCACGAGTGAGGGAAGAATGGAGCGGGAGATCGACAGGTGGATCGGTGCGGTGTCCGCAGTGATGCAGGCTCTGCATTGGTCTGTCGTGGTGAAAAAGGAGCTGAGCCGTAAGGCAAAGCTCTCAATTTACCAGTCGATCTACGTTCCTACCCTCACCTATGGTCATGAGCTATGGATAGTGACCGAAAGAACTAGATTGCAAATACAAGCAGCTGAAATGAGTTTCCTCCGCAGGGTGTCTGGGCTTTCCCTTAAAGACAGGGTGATAAGCTCAGCCATCCGGTCAGCTCAGAGTAGAGCCACTGCTCTTCCGCATCAAGAGGAGTCAGATGATGTGGCTCGGGCATCTGATCAGGATGCCTCCTGGACGCCTCCCTGGTGAGATGTTCCAGGCACATCCAATCGGGAGGAGGCCCCGGGGAAGACCCAGGACTCTTTGGAGGGACTATGTCTCCCGGCTGGCCTGGGAACGCCTCGGGATTCCCCCGGAAGAGCTAGAAGAAGTGGCCGGGGTGAGGGAAGTCTGGGTATCTCTGCTCAAGCTGCTGCCCCCGCGCCCCGATCTCAAATAAGTGGAAGAGGATTGATGGATGGATGGATGGATTATTATATATATATATATATATATATATATATATAGAGAGAGAGAGAGAGAGAGATTATTTTTAGTTATGCCACATTGGTGCCATTTTGTATTATTATTTTTTCATGATTGCCTATGTTTTTTGTGTGTCTGAAGTTTTCATAGGCATCATCACTTTGTCTGTTATGGTGTTATGATACTATATGGTTGCCTGGCATGTGATGTACATGCCATGTGACTTGTGACATTATGGCAGCCTTGTTATAAAAGATGGCAACACATTAAATAGCATTACAATTTTAAAAATCAACATTGAAATAAAATCAAAATCCTATATCCTAAGACTTTTCCTTTTTCATTTAGTGAGAAGTTAAGCAAAATGACACCTTTCTCATTTACAAAAACATGTCCAAAATTTTCATAACTTGGATGAATGACATCTGTTATCAATTAAACACTCCTAAGAAAAGTAGCCTGCTTAACATGTTATAATGTCAAAGGCTAACATAAAAGCTGATTAGTCCAAGGTGAATGATAGTCCTCTTCTCTTTCTCAAACCATCATGTCATGTTTGCTTCTAACAACCTCTTAAAATCAAAGACATAAAGAACAGGAAACTTTAATTTAATATCTTACATCTTTATCTGCAGCTAATTTTCAAAACATAATTTAAAGAAAATGCATTACACATGTCTAGCAAAGTTATTTTTTGCATTTAAACTATATAGGGTTGGGCAAAACTACATTTACAGTTGTTTATATGGAAAAAGACATGCAGGTTATGATTATTACAATAGCCTTATTAACTCAATAGTTTTATCAACTCAAAACATGTCATAATTGTATAGTGCACTTAGGTACAATCTTATACGTGCTCAACCTACCTTGTGTACTCACAACTGTAAACCTACTTTTGCCCACCCCTATATATTCAAAGTGTATAGCTGCACCCCTGGTTAATACAAAAGGCCAGGGGTTCCTGGTGGGCAACCACAAGTGCAGCTCTTCATTCCTATTACTTCTAGAAAACAAGATACAATAGCGGACTTCCAATGACATCTACTCATTAATCTTCTGCTTATTTCTTTTTTCATGCAATGGATAAGTTTCTGCCTTACACATCCAGCATCCTAGTTGAATCCCTTGGCCATTTGCCTTATTAACACCACTCATCTTCTCACATTCCTAGATAATTGATTTGTGTGTCTAAATTGGCCCATTGTGAGTGTCAGTGTGTGCATGAGTGGGCCCTACAATTAACAGATGTCCCACCTAAGGCAGTATTTTTTTTAGTTTTTTTCCTTGATACTGCTGGGATAGGCTCCAGCCCACTGTAACCCTGTATTGGATTCAGCAGGTTTGAGAATAAGATTTTCATTAATGTTTCTTCTAGTATAAGCAAACAATCAATAAAGGACAAAATCATTAACCAAACCACAATGCTTATTTAAATCAAATCAAAATAAATCAGTTTGTAATGTTTTAGGACACCAGAATTCCTAAATCCTGCTTACACACACTGGAGATGAGAGCATTTTAATGCCACTCAATAGGTGTCCCATTCAAGAATTAAGCAGGTTCCACTGGTGAAATGACACCACATTACCTACTGCTCCACTTTATAAAAACAGCAAGAATATTTAACTGTTGGGTTTGGACATTAGTTTTGTGCAGGAATCACTCACAAACCAATTAATGTATTTATAGAATTTCTAAGCAAGCCACTGTTAGTGATGTAGCTGAAAATATGACTTATTTAATTCAACATTTTAATGTATACCTAATCTATACCTAATGCTGTGTAATTCAGGCTAAGGTTGTGCAAGAGAAAAATAAGCCCAGCATGCTGCAGAAATTAAACTGAAAGTGAAGTCATGTATTTGGGCATATTGGATGAAAAGGAATTGTCAAGCTCTGTGGAGTGGTATGGGTCATATTTGCCAAAACTTTCTTTGTGCTCTTGTATAATTTTGATGACCTGTAAAAGTCATGTGAGGACAAAGTGTACTGACCCAGACAATATGAAGTAAACAACAGCATTTTGGAAAAAAATAGTAACAAATCAGAAATACTCTGTCACTGTTCTTAAGTATGATTTGAGAATACTTCTTCTTTATTTGAGTAAAAACTGTTCTACTTTTACTTCATTACATTTTCAAACACAAATGGTCAGTTTTACTCTGATATGTTTTGCTGGACATATTTGTTTATGCAATATTAATTCAGAAAAACATAAGGACTGCCAAATACGCACAATACTTTACTCAGTAAATTATTTAACATGTGGGCTTCCCCTGCTTTAGAATAATTTGTGCATGCATACAATCTGGGATGATTTTCAAGTGTGCGCCGCTGATGCTAACACTGAGTAATTTACAAGTACACCTCACCAGATCCTGCAGACCTGGGCGGCTCTGGATGTCAGTGATATCCAACCTCAGTCACAGTTATTTCCACAGATAATACTGACATGTTCAGATGCTGACCTCACAGTAGCCTGTCAAGCAAAATGGAGCCAGATGTCTGGGGCAGGACTGCATGTCAGAGATGTGCAAGCCGAGTCTCAGTTATTTCCACAGCTGTACCCCTCTCCACGTGGTGCCTTCCCCACTGACTTAAGAAATAATCATTAAGATGTCCACTCACACTCAATGTCACTGCTTTAAGTTGCAGTTAATTGCTCATATTTTAGTGATTGCAACGCAAATCGCAAGAAAAAAGAAGATACTTTGAATTACTTTAAGTCTGTAAGAACTTGTTTTGTCTATACTGTGTATGAAATTGGTGTGGCACGGTGGCACAATGATATTGCAGTTGCCTCACAACATAGAGATTAGAGTTCAAGTCCAGGGTGCATCCTGCATATCTGAATTTGGATTTGTCTGATTGCTATAGAAGGTACTGAGTGATTTGGAAATTGTAGAGGAAGAAATGCTGCTCAGATCAAATAGGTTGAAATCAAACAAATCACCAGGACCAGGTAATATTTATCCTCGGGTTCTTAAGGAGGTTAATGAGTAGATACATAAACCCATGACGCATACTTTTATGAAGTCACTGAGAAATTCTGAAGGACTGGAAGATGGTAAATATTATCTTCTTATATAAAAAGTGGTTGGGCAGATCCAAGCATCTATAGGCAAGTAAGCTTAATGTGCATCACAGGTAAATTAATGGAGGGAATTATTAAGGAAAAGATTGAGTGGCACATGGCAAGAACAGGAGGTTTACTGAACAGTCAGCATGGGTTCAGATGAGTTTATATTTCACTAACATGCTGGAATTCTATGAGGAAGCAACAAAAGGATACTATCAAAGTGATGCATACAATATTATTTTTCTTGACTTTCAGAAAGCATTTGAGAGGTTGAGTATCAAACTAACAGAAGTAGGAAATCAGGGTGTAGTGTGTAGATGGGTGCAAAATTGGCTCAAACATAAGGAACCCAGTGTTGTGGTGCAAAGAAACTTATTACTGTACAATTGGTCGATGTTAAGAGTCGTGTCCAACAGGGGTCAGTGCTAGGGCCGCTGCCAATTTTAATATATATAAATAATTTGGAGAGGTAAATAAATAACAAGCTGGTTAAGTTTGCTGTGGTGGGTTAGCACCCAGCCCGGGATTGGTTCCTGCCTTGTGCCCTGTGTTGGCTGGGATTGGCTCCAGCAGACCCCCGTGACCCTGTGTTCGGATTCAACGGGTTGGAAAATGGATGGATGGATGAATGGTTAAGTTTGCAGATGATGCCAAGCTGGGTAGGTTGGCAGATAATCAAAAATCTGTTGATTTATTACAGAGGGACTTACAGATGAAATCTAATGAAATGTTAGCAGATATAAAGTATTGAATGTAGGAAGTAGAAATGTTAAGTTTGAATACATAGTTGTAGGTCTGACAGTTTCAAATACTTTTTATAGGAAGGATTTACAAGTTGTAGTGGATGTGTCACTGTCATCTTTAAGGCAGTGTTAAGAAGGCATTAAGAAGGCTAGTAGAACTTTAGGTTATACAGCACAAAGTGTATAATACAAGTCAAAGGAGGTTATGTTCAGACTTTATAATGCACTGGTGAGGCGTCATTTGGAGTACTGCATGCTGGTTTGGTCTCTAGGCTACAAATAAAGACATAACAGTGCTATAAAAAGTCAGAGAGACTGACCAGACTGATTCCAGTGCTACAGTGATGAGTTATGAAGAAACAGTAAAACAGCTTAGCCTTTTCAGTTTAAGCAAAAGGAGATTAACTCTTAAGAGGTGACATGATTAAAGTGTTTACAATTATGAAGGATATTAGTACAGTGGACCAAGACTGTTAGTTTAAAATGAGTTCAACAAGTACAAAGGCACACGGTTGGAAACTTGTTAAGGGCAAATTTTGCAAAAACATTAGGAAGGTTTTCTTCACACAGAGAACCATAGACCCAATAAGTTATCATTAGGTGTGGTAGGACTTTATTGACCTTCAAAACTCAACTTGGTGTTATTTTGGAAGGATTTAGTGGATTGGATTGGCAAGCTTTGGTGGGCTGAATTGTCTATACTTGTCTAAATTGTTGAGATATTCTAATATAGTTTTTTTTTCCACAGACAAAGACATGCAGATTGGTGCATTGGTAGAGATAAACAGACCCCTGATATGTGTGTGTTCCCCTTGTGATGTTCTGCTGCTCAGAGCTTGTCCATGCCTGGTGCCCAATACTTGCTGAACCTACACCCATAACCCTGTTCTGGATCAGCAAGTTTCCAAACTCAGTGGATAGACATAAAATATTTATTTACTTGTGCCTAAGTATGCTTAAGCCCTGTGGTGGGCTGGCTCCCTGCCCAGGGATTTGTTTCCTGCCTTGTGCCCTGTGTTGGCTGGGATTGGCTCCAGCAGACCCCCGTGACCTTGTGTTAGGATATAGCGGGTTGGAGAATGACTGACTGACTAAGTACACTTAATATGAGATACTGTGAAACATCTGCTAGAGTACAGTAATTTGTTCATGTGCATATTTTACTTTTACTTGTGGAACTTTCAAAAAGATATCTCTGCTTTTGCTCAAGAATGGCTGTTGAGTAATTTATACAACACTGCTTGACAATAATTGAGTGTGCTTATTAATATCATAATACAGTATTTGTGCAGCTGATTAGGAGCAAATTACTCTATTGTAAAATTGCCCCAGTGTTACTGTTAGGATCTGGATTTTCTGGTCAGCAACTGCTTCAGCATAAGTCATTGCATTCTAACTTTAATTGCTTTTAAAATCCGCCTAGCATTCATGCCAATTCCTGTCTGCTCGATTGTAAGGAGACATCTGCTGATATTCTGTGTTCTTGGATCATGATGCTGAGTACCCAAAGGAATACCAAAATAAACAGATGGTATATAGCATGAAAGCAGAAATCTTACGTAACATATTATTTCTCTGTACTGCTTCAGCTGTCAGAGATTCCAGGTTGTGCCAAGTGTTTTAAAAACAAGAATATATTTTTAATTATTTTGTGAATTCCCACAGGAGTATAAGGAAAGTTAAATGCATTTTTCAAAACTGGTTTACATTACTAGTACTAATTAAGAAGTAACTGAATGGGATGAAGATACTGCATTGAATACATTCTAGTTAAAGCCACAGGGTCCTCGGTTTAAATACAATCACTGCCTCAAAGAGTAACTTTGGAAAGTCAAATACCTTGCGTTTATATAATCCTATGATTATGTGCCTATGTAAAGTACCTTTGGAGTGACATTAAAATAACTATTAACTAAAAAAATAACATTCTTTGGGGACTGAAACTTCTTCCAAACGTATCTTAAAGCATTTTAGAGATGTTTCGTTTCAAGTTAGAACATGCTGCTTCCGATACAGAGTCACAGAAGGCCCTAGCTCTGCAGCATCAAGCATAATGTAGATGCCAGCCATAGAAATGACATCAGGCCAGTGCAGATCTCACCCACTCACACATCGGGTCAATTAAGAGTTACTAATCAACTGCACCTGCATGTTTTTGGGATTAGGAAGAAACTGGATTATCCTTAAACAATACAGGCACTGGATGTAAATGCAATCTCCAAACAGAGTGATATTTGAACCCAGGGCTCTGGAGCTGTGAGGCAGCAACATTATCCAATGTGCTGCCATGCAACCCCTACTTTAAAACAAACATTATTACACATATTCTGATCAATACATTTTTTTCTTTCTATACTGCGTATTAACCTGCTACACTTCAGTAAATAATATCACAATGGGGAGTTTAATTCAAATACAACTCACAACCCATTTCCAAATGCATGTGCCTCTCCTGATATTTACAGAGGTAAATGCCATATGAATAAAAGATAACGAACATAATAAATATTTTAACATTTCCATTTTAAAGCTGCTGGGGGTGAATAATATTCAGAATACCTGTGGAGTGAAATTAGGAGGAATTTCCCAGCATGACAGGAAAAAACAGCTTTAAAGCTCTGAGAACCCTAGCAGAGATGTTTTTAATTACAGCATCACATTGAGAAATAGGGTGCCTTAATAGATTAACTATCACTGCTAACGAAGAAGCATGGATACACAAATATAAAGATAGTATCGAAACTAATCGTGGCACCAGAGAATTAATATATGTTGCATAATGATTACCTTATGCAAGGAAGAATTTCAATGTAATCTGTACACGTGACAATAATGAACCCACGAGCACTATCCTTAATGGTGAAAGGCATGTGGACACAAAATGGGTGATAGATCTGAATGACCCAAAGGAAATAGCTCTGTTCTCAAATTTTGGCTCACATGTTTTACTCTGAGTGACTCAGATACTAAACTGTCTTCTCCCAAAACCTTGTAAAATAGCTTCTGTTACCACAAATGAGACAAAGGGACACTAGTAAATGGATGTAAAACTGAATTATAGCTTTCAGGGTCAAAATAACTATAAATTTCAATATAAAATATAGCGGTGTCCTGGACAGGAAACAAGAGACATTGTCATGTTTGGTGAGATGTGAAAAGGACAGAGAAAGTTTGGTGAAGTTCAAGGAAGATGAGAAGCTCAATGGTTAGCAAACACACTATCAACTTTGAATGCTGGTGCCAGGTGCTGTGGCTGTGAGCGTAGGTGCTGCTTTGCTAGAAACCGAAACCTTAACAACCTTTAAAAATAATATGGATGAGATATTGGAACAGCTTAGCTATTAGCTAAACAAACGGGCTTGGTGGGCTGAATGGTTTCCTTTTGTTTGTCGTATTTCTTATATTTATATGTAAAAAGGCAGAGAGAGAGAGAAGTAGAGGCAGAAGTGGTATCCTTGGGTCCAAGACAAGCCTGGACTGAGGCAGTGACATCGGGTGGCTTCAGATTCTTAAGCCCCAATCTGTTGCACTCTGTCCCTAATTTTTTTCTTGATTATATTCAATGATCAATACCAGCAAGCCCCTGATCTTTTTGTCCTTCACATACAATATAGCCCCCAATTAGTGTTACAGCATTATATGAACATGGACGAAAGCCCAAATAGACACCCGCCACTCCAGTCTTTGATTTTATACACATGTAAGACTATGCACGTCAAACATAAAGGAGGCTCAGACCCTGGTACCTCCAAATACTAGAAATGTCCCTGGGCCGACGGTGTCAGTTTAAACTTAATGGGTCTTAGCCAATATGAAATACCTGAATAAAAAAAGTAAACAAATGAAAATAATTAACATCTAATAATGATAATAATATATACTGAAATGTCACAGTGTCAGTAGTGGGATTTGAGCTGACACTCTCAAAGTTTGAGGTCCTAGGTCCAAAGCCTTAGGCCCTGCCGGCTAATAATATTAGCCCTTTGTGAAAAAAAAAAAAAAAAAAAATGGAAATATTGTATATAGAAGTACTTAGTTGCATAGGGCTTCTGATATACCCAGTTAACCAAAGGCACTATAATTAAAGCCTGTTGTTTTACAAAATTCTCCTGGCAAGGCCAAGTATCACAGCTAGTTTTAAAATAAATGCAAAATTAACATATTGAAAATAAAGGCAGAAAGAGTAATCTTCTCCACTATAATTTGTGTTGTAAAACATTACAAATATAATTGAAAGAAGAAATGAACATAACTTGGGTATTTCTGGGTTAGCAAAATTAATAGAGACCCCTTCACTTTCTGCACACTTTACTGTGTTGTTGAATTGATTTTAAATAGAAGCATTTACAATGTTTGCTTATCAATCTACACTCAGTAACCCGTACTGACAAAGTGAACACATGTTTTCAGATAGGCTTTCAAATTTATTAAAAATCAAAAGCTAAAATCTCTCATTTATTTAAGCATTCACACACTTTGATGTGGCACGCCAAATTGTGCTGAGGTATATTCTGTTTGTTTTAATTATTCCTGAGATGTGTCGAACCTGATTGGACTCCAACTGCTGCACACTGAACTGGCTGTACATTGTTTAGAAAGGAACACACCTGTATGTACAGTATAAAGTCCCACAATTCACACTGCATGTTACAACAAAAAACCAAGCAATGAAGTCCAAGGAGCTCTCTGTACACCTCTGTGATCAAATTGTAGTGAAGCATAGATAATGGCAAGGGTATAAAACCATTTCTAAAGCTTTGAGTTTACAGATGCTTCCCTTTTAATCTAACAGAGCTTGAGAAGATCTGCCAGGAAGAACAGGAGTCCCAAATCCAGGTAAGCAAAAGTCATAGAGACTTACAGATGATGACTCAAAGCTGTGACTGGGGCTTCTACAAAGTACTGAGTTAAGGGTCTGAATACTTAAATGAATGAGATTTACTCATTTAAAATAAAACTTACAAAACAATAAAGCGTGCAGACAGTGAAGGGGTCTCAATACTTTCTGAATCCACTATATGTTCAATTAAGGAAGGAGTTAATTAGAACAATATTTGGAACAAATATCTGGAGCACTAAGTAAAACTTCAACATGGGGACTGAGAACCTCAGCTTTTTGTCCTCCCCTCTACTTCCTCATCCCCCTTTATAAATTTTACTGCTTCATTTCACCAATTTTGAAACCAGTTGCTGCATTATACTCTATCCTATGTCAAGCTTCCTGCAATCCATTTCATTGCGACAACATGACCTCCCTCATCCTGTGTTCATTTCTGCTCCTTCCAAAATCCAGACTTGCAAATTATACAATTCAAGTTTGTATATTACCCAAAACCACTTTTCTATGGGCTTGACTAATGATCCTAACTGTCATCTCTGTTCATTGAAGACCCCAGGCACCTTTCGACATATATTCTAGTAATGCTCATTAGTAGCTACCTTCTGGCTCTCTAATGATGTGTATTTCCACCATTTTATCTCTTAAAAATCTTTTTTTCCCCCTGAAATTCCCCTGGACCTCTCTTCTCTCCAACAGGGGCTTCTCAGGCTGGGACCAATTGCTGCTAAGAAAGGTCTGTTGATTAATATATAATTCCTTTCCTGTATAATTCCTTTCCTGTCTGGAAATCTGCTTTCTTTAACAACCTCCTTCTTGAACTGTTGGTGGTGAGGATCAATGAGTGATTTGGTTCTTACATTCATAACTGGAGCTATTATGTTGAGCTTGTAAGGGGATAGATGGCATATACAATAATCTTATTTGTAAAGATCTGTGTAACGACACAAGCTGTTAATAGTTCTTGATAAAAAGAATTGTCTAATGTTCCTCTTGATTTCCATTGGCTTCAATTTGCAGTGTTCTAGGGTACGCTAAATCTAAATCATATTAGCCATAAAAGCTCATGACTTACTTGCCATACTGGTTCAATTTTTTTTGTAGTAACATGTACTTGTCACAAGAGAGAGATCCCTGAAGACTGGTTTGTTGATAAAATTCAAGAAATTATTTAAAATGTACTTCATTGATTGAAATATTTAGTTGTAGAACTACATGGGATCAATGAGTGTGATAAATCTTTAATGCATTTATAAAAACCAACAGCATTTTTAAGAGATATTATCAAAAAGTCACTTTAAAAAACTAATGTTGTTGACTTTAGTACTACAGCATAAGAATCCATCTACTTTCTACATCCATTTTAACTGATGCACAAGAAAGGGGAGCCTGCAAAACCATGAGTGAGGCAGTAATCAACAGCTTATGAAGAGAAACGTTAGTCAGACTTTGTTTATTAAGCCGTTGCATGTTAGCATGAGCCATAAAAAAACATGTATTGCACTGATTTCAAAAGTAAAATAAATAATAGTGTTTTGAGTAAGGCTGTCTTTGTCCAAGTTTTGCATTGTTAGGTGACACAATGGCACAGAGATTAGCAGTGCATTCTAAGAGATCCAGGAACCTCGATTTAAATATTTACTCACTTTCTGGATGATGTACATGATGTTTCTCAATATACCCACAATGGTTTTCTCTAATCATTCCGGTATCTAACCACATCACAAAAACAAGTATGTTTCATGGTCACATTAAACGAGTCCAGTGTGGTGAGATAACTGCATTGAGCCCTGACTCCTTGCAGTTTTGCAACAGAGGAAGCTAACTCTAGAAATGAATGAAAACTTTCTTGAGGAATTCTTCCATATGTGCATATGTCTTATTTTGGACCCTTCTTTAAATAATGACTTATATAATACCAGAGTGCTATAAACGCAGCTATTTATGGACTGTGTATATACTGTACATAGGATATTCTTATGGCCTGATGATTGATATACTGTAGACTCAAGTTTTCAAGATAGTGATATATAAAGCCTTAACCCCCAGTGTACTTCAATCACATTTTCATGGAAACGGCATAATAAAATTGTGCATTTTTTTAACAGCCACTGCTTAATTTTGAAAAACAAAACACATTCAGGAAAACAGAAGCAGGTTATGTGTGTAGCTGCTGGCCACTTTATTTTGTCTGCCTTTCTGTTAACGAACTTTTGGCTAAGAATAAGAAATGATTGAGAACTTAAACTGCTTACTGTACCAAGCAAGTGAAATAAAGGTAAGGAAAAATGAAGTATAATTTAGTAAAATTTAGTAGTTGAATAGACCCCTTTTTCCTAAATGCTAGTGCACCAATAAGCGTGTTCTAAATTACAAAGGAACAAAAGCATAGTTGTTATTATTTTTGACAGTTTATATATATGCTAGAGTTAAGGCTGGCGAACTAATTAAACGAGAGATGACATTAATAACAAATAAAGAAACTGGTAGGAGTGAAAGACTGACTGCCACCTGTGAACCTGTTGTAATGGGAGAGAATAAAGAAGGAATCATGTACCATATGTATATTTTTTTATTTTGTTTGCTCTTATTATTTGGAGCTCCTTAAATAAATCCATTGAAAGCACTATAATCATTCTGTGAATGCCTGCTTTTTACTCTCCATCACAATATGTAATCCTTATATATAATGTGATACTATCCGTATGTATGGTGTTCGCGTCAATACCCCGTATGTATGGTGTTCGCATCAATACCTCGACTCAATACAAGTTAGAACCATGCAATAGG
This sequence comes from Polypterus bichir lapradei, assembly GCA_026402145.1. Classification (NCBI taxonomy): domain Eukaryota; kingdom Metazoa; phylum Chordata; class Cladistia; order Polypteriformes; family Polypteridae; genus Polypterus; species Polypterus bichir. Next base: position 18,712,122 of record JANRMT010062813.1, on the reverse strand, counting down.
ACGCTGCCTCTGTAGATAGAACATAATGTGGCAAACATGGACACAGTATTGCATGATTGGCTAAGAATGTTCGAATGCTTCAGTGACGCCGCTGGACGGCCGAGTATAGCAAGTTGGTGTTGGTTCGAGCAGATAACAGTAAGTTCGGTTGGTTTGGTGGGGCCTACTTTCCAGGACTAACATCGTCCACTGACTTAAACCCTTCGACAGCTCCGGAACCGTAAGTAATTTAGAACGTATCGCCATTTGCTTGGTACGTCGAAATCTATCTTTGGGCAGTTCGGTTTTGGCATCCATCCTTCTGACATCTATTGGCAAACTGAGTAATGACAGCTGGGTATTAACAATGGTCATTGTTTAAATTTTAGCTGATCTCAGATCTAAAATGACCACGCCAACATAATTATTACTCCGACTCTGATTAGAGTCGTAAAATACAGTCTGTTTTGAAAATTTGTTTGCCGGAAAAAATCAAATGAGGTGCGCCAAAGAGCAGAGTTCACGTCTCGCAGCACCGTTTAAACAGGAAGCTCTTCATTACATTGGCCGAAAAGGTCTATTTTAAGCACAAATCAGTGCCAGGATAACAAAATCATTCCAAGGACTTAAAAAAACAAATAATTCTTTGCAGAGAAAGTATGGATTTCACAAATGTAGAATTTGTAGCCTGATTCCATTGGGCTCCCAGTCACTAGTATATACATAATTAATACGCTAAATCAAAAAATAAATATTTTTGTATCATGCAGTAAAAATGTGTTTGTCCCATCTCTATATAAAAAGATAAAAAGAATTGTCTAATGTTCCTCTTGATTTCCATTGGTTTTAATTTGCAGTGTTCTATATATTTTTCACAGTCGATGTTATCTAATATGCCACAAACACCTGATATAATGCCAATAAGAACTCAAAGTGAATAATTAACACTTGAGTCTCTTGATTACCTACTTGATTAATTACTTATTTATTAAAGAAAATTTCAGTCAGTGTGAAAAATTAATTGCCCATTGGACTCTGTGATATGCTATGCCACCCTTAGTAGTAATAACTGCATCCAGACATTTCCTGTGGTGATTGACCTGTCTCTTGCAGAGATCTGAGGAAGTTATGGCCCACTCCTCCTCGAAAAACTGCTGCCCTCAGAGTGCCTCAGCAGCTGCAGTCTTACATACAAGCCATTTTCTCATTTGAGGTCAATCCCTGCTGCTAACTGAACTTCTCAGTTAATTATATGGCTTGTCTCAACTGTCATTTTACATTCTAAGAAATCACAAATAGTGTGACATTTATTTCCCTATGAAAGTCAGAAAAAGGTGGATTGTATTCACATATTTCAGTGCAGAGGTGTCAAAATCAGATCCTGGAGGACTGCAGTGGCTATAGGTTTTCATTGCAGCCACTTTCTTGATTAGTAACAAATTACTTTTGCTAATGAAAGATACTTCTTTTGTATTCATTTTAATTAACTTGCTTTTTAAGATTCAGAACTCCTGTTTCTGGTTTTTCAACCAGCAGCCAAACACTAACAAAATATAAATTGAGCCATCAGATAACTAGCAAATGTCAGCCCTTTTGCACCCATGCTTCTGTCATACAGTCAGTCAGTCATTTTCCAACCCACTATATCCTAACTACAGGGTCACGGGGGTCTGCTGCAGCCAATCCCAGCCAGCACAGGGCGCACACACCAAGCACAATTTAGGATCGCCAATGCACCTAACCTGTATGTCTTTGGACTGTGGGAGGAAACCGGAGCACCAGGAGGAAACCCACGCAGACACGGGGAGAACAAGCAAACTCCACACAGGGAGGACCAGGGAAGCAAACCCGGGTCTCCTTGCTGCAAGGCAGCAGTGCTACTACTGCACAACCGTGCTGCCCATCTGTCATACAACATTTGTTTTAAAAAAAAATCTTTCAATAGAACAAAGTGAAGGTCTGGGAAAAATTGAAAATGCCTGGTCCACAAAACATTTGGATGTTGCAATAAATAAAATTAACAGTTTTGGAAAGGCCTGCTGTGGCAGAATTAAAAGCAGAACAACAGCACCATGAAACAGAATTAAATAATATGTTTTCTTAACTGTAAGAATTGGGCCTCTAACTAAGAAATTGGCCAGAATAAAAATGGTCATCCCAACCTGAGAAATGTTTACATGACCCTTCAGTCAGCCTGGTAATCGGTTGGCTCAATTAGCAACTTATTTTTGTATGGCTTTAAGTTAAGGAGAAAATAATTAAGAGTTCTGCACCTTAATAAACATCCATCCATACTACAGGGTCACGGGGATCTGCTGGAGCCAATCCCAGCCAACACAGGGCACAAGGCAGGAACAAACCCCGGGCACAATTTAGGAACGCCAATGCACCTAACCTGCATGTCTTTGGACTGTGGGAGGAAACCGGAACACCGGGAGGAAACCCACACAGACCCGGGAGAACATGCAAACTCCATGCAGGGAGGACCCAGTAAGCGAAACCGGGTCTCCTAACTGCGAGGCAGCAGCGCTACCCACTGCGCCACCATGCCACCCTACCGTAATATACAAATGAATTAAACTTAAGGCAACATAAGTATTTTTAATTTGTAGAAGCAAGGGGTTGCTTTAGAAAGTGGATGAAATGAATACCTTCCACCACTGTGGACCTCCAATGATCTTAGTCTGACACCCCTATTTTACTGCATAAAGATGATTCTTTCTCTACATTTTTGCTTAATTGCAGTTAATTCTCTGATTACAATTCTGTCTTCCTAAATTTTAGTTATTCCCTATAAATGGCTACTTAACAATGAAATAGAAATTAAAAAGATGGTCCATAACTAACTAGCTAACTTTTTACAAAATGTTGCTGCAGTAATACTTTCCTCGTGAACATTTTTTTTTTTGTAAATTACACATGAAAGAAAAAAAGACTTCTTGGAAAATTAAAATACACACTTGTAGGAATTTTAAAGTTGTCACAATGAAAGCGGGTTCCATTAACTGCAAGAATTGGCTGCTGCAATGAAAACCTCCGACCATTGTCAAACTCCACAGGTTTCCCCTATCCCCTTTTTTATGAGATCATAAAAATATAAATAAATACAAACTTAAACTAATAACTAAAACCACCTTTAGTTCTATATGTAACTTTTAGATAAGTTACACGCCACCACTGTTGATTCTGAAGTTTGAAATATAATTTGTCACTGTGTTCAATACAATTATGTGAATTAACGGAAAGAGTAATAGCCAAAAAAAGAAGGTGCAAGATCTATTAGTACTACATTATTAAGGCTCAGTTTTGCTTGCCTTTCTTTCTAACGTGGAGAATCCAAACGATAGCATTGGTCAAGTAACGTCAAGTTTTCCGTAACACCCAGTGTTCCTTAACATGAGACAGTATCGCTTAATATGCAATAAGATTCCAAAAACAATATTATATATTCTTCGTCTGCAGCAACAGAGTTAAAAATTGGTGAAAGTATTGAAATTTTGTATTAACTGTCTGCCTGATGTATTGCTGTGGTATCTACACCCTTTCTTATTCAATTCGTAATTTGTTTCTCTGTGGTCTAGGAATTATCATTTATTACTCACTTGGGCATTTCTCTTAAACTCGTTTGAAAACAAATATGTGAGAAGCATCGTGTTTTTTTATAAGACTCTTTTGTATCAGTTGCGTCGTCCCAGTTTAAAGCTTTCGCAGTGGCATATTAAAAACCTATGAACTGCAAGTGCTGACAAAATAGCATCTGTATATAATCCGATAAAGATCGTGTACCTTTTTTAAACTCCTCCAACATCGCGTCCAGTTTGGTGTCGTTGAACACGCAATGCAGCGGGTGGTTGTAAAACTGTGTTATGGTTTTCAATGGGGTACAGTCATCGGGGTCCACAAAAGCAAGGTCTTTGACAAATAAAATGTCAACGATATTAGATCGCTCATTCTCATACACCGGGATCCTAGTGTAGCCACTCTGCATGATCTCGGACATTGTATTGAAATCTAACAAGACGTCCGAGCGAAGCATGAAGCAGTCATTTAGAGGAGTTAAAACATCTTCCACTGTCTTAGTCCGTAACTCCAGGGCGCCTTGGATGATATTAAGCTCTTCTTTAACAAGGTCGTGGTAGGGATCCGTGACCCGTAGCATTTCCAAAAGCTTTTCTCGAGTGTAAAAGTTGCTGATTTCCTGGTTGAGGATCACGTCTAGAATCTTGCTAATGGGATATGAAATGGGAAAAGAGATGAGCATTAGTAGCTTCGTTACCCAAATTGTTTTAGATGCGATTGCGAGCCCGTGTCTTGAAGCTACTGAGTGCGGGAGGATTTCACCAATAAAGAAAATACTGAAAGTGCAGACAAGGATCGAGAGCCATGTTACACCAAACGCCTGACACAGCCAGACTGCCAGAGATACGTTCACAAGCGTGTTCCACAGAAGCAAGGTGCATAGTAGGTAGTTCCCGTGTTTTCGGACTGACTCAATGCGCCAGGCGTATTTTTGCTCCTTTTCCGTGCCGCTGTTCTGTATTACCCTGAGTTCTACCGGATCCAAAGCCATCAAACTCAGATTTAAACCACTGAAAAGAGAAGAAAACCCAAGGAATACCAAAGAGACCGCAACCTGAAGCCAGAGGTCAGCTTCGGGCGGTCTCTCTACTACTGCCAGCCAGAAGTCTCTAGTTCCAAAGTGTTCCCATTTAGCCCCATCGAAGGCACACATGGAATAATATTTGATTTTCTCACCTCTACGAAGGTCTTTGGCCAACAGGTCAACCAATATAGAGTTCTGGCTGTATGGCGGTCTAAATGTACCCAGCTGTTCGATATCAGAAGTCCTAGAGTTTTTATCCATGCAGAGATTTCTTTTCCCGTGGACCTTTCCTGAAATAAGCGGCGTCGGTTCTTCAATAAAAGCAATCCACGGTGCAGTAACCCCATCTCCAGTTCCCTGTCTGATACCGAGAGTTCTGTTGAGTCGCTGGGATGCTGCATAGTAAACACGAAGCCTAAATCGCGTCCCTTCTGTAGCTTTCAGCACCCCGTCTTCCACGGACAGCTCTCCTCCCGTATCTTCCGGACGAAAACCCAGCAGACCCAGAACCGATGTTGGTAAGAAAACGGCGAAAACAAAAAGAACCGATAAGACGCCGGTTCGACAGACATAGAGTGGAGCACTTGCATCCGCAGCATCCGCAGCCATGATGCTGAGAATGTGGTTGTTAGGAGACATTGGAGAGAGTCTAGTCACGTGGTAACAGCTCTTTCCTTCAATTCCCCCATTCATTCGGCCGCTTCTTACCTTGGCTGCGGACACTTAAGCAAATGCTGATCTAAATCAAAATATTCTTATATCTAAGAATCTAAGCACGCCGAATGCCTGGCTGTATTACGGAATAAAGAGTACACCGCATAAACGTGTGTATCTATTTACGTATGTATGTGTTTATAATTGTGCATTGGTTTGTGTGGGTGGGTTGTGTGTGTGTGTGTGTGGCGTAGCAGTTAGTAGCGCCGCTGTCTTAACTGCGCCTACTAATTTAGCTTACGATGAAATTAGTGTAAAAATTGCGTGTGTGTATATATATATATATATATGTATATATATATATATATATACACATAGAATTTTTTGGAGAAGGAAGCCCACACAGCACGGGGAGAACATGCGAACTCCACACAGAGGACCCGGGTCTCCGCGCCACCGTGCCACAATGCTAAAATAGACTCACTCTCGCTCTATTTAACTATCCATCCATTATTTACCCTTAACATTATTTTACATTGAAAATTTGCAATGTGTGCTTATTTTCCTTGCATTATTCTTGATAAATAATAAACAATATCGATACACGTCCACTACTAAGAATGAGATTTAGTTAGCAATATGCCCAATATAATTTCATTTTTCATGTTTTTTATGATTATTTTTGGGGTTTTCAGATATTTTTGATGTTTTTGTGTAACTCAGGATGCTATTTCTTTGATGTTACAAGTTATCAAGGTCACAGGACATGTTTCAATTAATATTTGAGGCCAAGGCTTCATGTACACTCCTAAAAATAAAGTGGCCAGAGTGGTTCTTCAGAGCGATGCCACAGGGGAATCATTTTTAGTTCCCAAAAGAACCATCTATAGATCCGCAACAAAGTCCCCACAGTAAATAACCATGAATAAATGGTAATGGAGTGGTGAAGTACCAATAAGTCATGATTTTAAAAGGACTCCTGTTGCATACCAAGACACAGGCTAAGTCCTGGTTTTCTTAACTGATTAGTGTCCTGCTATGTAGCCTACCATACATTCAAGAATTTTTTTTCATTCCAAATATTGGGAAGTTTTCAAAGATCAGAGCACCCACTTCATATGCAAAGAACCCTTCCCAGAATGAAGTGGTGCTTTGTCAAGTAATGGTTCTACAAGGAATCTGGTAAAAAAAAAATAAAATGCTATTAAACAACTATTATTTTATAATATAATGATGAGGATTTTTTTTTAATTTAAAGGATCAGTTGGTGCAAGGCATACATCTATAAACCATCTTATAATATTTACATTTTTAAAAGGCTGGAAAACATGTAGAATGAGATTTTAAAAATGATAATGATGACCAGCTTAAGAGGAATTAGTTAAGTAACTATTTTTGTCAGGATTCTTTTAAAGGTTTTAAGCAATAAATAAATAAATAAATAAAAAATAACAGTATAGCAGGCTAATACAGTTTTGTATTGATATTATATACTTACCACTACACAAGAAGGTATTCTTAGTAAACACAGGCTAAATATATAAGTAGATCGTAAATCTGTGTACTATAATGAGCATTTACTGAAGTAGATAAACTGTATTTATTTTTTGGACTCTGCTTTTGCTATGCTCATGGGAAGCTTAAGTCTTAGGTTTAAATTTAGTTTAGTTTAGTTTAGGTCCTCCTGGACCATGTGGAGCATTAGGCAGCAAGTTCTCTCCAATGTCTTTGGTCAGTTGCAATATTTGGAGCATCTTCCCACTCGATATCAACGGCTTTAAGATCTTCTCGGCAGGTTGTTCACCAGGTCTAAAACTGGCATCCCTGTTTTCTCTTCCTGTTTCTGTGCTTCCAGTTCATCACAGCCTTGGGGATTCAGTGGTCCGGTAGCCGGAACATATGGCCCATAAGGTGCATTCATCAGCCATTGACATTGTTTTCTAATTTTCGCGGGCTGCTCCACTGCAGCACTTCCTCGTTGGTAATGTGATTGTGGTATATAATGCAGAGTATCTGTTGTAGTCATCTTTGGTGAAATACATTAAGGCATCAGGTGATCCTTTTCCTCACTCTTTATGTCTTGCTATTGTATATGGTGGCTGGTGTCATGATGCTGTTGTAGAGTCGAATCTTCGGTCTGTGGTCAATTGATGATGTCAACCAGATTCAGCGTGTGCATTGGAATACCGCCACCACCTGGCCAATCAGCTGTTGCCCATTCTCATTCGCAATGCCATTTCCATTTATGGTGCTCCCCAAGTGGGTGATTTCGGTGAAATCTTCCACAGTGACGAGTAGTTTTATGGTTCTGTTTATGCTCATTGCTTTTGTTTTTTTTTTTTGCTGTTGATCTGGAGGCCAATTTTTCTTACGTCTTCTTTGAGTTACATTGTTATATTCTGGAGAGCCGACTGTGTTTCAGTTTGGAGTACCGCATTGTCTGTGAAGTCTGGATTATGGAGTCAGTTGTCTTCTGTCCACTGGATGTCTGTTCACTTGGCACCCATTGCCCTCTGCATGGTGAACTCTAAGGTGAGGATGGACAGAAGTGGTGAAAAGATGCACCCTTGCTGTATACTAGCCTTGATGGCAAAGCTGTCTGTGAAGCCCTCCTCGATCTTGACACAGCATGTAGAATTATTGCATAGATCTTTAAAGATATAAACATAACAATGAAATTCCATAGTGCCGTAGGATTCACCGTAGTGATCTGTGGTGTACACTGTTAAACAAGAACAACAGCAGCATTTATTTATGTAGCACATTTGCAGAGAAACAATGTAGCTCAAAGTGCTTTACATTATGAAAAAAGACAAAATAAATAATTTAAATTAGGGAACACTAATTAACATAGAATAAAAGTAAGGTCTGATGGCCAGGGAGGACAGAAAAAAAAATTTTCAGACGGCTGGAGAAAAACAATAAAATCTGCAGGGGTTCCAAGGCCACGAGACCACCCAGCCCCCTCTAGGTATTCTGCCAAACATAAATGACCTCAATCAGTCCTCATTGTATTCAGGGTTCTCATGGAAGAATTTGTTGATGACGGTCATGTGGACTTCTGGCCTTTAACCCATCAATGTAAGGACATCACGGTGCTTTGATCAGGTGGTGTTGGCACAGATCATCACCACAAAAAACCGGAAAAAGAACAGAAGAGAGAGTAGGGGTTAGTACGAATTTTGAAGCCACCATGAATAATAATGATAATTAATTGAATATACAGAGTATCAGGATTTATCTAAGATGAAGTTATGAGAAAACCATGTTAAAGTAATGTGTTTTCAGCAGTTTTTTAAAGTACTCCACTGTATCAGCCTGGCAAATTCCTATTGGCAGGCTATTGCATATTTTAGGTGCATAACAGCAGAAGGCCGCCTCACCACTTCTTTTAAGTTTCACTCTTGGAATTCTAAGCAGACACTCATTTGAAGATCTAAGGTTATGATTTGAAGTGTAAGGTGTAAGACATTCCGAAATATAAGATGGAGCAAGATTATTTATGGCTTTGTAAACCATAAGCAGTATTTTAAAGTCAATTCTGAATGACACAGGTAACCACTGTAGTGACATCAAAACTGAGGTGATGTGCTCGGATTTTCTTTTCCTAGTTAGGATTCTAGCAGCTGCATTCTGCACTTGTTGCAATTGATTGATGTCTTTTTTGGTAGTCCTGAGAGGAGTGTGTTACAGTAATCTAGTCGACTGAAAACAAACTAATTTTTCAGTATCTTGCAATATTATAAGACGTCTAATTTTTGCTATGTTTCTTAAAATATAAATAAAAATAAAATATGCTGTCCTAGTAATCTGATTAATATGTGATTTAAAATTCAGGTCAGAGTCAATAGTTACCCATAAATTCTTTACCTCCATCTTGACTTTTAATCCCAATGCATCAAGTTTATTTCTAATAACCTCATTATATTCATTATTGCCAATCACTAAAATTTCTGTTTTCTCTTTATTTAGTTTGAGAAAATTACTACTCATCCATTCGGAAACACAAGTAAGACATTGTGTCAGTGAATCAAGAGTGTCAGGGTCATCAGGTGCTATTGATAAATACAGTTGTGTGTCATCAGCATAGCTCTGGTAGCTCACGTTTTGCCCCGAGATAATCTGACCTAACAGAAGCATGCAGATGAAAAAGAGCAGCGGACCCAGGATAGAGCCTTGTGGAACACCATATAGAATGTCATGTGTCTTTGAAGTATAGTTACCACAACTAACAAAGGATTTTCTACCTGCCAGGTAGGATTCAAACCAATTTAAGACACTGCCAGAGAGGCCCACCCACCGACTAAGGCGATTTCTAAGAATATTGTGATCAATGGTATCAAATGTGGCACTCAGATCTAAGAGGATGAGAACAGATAAATGACCTCTGTCTGCATTTACCTGCAAATCATTTACTACTTTAATGAGTGCAGTTTCTGTACTGTGATTTGTTCTGAAACCCGACTGAAACTTATCAAGAATGGCATGTTTATTGAGGTGTTCATTTAGGTGCATAATGACTGCCTTCTCTAGAATTTTACTTAAGAAAAGCAGGTTAGAAATGAGTTTAAAATTTTCAAAAGCAGAGGAGTCAAGATTATTTTTCTTCAGCAGGGCTTTAACTACAGCAGTCTTAAGACATTCTGGAAAGACCCCGTATCTAATGTCGAGTTTACTGTCAAGAAAGCTATCAATTAGCACGCCAGATACTTCTTTGAAAAAACTTGCAAAGCCTTGATAAAGTAGACAAAGTAGAGCAGCAATGCCTTTTGATACCTGACACTCTGTTCGATAATGTTCTGCAGCACAAATATCTGCTCGCTGCACGACCGGCTTTGATGGAAGCCGGACTGTTCTTCTCACAGCAGAGCATCGATTGTATCATGAAGGCATTCCAATATAACAAGGCTGAAGTCTTTCCCAGGAACCAAGAGCAGCATGATACCTTGAGAATGTATACAGTCTGTGGCATTCTATGAGAACAGTTGCCTCTTGCCAGCACTTGTTGCATAGCTTTGTCAGGGTTTCTTCCAAGTCAGCACCACCATGCCTCCACAGCTCAGGTGTCACTTGAAGTTGTCCAGGAGCTTTGTTGTTTTTCAAAGTCTTCAACGCCTTATGCACTTCATTTTTTGCAATCTCACCCATGTTCACTGTTCAGCTCTGGCACAGGTGGTATGGTAGTAAAATCATACAGCTCCCTGGTGAGGGCTGGTTGAGCATCTTTTTGAAATGTTCGACCCACTGAGCATCTTGGGCTTCTTTTGATCTTGCTGCTTTTGTCTTTGATAGAGCCACTACCCTGCATTCCTTGTCCTGTCAGCTCACGAATGATCTGATAGAGCAGCTTGCTGTCATTCTTGGGCTTCCACACCCTTCTTTTACAGTCATTCCCTATGATTAGCTTGACTGCTAAATGTAACTTTTAATCCAGCACATGGTATTGTTCTTCAGCAGAGGCTTTCTGTTCTTGGATTTTCACTTGATTGTGTTGCATTTGGATCCTCTTTCTTTCGTAGTTCAGGTTTCATGTCCGATCTTGTATCCAGCATTCCTTCCTTGACCTCACTCAACCACCATTACCACACATTCTATGACCGTGTCTTTGATTTGTCGCCACTGCCCTTTGATGTCCATGTTGGGGAGGCCTTGTAATGACTTGAACCGATTTCTAAGCCCGACTTGGAATTGTTGTGTAATCGCTTTGTCCTTTAGTTTCTCCACATTAAGGGGGTGCAAACTCTTGTTTCAACACTGGCACTTTTTAAGACAGAGTTTTAGACAGGCTCTCACAAATTTGTGATCAGACCCAATGTCTGCACCTCTTTGCACTCACACATACTGTACTGCAATGTTGATTGCCCTTGTTTACTGAAGCAAATGTAGTTGATCTCATTTTGCGTGATGCCTTCATGTGATCACCATGTTTTGATGTGGATGGTTTTGTGCCATAGGTATTATCAATAAATAAGTTGTTTGTGCCACAGAGCAGCAGTAGTCTTTCGTTATTGTCAGTTGCCTTTATCGCCAAGTCGTGCAGTCCCATTATGTGTTCCTGTCCATAGATTTGTGTGTTCATGTCACCGATGAGTAGGACTAGATTGTGATTTGAGGTATGTGTCAGGACGTCCTAAAATTGATCATAGAACGCATCCTTTTCCACATCATCTGCGTCTTTGGTTGGTGAATAAACTTGAATGATGGTTGTCTTCATATTCCTTGATTTGAACTGTGCTATTGGAACGTGGAATGCACATACTCTATATCATTGTGGAAAACTAGTGCAGCTATTACCCGTTATGGTTACCTACTCATCGAACATCTTGGGCAATAATCAATTGCGGAAGTGGGAATCTGATTAGCGAAGGGAAAACAATTTTATACATTTGCAACGACCAGCAATACATTTGTGGCATCAGCATGAATCTGAGCAAAGAGGTGGCAGATGCGCTTATTGGATGGGATTACAGCACAGGCCCTGCGCCCAATCTTCTCCTTTTGCTGCCAGGTTTGGGACTGTCCATGGGGAGGTTATTGTGTTCAAGACTTTAAACACTCCTGGAGACCCTAGCTGCACCATGTTATAGTTCTTGGTCAACCTGCCAAGGAACACTTTTAGGATGTGGGAGGAACCCAGAGAGAATATAATACCTCCACATAAACAATGTTGGGGCCAAGATTTGAATTATGTTCTCTTAAGCAATGAAATAGCTCCAAATACAACTGCATCAATGTAACCATTTAGATAAATGTATTTATTTTTATGGTGGATTTTGTATGATAAAATAAAATGCATATTAAAAGTGGTTTAAATGATTTCTGGTTGAAATTTAACATGTTTATGAAGATTTTATTATAACTTTTGGTACTGTATTCAGTATTCATGAAAGGAACATGTCTTATGCTCTCAGCAGTAATTTGATGATTTTTGCATTGTTCAAAACTGGTTGAAAATTTGAGAAAATATTTGAAACAAATACTGTAGATGCTTTTTTTTCCATACCCTTCTTTTTCTTTCAATAAACAGAGTTGTAGTGCTTTGAATAAAATGTATGGACCTTTCAATCTTGTATAACTTTTTAATTTTTTTGTAAAAAGTAACTCTTAATGGCACTATGTAAAATCAATCTAAAAATGAAAATTGTAATTAGTAAAATAGAAAATACCTGAAATAATTTTTATCAGTATTTCAGGACTGCATTAAGAGTGCCAGTTATCACATGGCTGATCATTTTACAAGTTAATACGCATCATATGCACATGCACAGATAGACTCACAGACACTCAGACATCCTGCTGAAAGTGGTCAAGTGACATTTACACATTTGACTAAAAGTTTCAGTCCCATTATAATACATCCTCCCATTTATTGTATGGCAAATGGTGTATCCTAATAGCATTGTAACATTATGCTGTCCTTGTTTCGAGCTGCTCAATTTTAAAAAACTGTTTCTTTGTCGAAATGTTGCACCATTGACTTTTTTAACTTTTTTTTTTTAATATGTTGAAGATTTCTCCTATCTCTCTGTGTATATAAGGACATTAGGTTACTTTTTTGACCTCATATTAGCCCAGCAATAAGGAGCTCTCTACATAACCGTAATTTATGCTGGTAGTATATACAGTACAGTATATATTTAAGTCCTAAATGAATGTATATCTTTTGATTTTTTTTTAGATCTTAATGCTAATCTAAATTTACTCTGAAATGAATTGATTGATGCCTCACAGTTAGGAGACCTGGGTTCGCTTCCCGGGTCCTCCCTGCGTGGAGTTCGCATGTTCTCCCCATGTCTGCATGGGTTTCCTCCAGGTACTCCTGTTTCCTCCCGCAGTCCAAAGACATGCAGGTCCCTAGTGTGTGCTTGGTGTGTGTATGTGTGTGTGTGTGCGCCCTGCGGTGGGCTGGCGCCCTGCCTGGGATTTGTTTCCAGACTTGCGCCCTGTGTTGGCTGGGATTGGCTCCAGCAGACCCCCGTGACCCTGTAGTTCGGATATAGTAGGTTGGATAATGGATGGGTGAATGAATTGATTGATTTACTCTTAGAACAAAACTAATAATTTTCTATACAATCTCTTTTTAAGCACATTTAAGAACATTGTCTCTACTGCACGTTTTATTCTTTTTATCAGTATTTTAAGCTGACATAAATAGAATTATTTCTAAAACTACCTCTCACTCTTTTTAAATAATATGATGATATTAATAACCTTTGGCATTTCAGTGTTTATATAATGAAATTCCTTTATAATGAAGCAAGGATTGTTTTAATAAAGTGAGATTTTGGATGGTTAGCCAAAGCATGCACAACGTGTTTACACGAGCTATGGATCACACTGGGAGGTCTGTATTGTGACCTTGTAAGAAGCAGTACATATAATATATAATACAGTATCTAAACGTGTAATGTTATAATGTAATGTAATAAAATTAGCTTAACTGTGCCTTAGACTAATATTAATTATTTTCTGTTACAAAGTGCAGCATATTTGTGATATACATGCTACCAATAATCAAACAATGAATTCCATTATATACTGATATTCAAGGGAGGCTGACTTTAAAAAGTTTAGAGGATTTAGGTCTATGGTTGGTGTAGTCATGTCATGTCCATTTGGGTTTAACTGAAAACAAAACTATGCTGAATTAACACTGTATCACATATAAGTGTGCGGAAGGTGTATCATGATGCCTTTCATACATTGGGAAAGTGAATCAGCTATGCAAAGTAAAAAGGTAGAGATGTGTTTATATATTCATGCAGATAGTATTTGTTGCATTGAGGCTCCAAAGCTTATATACTTCTGAACTCACATTTCCTGGTACAATTTTGCAGGAAGTTTGAGCCAATCTCTGCTTCAAAAAATAGGTTGCAAGTTTTAATTAGATTGAATTGCATACTTATTAGATCTTGAATGAGCATTTCATTTCCAATTAATTTTCATTTAGTGTGAGTGACCTTACATTGCAGCTCTTAAAGATAAGAAACAAAAACATGGAAGATTAATAAAACACAGTAGCAAGGACATTTACCAACCAAAAAGTTAATAAATAGGATATAAAGACTTTCCTGCTCTCATTTAATTTTTTTTAAATAACTTTATCTAGCACTAGAGCAAACACTTTATTTTGTTTACCAATCTCCTGTTCTTAAGCCAGTCACTTTTCTTCCTTTCAGGGTAATATTGCATTTGTTTTCTTGTGAGTGTCCATTTACACTTCATCTTGTGATTATTTCTGGGGTCAAATATGAATCTAAAAGTTCTGTACCCATAAGACTCTTCTACTAACTGATGATCTTTTATTACATTGCACTCCAAATCCCAAACCCTCTGATTTACAAGGTATGGGGCAATTACATACTCTCTTACAGGGCCCCATCTCACCATAATTGATCTGCTGCCTCTTAGTTATACCCATACAAGCCAGCATGAAAATCTCAACTGGTTGCTGTTTCTGATACTTTTATTCTAGTCTGTTTATCACCACCAAAATTGACACGTTCAAAACAATTTAAATCTGTAGTGTTGCTCATTCTTTCTTAATTGGAGCCTACCTGCATGATTTAAATTTCACTTAAAGCACATATTATGTAATGTAGTCATTAAGTAAGCAATCAACTACCTGAATAAGACAGACGTGGAGGAGTGGCCACACCATGTATATTCCATTATATAAATCTTGTGCTTTGAATTTTAGTACACTTGTCATTCTCTAAATTTAATTTTGCAACTTCATATTGTCATGTCTGTCTAAATTGGGATGTATTCCCTGGATGTAAAGTGCCACCAAGAATATCAAAAGAGTATAGGTACTACAAGCTTGGAGGGAAACTTGTCTATGTTTGAGGAATGGCTATAGGTTTTTTTTATCTTCTTTACACTAAATGGGAGAATGTTGGAAAAGGAGAATCTGTAAAGTGAAATATGGAATGTAGAAATAAAGAAATAAAACAATGTTACTAACAACAAGATCCTGGATTTGAATCCTGACATGGAAATTATCTGGATGGGGTTCTCAAATTCTCCCTATATCTGTATTATTCTTCAAATACTATGATCTTTCTTCCACATTCCTAAAACATGAATATTAAGATAAGCAGTGAACTGGTGGCGTCCATTTCAGTATTGGTTACTGCCTTGCATCCAAATGCTGTATGCTCTGGCCCCTTAAATGGATTAAGTGGATCAAACAAAGTCAGATGAGTATACATAATGTCATGTTTGTGAAAGGAGAGTCATTTCTTTTTTGAAGTAAGGGAGATCTCTGCAATATGAGAAATGTAAGGTTTATACTTTGTGTATGGTTTAAATCATGTAAACACATTTCTATGTACCTTTCTTACCATTTTTGTAGTATAAAAATTCAAAGCAATGCCCTTAGTTTGCATTCATACTGTATAGATCATATCTGAAAAATCTGAGATCTGTAGGTTGAAGTATCTGTCGCATTTTGAATTGATTTTACATTTGTTAAATTTAGCTTTCTTCGCTAATTGTTAAATTGTGTTCACTGACTTTAATGTGTTTAATAATAAACTTTGGGCTTAATTTCTTGCCTCCTGTGGCCCATTAGGAAATTCCCCAAGCCTTTGCATGTTTCAGAGGATGAGGCCCAGTATAAGTCGGAGATGAATCAAAGGCACGGAAGAACAGATATGTGGAGATAAAAAGAAACAGAACCAAAAAGAACAACAACAGCTAATCCTTGGGTTGAGGGACTAAATTCAAAGGAAAACATAAAAAAATGAGTGCAAGAGGAGAAATGATAAAGTGGATAAATTCAAAAAAGATAAACTGTTTAAAATTGTTATTTTATATAATTGAGAATTATACAATGAAGCAAAGAATGAAAATCAGGAAAGGCATATGCAGGTTAGAAAGACATCAGAATATTTTCACTCATAGGTTGTTAGATTTTGGAAGTCAAATTTGGCTCAGATAAAGATATGAAAGAAGATATACACAAAACTAGGTGTTTAGGTCATGTTCAGGCCAGAAGAACATAGTGGAAGTTTTATACACTCTTCAGGTTTCCTCATTCATTTACACCTGCTTCTTTGAAAAAAAAAAATGCCTACCAATGTAGAAAGAATTATAATTTAATAGCACTTATTACTTGCATGCTTTGCAAAATAGCCATTTTCAAGGTATGTTTACCATGTAGTTAATGAATTTATTGTCTATAATACTTTGGGATGGCACAGCACTGCAAGAGACTAGGTTGAACCCCAGTTAGGCAGAAAAGAATTTTGACTATCATTTCAGAAATTTTATGATCACTAGATTAAATTTTGACACAAAATGTAATCAATGGTCCATTTTTCAAAACCACCATGAACGTATTATTACATTATTTATTATACCTCTTTTAGTTTGTATAGATTCCATTCAGAGCAAAATGTTCTAATCATGCACGGCCTGTGTGGCATTTGCAAATTCTCTCCCTGTATAAACAGGTTTTTCGCTGTGATACTCTAGTTTAACTAGAGAGGCTAAATGGATGTTGTAACATGTGAGTAAGTAAGTGGTACCCCTTCCAGGATTAATTCTACCATGTGGCAAATGCAGTCAGTTTTGAAATGGGTCTCTTTTGCACTTGATTTGAATCAACTAGTTCACAGAATCTTTTGTTAAATAGCTTCAGATATAAATTTACATCACAAGGCATAAGGGTATTTTTAATATTATTTAAAGCAATGCAAAATTATAGTTATATATTTCTGTAGTACTAAGGTGTTGTACCATTTTAGCCATTATGAATGTAGAGAGAAGTCAAGTAAAATTACACCTTTTATTGGCTAGCTAAAAAGATTACACTATGCAAGCTTTTGAGGCAACTCAGGCCCCTTCTTCAGGCAAGAACTACTTACATCTTGCCTGAAGACTAGTAATATATTTCAAATGTTTTATACTTTCAAAAAAGAATTTATTATTATTTCTTACATAATGAATTATTTGATTTGAGATGCTTATCATGACATAAATGTTACCAATTTGGATGACTTTCCAAAAGTCACCAAATTATGATAATATTGTTAATATCAGAGAGTAATATGAGAAAGTTAGGCATTCTATTAAGTAAATCTGAGGTAGCTTTATTATAAAAACAATTCAAGAAGAGTTCCAGGAAATTAAGCATTATACTTCAGAAAAGGAAGTATGGTTCTTGTGCAAGTAAAGTCTGAAAGGTATGAGTAGCTCAAATTAGTGAAATCTCTTAATTACTTAAGCCTAATAAAACATTCCCTATAATTATCTGCATGTTTGCCAATCCTCCTCAATCTCTGCAATTGTTTCATCACTCAGTGAAATTGGGTAGCCTTGTCCCTGCTAAAGTATTTTACCGTGATTTTTTTCCCTGCTGCATAAAGTTAATTCCATCTTTCATCTGCCTCTTCAGGACACAGAGAGAAGAAAATTTCAGAAGATAAGAAACTGAATTGATTTCTGCTTACCTAGAAACAGTAAAGGCAAGCTCAGAACAGATACACATTGTCAAATGTACATTTTACTACCAGGAAATAGAAAAATATGAAAACACAAAAGCAGACAACATTCAAATGAATGGCAAATATGGTTCAGTGATGAAATACTGAACACAGCATAGATCCTATAAAATGTCAAAGCCCAATAGCAAGGTGTAGGCTGTTTTAACAGGAGTCCATCCATGGAGATCAAAGTCGATTAAAATTCACAACAAAGTGATGTATTAAAATAATTTACCTGTAAACAGAAATATATTTATCATAGACAATTATCTAGTTCTTTTTATAGACGCACATTGACGTAGCACTATAATTTTAGTTAACAATTGTGCATCCGAAAGCCAGTAACAAACTTATTCTTCATCATCTGCATTTGGATGGTTTGTTTTGCTCAGATACTTCTTCAATGTATATATGAGGCATATGAAATCCTTATTTACTTTTTACCCTGGATTTCTCCATTTTTGATTGTGAAAGAAATGTATCCTGCAAAATAGTAAGAAAATTGTGGCTGGCAGCAGAAAATAGTGAAGTTCATGTGAAATGCATATATTTTACAAGCAAACTAACTATGCTTTCTTGAACTACTCCATATACGTTTAATGTTTTTGTTTTTTGATGTCGCTAACAGGTACTCAAAAAGAGAGAGTACCATGGTAAAAGTGACCCACACTGCTAACTTTTATTTACAGTATCTAACTTGTCTCTTTGAAGGTAAGTGTACTTAAAGTTAAGTAGTTCTCCTCTTGCAGTAGGTGTTACTACTTGGCATGGTTCACTCTATTTGCTTTTATATAAGAACATAAGAAATTTGACAAAGAAGAGTAGACTATTCAGTCCATAGAGCTTGTTTGTATATGCTTGGGGCCGAATCTACCATCAGGGTATTCTGGGGCCTTTGATGGCATGGGTCCTTTTCACTAACACCCAAACATTTGAGTATCCACCAAATGAAATAATCAAGGAGGATCAAAGGCTTGACAAAGTGGTCAAATGTTGGGGACCACGGGGGTAATCATGCCTTGTGCTGAATCAAAACCAATAAATACAATGTTGAATTAAATGACCTGATGTATCCACACTGCATTATTAAAAGTATGATAAACTCTCTGTAAAGGAGCTAAGTCGCAATGGGCTGAGGGGTCTTACTCTGTCCTTGCTAATAGCTAAACTATCCCTTTATATCATCCAAATACTTCTTAAAGGTTGTAAAGGTTTCTGTTTCAACTTCATGTCTTAGTATTTTGGTGCAGATACTCACAACATTTTGCTTAGACAAGTGCTTCCTTACTTCAATCCAAAATGCACTTCCCCTTAATTTCATCTGGTGTTCTCAATTACATGATTCACCCTTAAGCTGAAAGAATTCTGTTGAATCTACATTGTCAATACCTTTGATGATTCTGAAGACCTTGATTGGGTAAGCAGTCCCCTCTGCGTGAGATTAAACAGTTTTAATTCTCTTAGTCTGTCATTGTACAACAAGTCCTTATGTCTTGGGATGCACCTTCTTGTTCTCTTCTGCACAACTTCAAGAGGTGCTTTTTTTGCAGTGTGGTGAGCAGAACTGCATACAATACTCCAGTGGTCTCACATTAACCTAACGTTTTACTTACCCTTTTAATTGCTTCTTCACATTGTTGTGTCAACAAGTCAAGTCAAGTCAGAGAGCATTCACTGGTACAGTGCGTTGCCGCACCCACTACACAACGAAACAACTCGGGATCCCGGTGTGCAACCCCCCAGGCAGACACGCGGTCCAGTCCCACCCTCCGGAAATGACCCTCTATCTGCCACAGCCGTTACGTTGGCGACCCCTTGGCCTGTTCCAGCCACTCAGGTCCCCAACAATGAGGATCCTGCGAGCTGGATTACCCTCGGGGAAACGTGCCACAAGGCCGTAGTGCTGTAACTGACGCTCCCTCACAATGCAGGTAATGTTCCTCATTCGGGACTCCATGAGCAACCGCTCATTCGACACAAAGTCAAACCAATGGTACTCAAAGATTTTCCGGAGAGACACAGTACCAAAGGAGTCCAGTCTTCGCCACAGGTCACTGGATAGCGTCCATGTCTCGCAACCATATAGCAAGACAGGAAGCACCAGGACTCTAAAGACTTGGACCTTAGTTTTTTTGCATAGATATTGGGACCACCACACACCCCTTTCCAGCGACCTCATGACCCCCCATGCTCTCCCAATCCATCTACTGACTTCAAAGGAAGAGTCACCAGAGACATGAATATCACTGCCAAGGTAAGTAAACCTATTAACAAGGTCAATACTCTCTCCGCAAACAGACACACTGCTGATGGCTATGCCCAAGAGGTCATTAAAGGCCTGGATCTTGGTTTTTATCCAGGACACCCGCAAGCCCAGACACTCAGACTCCTCGCTCAGTCTCTCAAGTGCCCCGATCAGAGCCTCCATTGACTCCGTGAAAGATCACAGCATCGTCAGCAAAGTCAAGATCCGTAAATGTTTCTTCACCAACAGATGCCCCGCAGCTGCTGGACCCCATGACCTTGCCCAACACCCAGTCCATACAAGCATTGAACAGAGTAGGAGCAAAAACACACCCCTGACAAATCCCAGAATCAACTGGGAATAAACGCAGAGGTCCTGCCTCCACTCTGCACAGCACTCACAGTACCAGTGTATAGGCCGGCTATG
This sequence comes from Polypterus bichir lapradei, assembly GCA_026402145.1. Taxonomy (NCBI): domain Eukaryota; kingdom Metazoa; phylum Chordata; class Cladistia; order Polypteriformes; family Polypteridae; genus Polypterus; species Polypterus bichir. The sequence continues at coordinate 18,691,724 of JANRMT010062813.1, read as the reverse complement.
ATATCCAGCAACCTCGAGGGGATCCCACAAACCCTCAGGATGTCCCACAGGGCAGCTCGACCAACTGAGTCAAACGGTTTGCGAAAATCAACAAAGGCTACAAAGAAACTCTGCCGATATTCGCATTTGCGCTCCATGAGAACCCTCAGTGCCAGGATGCGGTCGATGGTAGACTTCTTAAGCGTAAAACCAGACTGTTCCGATCGCTGGTAGGTGAGCAAGTGATCACGGATCCTATTGAGGACAACCCTAGCAGGGACCTTACCCAGCACCGAGAGCAGTGTTATCCCCCTGTAGTTGCTGCAATCCAGGGGCCTCATGCATAAATGGTGTGTACGCACAGAAATGTTGCGTAAGAATGTTTCCACGTTCAAATCATGATGTACAAAACCTACACTTGGCATAAAGCCAAGGGCTTTTCCACGGTACCTCATACCCTGTCGTACACAAGTTCTCCGCTTGGTTTTGCAGACTGGCGGCACCCAGCGTCAAAGCAGTGCTACTGTTCCTGTGTGGTTACCCTTTATTTCTTAGAACCACATTTCTGACACGGCTTTATAAATACACTGAAACTAACCGCATATTGTTTATTAGTGTAATGCATCTGATTGTAGATTACCTGTAATAATATAATGGCCCAGGGAATAGCTATAGTATTCCAAATACCATAACTGCTTTAGCGTTGTTACTCTCACTGCACCATCTTCTTCTTCTTCTTTTTTTTCTTTCAGCTGCTCCCTTTAAGGGTTGCCACAGCGGATCATCTTTTTCCATATTACTCTCACTGCACCACTTGGAGTATTTATATCACTATATCTGAGTGAGGAATCACAGCAGCAGCTGATCGGAAAGAGAATTATCGGTATACAGCATCAAGCACACGCTGCCAAAGCCACAGCAAAACCTTTCAAAGCCTTTCCTGTACGGAGTTCGCGGTTCAGAAACAGTTTCATCCCAAGAATTAAAAACGCACTCAATCAATTGCTCCTTGTAGAACTGTTTGCACTTATAAGTACAATTACCCCACTGTAAACTTGCACTACAGTTATAATATTACACAACCTGCGCCACTTTATAAAGCGCTTATTTACATATGATGACAATATCATTTTTAAGATGAAATGCAGCAAAATATGTTGATTATATTATACAGATAAAACTTTAACTTCATTTAAATAAATCTGTATTGTTAATAATTAAACATGTGAGGACACGATGCTGCAGCGGTCGCGAGTTCATGTATTGTTCCTGCCTTGCGCGCTGTATATTTGCTGAAGCTGGCGCAACACTGGAAGGATAGATGGATAGAATAATTAAACATGTACTATGAAGATATTTTTGTGTTCCTTAAAAGTTTTGAAGAATTGTCATTGTAAGCTTACAGATGGCTTAATGTCTATTACAGAGCTGATTGTGTGGCGATTGGGTATTTGGGGAAAGAAATGTAAGGACAGGAACTGCAGGTTAGTACGTTTGAAAGAGACAGTACTGCTACAATAAATTATTTCATCTAAGGTGCAGCAGCATCTTGTGTGAGACATGACCAAACATGCTTTCATTCCATTCATCATGAAAATGATATCACGTATACATCTCAGTATTTTAATTATTCAGAGAGCTGTAATATCACAAATGTAATAGATTCTGTGTCCTATCGGAGAAAGAGAAAGAACAGAAGCACGTAGTGATTCACACACATAGAGCACATTGAAGATCAAATACAAAACAAAGCATTTAACGTGCTACTTCAGTTACGATGGGATTTGAGAAACTAGTAAATTAAATGAATTTAAGATGAAGTTTATGATGTTCTACTTTAATGACAAAATAAACTATGTGATCAAAGTGGAAATTTCGAGATTAAAGTTTCATGCTTTTTTCCCACTGTGTGCCTATTTTTTTTTTTGTCTGTACCCTAATAAGCTCAGACGGTGGGCTACAACTCACCTTTTCATGGCGACTTTGATATCTGACAACTTCTTTTTTATTTTGGCACTGTGTGACTTTGTGAACTTGAGCTTTCAAGTTTCTCCAACACGCTATGTCACTCGATCAACTTCCATTTGTTGATTATACCACTGTTTAAATCAACAAATAGTATGTTTTTCCTTTGCCTCCACTTGGTATTCGCTGAAATTCTTATATTTTCCCCCATACTTTTGCCATTGCCTTTTCACAGAACGCTGAGCTTAAGGGCCATTTATATTGATTTGCATATTCAAAGAGGCGTAATTCTGGGAGGAGATGGGGCGGGACAGAAGGCGCGTGCACGTGCGTTACTTTTCACGCTGACCAGGATTTATAGAGCAGAAGAACGTGGAAGTTAGAGTACACACAGATTCCTGCATCTGGATTTTTCTGTGCGTAAGCACATTTTGGTTTTTGTGCTTACGTCATGTTATAGTGCGAATTCTACGCACGGCGTTATGCATGAGGCTCCAGGCGATCACCCTTCCCTTCCCAGATAGGGACAACAATTCCTGTTTTCCAGTCAGTTGGGATGATGCCAGTCTCCCAAATGGAAGCAAAGGTTGCTTGCAATGCCAGGAGGACAGCCTTACCACCAGCCTGGAGAAGTTCACCTAGGATACTACAGATCCTTGCAGCCTTTCCTCCCCTCAGCTGATTCACCACCTGTGCAATCTCAGTGAGATTGGGTGGTTCACAGCTAATTGGAGGATCAGCCTCAAGAAACGTGGACCCAGAGATATCCAACGTCCTAGCTGGAAGATCAGCTTTGAACAACTGCTCAAAGTAGCCAGCCCAGCGGGTCACAACTGCAGTGTCATCCGTAAGGACCATTTCATCAGCTGCCCTGAATGCGACTCTCCAAGGAACAGATTCAGATGTGCGTAATGCTTTGATTCCTCTATAAGCAGGACGTGGGTCACTAGACCACAGATGGTGTGTCACTTGCTCACAGATTCCTCTAACAAGCGCATCTTTATCTGCCCTCAGAGCCTCACAGCCATCATTCTTAGTTTCTGGTACAGACCAGAGTTGCCATTGAGCCGTGTGCTGTGACTCCTCTCAATGATATCCAGGGTGCCCTGTGAGATGAAACACCTCCTTCTGAGAACACCGGTAACACCAACACAACCCCCAGCAACCTTCAGGGTCTAGTCACGGAAGGTCTCCCACATCACATTAGGATCAGCAGTCGTATCCAAATCTGAAAGTTCCTCACACAACTGCATGTAAACTCATTAGAAACAGCCTGTCTTGGAGTCTGGCCAAGTCCAAGCTCATTTTCCTAGTAGGTGGTAACCTCCTGGACCTAAGCTGGATCCTAAGAGTAGCAACAACAAGTCTGTGGTCAGAATTCACAAACTGGGCACTTCTGTAGACCCTGCAGTTTTGCAAGAGCCTCCAGCATCTGCCCACGAGGATGTGATCAATCTCCTTCACCGCACCACCAGTATTGGAGTACCAACTCCAATGATGTGTTTAAGGGCACTGGAACCAGGATCCTGCGATTCACAGCCCCTGACCTTTTGCAAAGTCAAGGAACATGGAGCCACTTTCACTATGGTCACCAGACCCATGGAGACCGAGACAATCCTCATAGCCTGCCCTGTCAGTGCAAGTGCCTGCATTGAACTCTCCCATGACCAGAGGAGTGTCACCTCGTGGGCACCCATCAACCACAAAGCCCTAAATCCTTTTCAGAGGTTGCTTCCTGGATCCAGTGTCTCCAATCTTGTATTCAGTCTGGAATTTCTTTGGCTCACATGTACCTCTTCGAACTCTTCTAAATCAAAAATATTTTATACCTTCTAATTGTCTGCCAACTGTGTTTTTTTTACAGGTTTACTAACTATACAGGAATCATTGTCATTAATATAAATCAAAAAAAGTAACAGAATCAGGACAGACCCTTGAGGGGACTCCAATGGTGACCTCACTGCACAAGGAGCATCGCCTCTTATCTGTACTCTATGTCACTTGTCAATAAACCATCTTGTGATCCAGTTTTGCAGGTTTACCTGTGATGCCTACAGTGTCTACTTTTAGAATTAATATTTTGTGTGGCACTATATCAAAGGCTTTTTTGAAAGTCTATGTAAATTATGTCACATGCTTTGTTTTTGTCAGCTATTCCAGTTGTCTATTCAAAAAAAAAATTTAAATTGGAAGGATCTTACTTTCATAAACGTGTGCTGACTGTTATTTAGTATACTATTTACAGTACATTTAGGCAATTTTCTAAATTCTCATAAACTCCATACTTTTGCATGATGCAGAAGTAAGGTTTATTGGTCTTTAATTACCAGGATCCATTTTGCTTCCTGTCTTGTCTCTGTTCCACAGTGATGTTCCCACGCTTCTTTAGAACCTCAAAACTCAGACAAATATGTTTCTAGGACAACTGCAGATCACAGTTATGCAGCCACAAAGAATTATCATGTTTATAGTAGAATTCATGATGTCACATTTGCTAAATTAGCTCAAACTAATACCTCTTATATTTAAATAGACTAAACACTGACATACTGATTGGCACTGCTCTCAAAAGGATACCATACTTATTATGCACTGAGTATTTTTTTTACAACTGTATTGTTTATTTTTCTATAGATGATTAAGGAAAAAGGGTGAATGTAAAAGTGTATTGTATGGTATTGTTTACCAGTAATCACCATTGTGCAAGACACTATATCAGTTCCACAATTACTAAGAAGAAATCCTGCTGAGCAATGTGTTGAAAAACAAAAACTATTATGATATTTCTGAGCATTATGTCGGGTGCAAAGAACATAAAGATGGTACGTCTTGTTGAGACCATTTAAATATTTTTTTCCCTAGAACAAGGGACATGCTTAAAATATGAATTGTTTTAATTAGTATGAACTGTCAGTCATAGCTACCATGTAATTAGACAGCCTGTTGAATAATGATATTTTGTGAATACATTAACAATATATATGCTTTGTTTTAATAAGATAAATGTAAATTTTATCACTGGTATTATTGCTGTGCTGGTGCTGCTGTGCACTTGACCAAGTACTTTCCGACTTAAACTGCTAGACATAGAGTGAAGCTGATTTCTTTCATGCAGCATAGCCAAGTTTAAGAGTTACGACCAGAAAAGGGGACATTTCTATGGCCGTTTTCTCCTTTTGTGTTTAGAATTCTTAAACCATCTCAAGTAACATAACCTGGACATTCTATCTGGATTAAGCAAAGCAAGCTGTGACAAAGCCCTCCCCAACAAATAATTTCATTAACTTAATTTTTCTTGTTGTGTAAAAATGAAGACTGAGCCATCACCATCATCTCTTTGTGGTGTCTGACAGGTAAAATGACAAACAGAAGCAAAAGTGAATAAAGCAAAGTTGAATAAGATTGTAAAGTTGTAAAGCAAGGAATTCATTTCAGAGGACATGAGAAAGTCCATGAATCATTAATCCATCTATGATCAATCAGTTTGAACAATGATAAAATACATTTAGGGAGATTCAAACCTGAAATCCCACCTCTCTCCCCAGCATTGTCTACACCAGTGTTGTAGACTGTTTAGCACTGTTGCCTCACAGTTATAGAGTCTATTCTACAGCCATAAGCATGGCTTTTTATTCAAAACTCAACCAAAGTACTATGTGTGTACTGTTTTCACATTGTCTCAGTACCTGAGTGAAATTTTGGTTTTGAGCTTATACTCCAAAGATGTACAGGAAATATTAAAAACCAACTCAAACCTGCTTCTTTGTGATGGAGTGGAGGTCTGCATGGAAGTGTACCCTGTAATGGACTCCTGACCTGTGAGATTAATGTCCACTGTTCCCAAATTATCACTGGCTCTCCAGCTCCAAACCCTAAACTGGATAAATGGGTTAGCAAATGGGCAGATGGATGGATATAGGTGCCTGAGAAGAATAAACAGAATATATCTTTTCAGGGCTCACAGAAGCAAGAGTCGCCAATGAAAAGTTACATATCTTAATTGTGAATGTCACACTGAACTCACTCGTTTTAAAAGCCAGAACACTTAGACCATTCCAGGATGACAGATATTGCTACTTCAGTGATTATTCCTGGCTGGCCTTTCAGAAAAAAAAAAATACAACTGCAAAGAGGGAGGCATTTCAGCAACATGTAACAGTAAAAAGAAACATCCAAGAGGCAAACAGATTGTTAGTGTTTAATATGCAGTTCTGATATGTTATGGGTGTTAGTCGTCATAGGTTAATTTTTATGAAAACATAAACTGTACAGAGGGCAAAATAAAACTTCAAACCTCATTAGAAACGTTAGGCAGACAGTCTTTAACTATAGCTACTATTGGCCATAAGGCATGCCAGGTCCGAAATCAAATTTCATTGCTTTTCTCTAATGTATCCTATACGCTGAATTAATTCACATTTTTAATAGCCCAATATTCTTCATGGATGGCTGCTTTTAAAAGTGTTTCAAGGTGGATGCCAAGTTTTAAGATTTCATGGAAAAGAAGTAATTGACTAAGTATTTGTCCTACTTATAATTATATAAACTTTTAAATAAATATAAAAGTATACAAGGTCATGTTACCTCACATTTTGAAATAACATTGCAGATTACCTGTAGTACATGCAGAGCTTATTGATGAACAGCAATATACAAGTACTATACACATTGACATCAATGAAGATATTGACTGGGCTGTAAAGACAGAAAAATAGGGAAAAATAGGGAAATGCATCTTAGACAGTTAAGTGACATTAGCATTTATTAGTGACTCCTACCTTCTTAAAGACAATCCAGAAATGGGCATGAAATGTAGTTTAACCTATTGTGAAATCTGTGCCCATGGTGCTGTGCAATTAGTCTAAATGGCTGTTGTTGTTCAAAAGTTACATGCTTATTTCTCTTAGTATGCACTTGGTTTTCATGGTGTACAACAAAGAAATTATACAAAAGGAACATTAGACTTCTGGTCACCATGTTTTTCAATTTAGGTCTTTCCAACCCCCATTCCCCAAAACAACTCTCTCTCTAATTTGGTGTTAACTCAGTCAGTCTGTCAGTCATTGTCCAACCCGCTATATCCTAACACAGGGGCACAGGGGTCTGCTGGAGCCAATCCCAGCCAACACAGGGCGCAAGGCAGAAACAAACTCCGGGCAGGGCGCCAGCCCACCGCAGGGCATACACACTCACACACCAAGCACACACTAGGGACAATTTAGGATCGCCAATGCACCTAACCTGCATGTCTTTGGAATGTGGGAGGAAACCGGAGCACCCGGAGGAAACCCACATACAAACTCCACGCAGGGAGGACCCAGGAAGCAAACCCAGGTCTCCTTACTACGAGGCAGCAGTGCTACCACTACACCACTGTGCCGCCCCTGCAATCTTAAAAATAAAGTTGCCAGAGTGGTTTTTCAGAGCGTTCTTAAATAGACTATCAATATAAAGGTTACAGAACAAAAATGTAACAGGCTCCATAAATAGATTATAACAGATTTGAGAAAAGAAAAAAAAAATCAGGTTCCTAATTTTTAAAAAACTTGGTATATACAATAACACTGGCTTAGTTTAGTTTTGGTTGATCTGTTTGTATCATGTTATGAAGCCCACTACACACTTAAAAACAAAGGTACCCTAGAGGTTCTTCAGTGCAATGCCTTAGGGGAACCATTTTTGTTTCCCAAAGACCCATCTGCATGAAGGTTCTAGAAAGAACCTTTATTTATTTGGAACAGTGACAGGCTCCACACAGTAAATAACCATTAACAGATTTTAACAGATTCTCAAAATACCAATGGGCCATAATTTTCAAAGGAATCCAGGTTTTCTTAATCTATTAGTGTCCTGCTAGGTAATGTACCATACATAAAATATTTCAGGTTTTTTTCCAACATATTACAACATTTTTCAAAGCAGGAAGGACCAATTTCATATGCAAAGAACCCTTCCCAGAGCCAAATGGTGCTTTGTTAAGCTATAGTTTTTACAAGAACCACACCACCTAGTAAAGGACCATAAAATGCCATTAATGAACCATTAGCAAGATGCAGAGGACAAGAAGATACAGTAAAAGGTGATCCATTGTGATGACTCTTACGGGAGCAACTGAAAGAAGAAGAAGAAAATTTTTAAGTGTTTTGATATTGTTATTGATAGTTCTGATTTGTCCATATTTTAGGAACCCTTTCAGATCCCAAAGAGAAAATTTCATATGCAATGAATGTTTCCCAAAATGAACTGGTTCCTTGTTTATTAATTGTTCAACCAGGAACCACAAAGCCCAGTAAAGTACCAATTAAAGAACTAGTATTTTTAAGAATGTATAAAAAAAGAATATAAAATGCTGAAGTGAAGATTTTTCTGCCTATGCAAAAACCTTTGTTTAGAAATTTCCTTTCAGTGTTTTAAGATGAATTTAAGAAAAAAAAAATTACAGTCTATATAGTTCTTAAGAACATTTGCTGAAAAATATTAATCCTCAGCATCAGCATCTTCTAATAATCCATACATTTTATTTCAGGTTTAAGTGCTTTTTCTGTATTCAACATATTATGAAGCATCGTGTGAAAAGACAGCTTCTCCCCTGGGAAATATTTGTACCGTGCAGTGAAATAAAGGTACATATAATGTATATAGTTTTATGTTCCTTATACAGGACTTAATCTATATGTTTTATTAGTGCTACTTGTATATAGCACAATAAACGTATTCCCTTGGGTGTTAGTTTAATGTAAGAAGTTTCTATTTCTTATTATTTCATATGATAATCTAGTGTACATGAAACAACCTGCACTTGATGTGATCCGTTTCAGCAAGATGATAATCAGCAGAAGTCCACATGGTGGCGGTATGTACACTTTTCTTTAATACTAAAGCCATGGAGACTAGTTCACAAGACTGTTTGTATACTACAGCAAGCGCTCAAAATTGAATCGTGTTGAACTCAAGTTATTTGAGTTCACAAACCAATCGCAACATTGAATGACGTTACTATAGTGTAAAATACATGTTAACAGATATCTGTATCAACGATACTTTTTATATTTACATATCGAACTTTGATCGTAGAAAATGGTGAAAATCATGACCCTTTGGTATTTTGAGAACCTGTTATCATCTGTTCATGGTTATTTACTGTTTGAAGCCTGTTACAGATCTAAATAAATAAAGGTTCTTCCTGGAGCCTACATATGAATGGGTCTTTTGGTTTGCCGTTATTTGAAGAACCGCTCTGGCATCTTTGTTTTTAATAGCGTATGAATACCAGAATTCTGAAGCCCACAACTAAATATAACGGCAAACCTTAAAGATTAAAAAACATCTTTATAAGGTGAACTCTTTTATATTTCAAGATGCACATGCATATACTACATATTCGATATTACTTCCATCATTAAGCATTAATCATTAAACATTAAGCAGACTATATTTAAAAATAGATGCAGATATTAACTCTAGCGTTAACCAGACTATCTTTAAAAATATATTGGATGTTTGTTTTTTGTTTTTTTTTGTTCTAATTGTATATGGTATTAATCGTTCGTGTAAAGTGTTCTTGCTAGTTTTTATTTCTGCAGTACAATATTTACATTTAAATATTTGTGCATTGTTCTAGCCTAAGTATTGAAAAATTACCGCACATTTCATTGTGTGTAAAAACCGACAGACTCTTGTGGTCCATTTTAGAGGATACTTTGTTATTTCGGATTTGTTCTAAAGAGTCTTCTTGACGATCAGAAACCTGGAATTAAATTCTAGAATGACAGTCTATCATTTTAAAATCAAGTAATGCAAGTCTAGCATAATATTTACGTATCAGCGTTCCTAACACAGTGCGATTCTTTCCTCGTGGATCATCTGACTTTCCTCCAATATACAAATGCAGCATCACTGGCATTACAATGCGCGCATCATTCACAGTTGGCTGCTATGGGAATGGTACATCGCCTGTTCAGCTTGTCGGATTGTCCTAAAACTTATTTAAAATGCTGTAGTTCTAGCCAGAATCAGCATTTTTATTGTCAAGATGATTTGATTTTAATGATATAAACGGCAAATGTGTTGCACGATTACCTCACAGTATTTTTTGTATTTTATGAACTAAAAGGTAACCCACAATGGAAGCTCAATTGATATTGAAAATACGTTTTTATTTTATTACAGACTTTTAACGGATGCTTCTGGATTTATCATAATTAATTCCATTATTCCACTGAATTACGTCCTAAATGATGCATTTTGTAATGACTTTCCTTGTTTATATAAAAAACACAATGAATTTAATGCCATTCAATACATAGTTACAATGTTCTCACGTGTTTACCTGCAAGAAAAATATATAAATAAATATCAAGAGCAAAGTGGAAAAGGAGGTGTGTCGCCTTTAACCATTGATGACAGTAGTTCTCTTTTAAACGTTTTCATATGCGAGGCCCTTAGGCCCGTCTGCTTACAGCAACCAGTAGTCTGGCGCATAAGGAGGCAGCAAACTTGCAGCTGAAGAGGACTGTTGTGCATAAACTGAAAGGATGAAAGCATCTCAGATCGGTAATATTAATTATTCAATTGCAACTTTTTACTTGACATTGTGACATACACGGGTACAAATGTACTCTGTGTGTGTGTGTGAATGTAGGTGTGTGTTTGTCTGTGTGTGTGTGCTTAAAATGCAGTTTATCTATTGCAAGTTTTAACAACGAGTTTTGGCTATATGTGCCGCTTTTTACTCTGCCTTGAAAACCCGTTCTCGGCGCAGTATAGTATATAACGTGTATACTGCACAGATATGAAGACAGCAAGATATGAATGTGTTTATTTATTTATTATGTATTTATTCGTTGAGTGCAAGATGTTCTACGTTTTATTCCAAAATCAAAAGCATTCTAACCCACATTTAAAAAATATAACAACACCCTTCGGCAAATTCTGCCTTGTTCGTTTTTATCAAAACACCATTATTTTCCTTTGCTCGTTCAGCTGCTTCCTTTTAATTCGTTTTACAAGCTACGTATACTTGCTGAAATAGAATAGTTAGCAGAGATATATCCGAAACAGCGGATTGCCTGCTGAGAAGATGCGTTGTAAATTAGTCATCAAAGTTAGAGGTCGGAATTTTTGCGGTTAGTTTAAGTACCAGTAGTATAGGCATGGTGTGGAAGTAAAAAGTAGGTGAAATCATTCCATTCTTTGTAGAGTTGATTCACAAGTTCGCACTTAAATTCAATGGATATTATTGCCGAAATAGCACGGTTTGACAGAATTATGCTGGTATACAGTTTCTAGTTTACAGTCTCCAAAAAAGAAGAGAGGTGTATTTGCACATACTGTTATAGCTATAGAGTAAAACTTAAGAGGTATAATTATTTTGACATTTAAGATTAATGGAGTTTGTTTTTCAGAAATGAATAACTAATGTATAAACCCTGTTACCCGAATTCTATGACATTCGTATGTATGTATTGTAAAAGTAAATACAAAAATCAGAAGAAAACTATACTGTAAAAGACAGAGGACTGTTTTTCATGACCATATATTTTTATCATTTAGATTCTTTTTGACTTTTTATGAAATCTATTTAAAGAGGCTGATTGCCTGTGTTCAATGCGATTACTACTGTTGCTCAAAGTAAACCCCTAAATATTTACTTTAAGATACAGCAGTCTTCAGAGAGCCTTAGAGTGTTCGGTACTAAAATAATAACATGATCCAGAGCATTTTTCATTTAAGTAACTGAACTTGGTGTATACATGTTGTTTTAATAGGTCGCCGTGTTAATGATACCGTTGCTTGTAGAATAAACATTGTTACACACACACACACACACACACACACACACACACACACGCACACACACACGGTATTAGTTCTAATACTGTCAACATTTTTATCTTTAAAGAAAGAAAGAAAGGTAGGCACTTTAATTAGAAAAACATGCAAAAAGTAAAAGAAAAGGGAACTAGATAACAATTAGTTACTATAAATGAATGATTATATGTTTGTTTAAGTAACTGTAAAAGCGCTTGCCCTTTCAATAAACCGTGTTACATGAAAGCCATGATCTTTAGTGCCTCATTTGCTTGCAGATTGAATACGCAGAAAGTTAAGCAGAAAGTTTAGTTTCGAGCACGGTCATTTTTATGAGGTCTTCTTTGGTTTGTAGATGTGAGAGCTGTTAAGAACCATGGTTATCAAAAGACTTAACTACACAAAGTGTTTGCGTTTTACATTGCCATTTCTTCGACTTCTTTGTTACTCTCGGTTTCTTCTGATACGCACGTATTTCTAATAAATAGGATGTACAGTACTGTACATAAGTATAACAGTAATTGGACACGACTTGGATGAATTTACTGTGATAAGATTTTAAAGACTATGTGAAGAGCAGATGTAATTACGGAAAGATATATGTGTATTACTAAATTAGTTGACATTCCTGTTTCTATACGTCATAACATGAAAACTGTTGTCTCAGTTAAACTGTAAAATTGATGCACTGGATTAAAACAGGTTCGTATAAAAGTCGGCTTAATGTTTTCTCTCTACAGTCGCGTTTATATATTAATTCATTTCAAATTTTTTCATATTGAGTTCTGTTGATTTTTATTTTATTTTATTTTTTTCAGATGTATTGTGAAGCACTCCTTTTCCAATCTCCTTTATATGTATACGTTATACCCAACTTCTCTCTGAAGTTTTAAACCCAATCATTTATAAAGATTAACATTAACAGGGTTTCAATATTAATTGAGCTTAGTTAAGGCGGAAACATTATTATGTCTTTCACTTAAATGTGAAGTCAGTGGTCGTGTCACGCGATGGGCATATTATCACTGATACTATACTATACCCTTAAGTGTTAGAAGTATTTAGATATCTTGATTTTCATCTGCTATAGAGGTTTGGTATCGTAAAAGAAAACTTTAAGAGAATAAATAAATACATTTCCACAAACATATTTTTGTTTGCTAGACACTCATATATAAGTACTTGTAAATTAGATGTTATGTACTTCGTTTAACATCGCATTTCATTATTTGCTTAGTGAAAATGTTTATATCTATTTTAATAAGTATTTAGATGCTACATGCGAGTTTCCTTTATAAATGCAATATTATGGAATAAAAACAATAATATATACACATAAATTGTCTTTCGTGATAGACGAAATGATTCATTTTCATCCCCTGCAATTGTTTAATTTTGTCTATCCATTCATACAGTTTATTTTCAGCACTTTATTCTTTTTAAATAAAATTGTCGTTTTCCAAATCAATTGTATTGTACGGTTTTTTTTTTCAATTCGATTATCTTCTATTACGAATAATGTTTTATTATAATTTAATTCGCATTTTAAATAAAAATGTAAATCAAGTGAATTTGCGATCTAATGATTAAGTGATACCACTTGAGGTCACATAATTACTAAATTTTATTTCTACAAACAGTTTTTAAACGCATTGTTTATTGTCAATTACCATAAATTTACATATCTTTGCATGCAAGATGCAAGTGAATGTTAAATGCTTTTGATTTTTATTTGTATTGTGTTTGTCATTTGCAAATCAATATACACGCTTTTAACCTGTCTTCTGCAAACAAGGTTATGTAAATTTGTTTTTAATTATATCAAATCAATTTTTATATAAGTAATTACAAAATTACAAAAAAATGGTCCTACTTTATATTGCATGCAAACACAATATTGCACTCCTTCAGAATTATATTAACCCAGGTGAAAAGTATGCCAGATGTATTTCTTTACCTTCTAATATACTTTGTTTTAATTATCTTTTAATTAGTTTTTTTCTTAAAAGTGTCAATAAAAATAGTGTTACCTGCTGACTTTAGGTGTTCCATAATTTAAGCCACTGAAATATCGCAGAGATTCGACTAAAATTTAGTTCGAATGGCTTCTATTAACTATTTGTATATTACGAGAGAAGGTGCATGCACAGACAGACAGGCACACAGACAGACCGACAGACAGATAGATAGATAGATAGATCATGTATACAAAGTATAAGTTCGTGTGCAGATACTCCTGCCTCGTGATGTGCTCAGCAACCATTTCACGCAAAATTGATAATATCACGCATTATAAACCCTTTAGTACTGGCTGTCTTCAGTGGACGTAGATCTGTGCTCTTTGAGATATGCTAGATGTTATGAACTTACTATCTACAAGTTATCAGTCTAGACCTTTAGAAAAAGTATCATTGATGATTAAAAAATATTAAGTGATTAAGTGAGTACGTTGATTTTTTTAATGATAAAGTTTTTACAAGGGACTCTGTCTTAATTTCATTCGTTCTATGATTTGGCTTGCCGTTCATTGGGACTTGCCTTGTATTTAAAATAATTAAATTAGGGTATCAGAATAATTGGATAAAGACAGACATATACTATGCTAGACACATGCTATAAAAGCAGTGACATTAAGTAAAGTATACCATTATTACTCCTTCCCCAATATCCTCATCCTGTCGAAACAACAAGGAAATTCAACAAGAGTTTCTTGAAGGTTTTGTTGAATGAGTGATAAATGCTACTTTTCTGTATAAACAAACTGTTTTACAATACGTAAAACTGGGGAATTCTGTTGTAACCAAAACGGTATGGTCAAATTTAAATTTCAGCAGATTTTTTTTTTTTTTTTTTTTTTTTTTGCTCTTTTAGATATACATCCTTTTGGTGACACGCTGAAATCGGTCGTAACAAAGAAACGTTATCAATGTTCAACTATTTTTAACTATTAGATTTGGCCCTTTTTAATCTTAACGATTGGATTGTGGTGCTCGACGATTTGGTGTCTCTAAAGAGGTTTTCCGCCTACAATGGGCGAAACTCATGGAGAAACAAGTAAGTCTGGACAATCCATCACACAGCACCCTCAGAGGCGTGCACCTGCGCTTACTGACACTTGTTTAAAGTTTCAGCCTTGCTTTTATGTACAGTATATCTTCGACTGAGAAAAGGCTACGAACATCGGAAAATACTATCTTTCGATACCAAAGCGCCTATCTTAAATAACGTGTGCTTATAGAGGTTTCAAATAGGACAATACTGCTGTGAAAAAAAGAAAGAAAGAAAGAAAGAAAGAAAGAAAGAAAGAAAGAAAGAAAGAAAGAAAGAAAGA
>JANRMT010062813.1:18655412-18676629 GCA_026402145.1 Polypterus bichir lapradei | reverse complement strand
AGAAAGAAAGAAAGAAAGAAAGAAAGAAAGAAAGAAAGAAAGAAAGAGGCTACCTATAAAACATTGTCTTTTTCGTTATACGTTTAATCAATCTATTTTGAAGTCTTTCTTCTTCATACTGTATAAAACCATCCATATACCTTTATTTGCAAATGCAATTTAAGTTTCGCGGGCAACGACGTTCAATCTTGGTGAGTTAAGGCAATAAAACCAATCATGAGTCAGACACCAATTCTCTACAAAAAACGCAAACAACTAATATTCCCCTGCCAGTTTAACAGCTAAATGTGTGTTGTTAGACTAAGACAACAAACTTGATTTCACGGATCAATGTTATGTGAACAGATGACATCCAGAATTGACATATAAGGCGCCCCGGTTGTAAAACTGAGTGCATAATCGCTGTAAAGACAAAAACACCTGCTGTGCAAAGCTGTTCAACTGTACTCTTGATTGCGTCTGTCAGTTGACTAAAGGTGTTTTTATTTTTTGTATTTACGATCGCGATAAATCTACTTGCTCCGGGAGGGATGGATGCAGCGCAAGCGATATGTATAAATAGGACACCGGTTCAACGGTAGAAAGCATTTAAATAATAGAAACAAGGACCAGTCAGTTTTTTTCCAAAATCCATCTATCCATCCATTTTCCAAACCTGCTTGTCCTGGTTTGTGTGGAGTCCCTGGACATGCAGGACGTGACTCCATGGCAGGATGAACACACACACACTTAACAGAAAAGAAATATGCAAAAGATAAGCAAAAAATAAATATTTAATAGATAAAAATCCAATTATTTTCTTTTTTAAAGTAATAATTTAGCGGTTGAAAAATCAATACAGCAAAATAACCTCATGAAAAGAAAAAGACCGATGGACGCAAAACTGCACTATCAATGAATAACAAATATACATATAAATATATAAAATAATATCAAATTAATTATGATGAAAAGAAAGTACAACTGCGTTGTAGTTGAAAAACTTTGTCCATGTTCTCAGATAATATGAGGCCAAGTATCATTTTAATGAGAAAGTGGCTTATGGTTTCTGGTTTGCATACAGTAAAGCGCTATATAAATAAAATGTATTATTATTAATAATAATAAGAAGAAGAAGAAGTCGCAGGAAAATGAACTAGTGATAAAATACCCTAGTTAAAAAAATAATTTAAAAATCTTCCAACATGGTACATACATTTAGTTAATATAGACAAGTTCATTTCAATATTTGGTCTTTGTACAGAAAGAAAAAAACTCGCCAGTCTATTCACCTTTACACCCTCTATTTACAAATTGTATCTTAAGATAGCGATTTTTCAAATGTTAGTATTATAATTACCTATACCGTGGGCAACAGGGGTGGTTCTGTGGCCTGAGCACATATGGTATACAAATAAGTTTTCTCCTTTTCCCTAGCACTTGCGTGCTTGTGTATGCATGAATGTTCCCTGCGATTGACTGGCATCTTGTCGATGGCTGGTTCCTATACCCTTCTCCCGATGATGCATCACATAGCTTCTGGACCATATTTTGGAACATAATTAAGTATGTGTATTTGCAGCAGCACGTTAAAGTCTCAGTAATCTTTAAACTTTTCAAAGCATAACTTTTCCATATTTTGTTTTTGTTATTTATTTTCTGTTTGTTATTTATGACAAGCACCGTCTTTCTCCCAATCTAATAATTATCTTGTCCGGATTTAACGTGACCCGATCCGAATCACTGCTGTGTTGCATGCGCTCCACTCTTTTTCTATGGGAAAGTGGAGACGTAGTTGTGATATAAGTGTACATAGGTTAATCCACAGACACTTTACAAGTAAGCAGTTCTTAGAGCTCAATTTTTCTTAAAGGGGCGGCGCTGGGAAATATCTGCTTTTGGCACCAATTCCTGAGAAGGCTGGCTAGGGGCGTGAATCGTATCCACCAGCTCCAAAACATTAGGGAAAAGAGGGAGAGAGAGAGAGAGAGAGATTGAATAAGAGATCTCTACAGACACATAGACAGAAATTAATCCAAAGAAGAAACACTTTGTATATTTGCTTCTCCGTGTATGTTTCATTAAGACTTCAAATAGTTGTACGAAAACTATGCTCTATCACCGTATCTACCCCATAATTGGGTCTGCACTATGGCTGGCATCCATTGCTTTGATGGTGCAGCTTCGGGGATTTTCAGCAGCAAATTCTAGAAGACCTCTGAGAGAAGGAAAAGTGCAAGGATTTACAGAGAGGACACTTATTCTTCTTGACGTGAACACCAGAAGTCCGAAAAAGACTCTAAATGAGAACTTCCTTTCTCTGCAGCTGGACCCTTCTGTCATTCACGACGGGTGGCTCGACTTTTTAAGGTAAGCATATACAACAAGAATGAAAAATCCACTATACCTCCCTTGCTCTTCTTCACACTCTCATGAAAATTCAATGATTTTACTTGACTTTAACATGGGGAAAAAGTCGCAGAAAGTACACGCTTCTCGTTATAGCATTGCAATGTGTTCCTTGTTAAGTAAAGTACATCGCAACACGTAACCTAGTCTGTAGCTTGGTCCCCGAATTCCAACCTAATATTTAGTGAGAAGTACATGTAAATAAACGATAAACACACATACTGTGGACAGCTGTGCTTATACTTGTGCTTGTATTATCTTTAAGTCTTATAAATACGTGGCAGTATACGCGTATTGCACAACACAGAAAAGAATTTAAAATTAGCCTCGGGATTATCGGAAAATAATATTGTCTAGTATTTGCGAAGTACCTACAGTTTTAATCATGACATATGTTTCGGGTAATTTCGGTATTGTTTCAGATATCTTAACAACGGCGTAAAACATCAATCATAGCCCAAGTGCGCCAACAGCTCTTCAGTAATTTATCCAATTAGACTTAAGGGACCGATGCTGTGCCCCAAAACCTGTTATCAATTTGCTCTTTCTGCATGAAGAAAACGACTTACAAAACGTTGACAGTGTAACGTTTTACACTCTATTATCAGGTTCTCAGTGTGGTAATAATACATCTTACAGGAAGACAAAACAGCCAGGGTTCAGTGTTACGAACGAATCAATAAATTGTTTAATTCAGAAGTTGGTGGACTTCAGTAATAGTCATACTGGGCAGTTCGTGTCCGGTAAAAATTAAGCGGGCTTGCCTAAGTGCCATTTTAATTTGTCCTCATATGTACAAAGAAGGCCAACTTAAGTACAAGTAATGAGACCAAGGCAAGCAAAGCACATCGACGATTTATGAAGAAAATTAGGATTAAAAGGGTACTTTTGGAAGTGACTATATCTTAACTGGAAAGCGGATTAAAAGTAATTCTTAAAAAAAAAAGACAGTGATAAAGATATTCCTAAAAAAGAAAAAAAAAAGACTTGTTCTGTAGTTAATTTGGATTTATTAATGAACTTGAGTTTATTTATCCCTTCTTTATGTAAAGTGTGTGACCGATGAAGGTCTGATGAAGGTCATCGGCAGCAGGTAATTCATTTACACTTTTAGGTCCTTTCATTTTTACTTCAATTTACATTTCCCTAATAATACAATTTAAAATATTATCTCCCTTGAGTCTGCAATAATTTATCAAAGAACAAGTAAACAAATTCACAAACGGTATATGAAAAAATGTGTTTTAAATGTATTTCAGAACGTGATGGAAATGTGTACTGTAAAAACCAATCAAGCAAATTAACTGCTTTGAAAGATTAAAAAAAGACTCAAGATCACTGATGTTATTTCAAACGAATAATGTTCTGTTCTAAAAACACCTGCAAAATGTGATAAGCATTCATTCCAAAGCCAAATCGGCTCCGGCCTTTAATGAGTTTATCTAGGTAATTGTTTAATTGAAGCAGATATAAATTATAGCATTTACAAATCTGAGATACAGCATTTCGACAGTAAAACTTAAATATGGCATTGCACTTTGAGCTACAAAGCTTAGAAAGCTATGACATAATATATTAGTAAGGTGAATACTGAAATGCACAAATCGCTCCATGGTAACTTTTAATTCTTAAACTATGTATTTTTAAAAACCATTAAATACACTTAAAGAGGGAAGTAAACTACAGAATTTAAAATACGCAAGTATTTTACAGGAACGTTAAAATGCTTCTTTGCACTGGTTATGAGCTATAGATACCATAAAATGAGGGTAAAATATAAGAAGCATTACGTAAATATGGTAATGAAATGTGTTCGACTATAGCCATTCTTATGGCTGGGGGTTCGTTTTTACCCTTCCTTCTTTTCATATAGCAAAAGCGCTGGAATGTTTTATGTGAATATATACAGTATATACTGCAAAGTCATTTACAAAATCAGACAGAATATACATATCAACCAAATATACAAAGCACATGTAAAAAGTTTTCTTTTCCGTCCCTTTTACCACCTAATTAATATCATTTAATATACAAATATGCATAAGAATCCTTTTGAATCCTGTAAATCACGTGTTTTCGGTAGAATTTCGTATCATTGAAATGTTGCGAAAAATTAGGTTTAGATCGGTTATTATTTTCATCTTGTACTTTTTGGTTTGGCTTCCACATCCCCTAATGGTAATAATCAAAGTGACACAAGGGCTGCTTATTGAAAATATCTATCTACCAGTTTATAACACAATAGAAGAGAAAGATGTCGACATTTTAATACCTGAGATAGCCCTAAATATTTTTGCACTATAGATTAACCTAAAGCAGAATAATTTGCTGCAACACAAATTCACTTTAAATAATCGGTAAAATTATTTTTACAAGAGATGCCACTATCTTTGCCATTTGGCAAACGTCAATCAAGTAACCATTCAATCAATCAGTCAGTCAATCAATCTTTATTCTAAATAAGGCCTCTGAAGGCAAATGTGAGCATAAGGCTCGAAACATTAACGTTTTTCTTAACGACATCTGCCAAATATGCATTAATAGTAATAACAAAAAGATAATGATAAATAACCAGTCTTCTTTATTTGTTTTACTGTTTCATTTAAAATAATGTAATGATGAGCAAACATAATCATTTTAAAAATGCCATTATTTTAAGTAAAACTTTCATCAACGTAGCCCTTTTTAGTATAACGTGCGTGACATCTCAACAAAAATGTCTTTTTCCATTTGTTATTGAACCAACTTAAGACACGGGCGCAAGGCAGGAAATAACCCTACAGGCGCAAGTCCATCAACTTGGCCAGTAGCCGTCCACAGTCAGTCCCACTGCCTCCTGCTAACTTACATGTTTTGTGAAGGCAGAATTAAGTTCAGATGAAAAAAAGGGTCAAAAAAACGTAGAGAACGTGCATCTGTAGACTTTGACTAGTCTGAGATTAGGCTGCTTAGGAAGGTTAAGAGGTATTACCACCGCTCCACTATGCGGCATTTTCAAATGAAACCTCTTATTAAATATCCTAGACAATAGATAATGAATTGCTCAGGGCGATTCACTTATTACAAAGAAGGAAAGTCGTAAGAAGAAAACTTACGTTGGATAGCAGAAGTGCCGGCGCTGGGATTTCGAGTCTCTGCTCACCATGGGTGGTGCATGACTTGTTCTGCCCTGTACACGAATTACACTCTATGTGAATCTTTATGAGGTTCTTTCTGAAAATCTATAAAACGACTTCAGTATGGGTCAATATATTTAACTGTGAAATACTTTATTAGTCAAAGTTTTACAACACTCAACTAATACCTCTGTCTACTCTGATTACTGTCAAAAATGTAAAAAATGCATAAATAAAAAAAGATTTAAAAAAGAAAGCAATTGAAGGATTTTGACTTTTCCTATTTTCTGTGCTGTTTTAATTAATATTAGTGCATTAAGAAAGGATACAATATATAAACACATTTTTATACAGCATTCTTACTTCTTATACTAATGCTTAGCAAAAATCTGTGCGTTATGCTGTATGCAATCACATCAAACTCGTTTTCAGCAGTTTAAGTCTCTATGTACAGGTGGAGGAAATTGTTGATTTGTGTACTCAAATTTATTGTTCTTGATTTTTACTACAATTTATGTTTGAAAACAACATAGCAGTATTAAACATTAAGATCCCTTCATTCATTCCAGACATACTTGATCTAATTCAGGGGGCTTTCCAGCATCACTAGATGAGAGGCAGGGATGAACTCTAAATAAGGCCTCAGAAATAGTAAATACTCAAAATATAAGTTAGATTTTTGAACACGCATACAGGAAATAGTGTGCTCCAGTAATGGACTGAGTTCCTTTTTGGTGTCAGTTCTTGCTCTGCAAACCCAGATGTGTTTGCTATCCCATTTGAACACAGAGAACACAGTACATGTTTATCTTAAAAGTGGCTTGCGACACACAATATTAAAAAAAAGTTTTAACCTTTTTGTAAGGATACTGAGAAGGATGGATGAAGTTTAATGTCTTACAATTAATGACAAAAAATGCACTCATCTTTGTTTTTGAGTGGCGCTTTGGTTCATTTCTACAATTGGTGTTTTACACCTCAAAGGATCTGAGATAAAATCTCAACACACACTTACTGCCTGTGTAGAGTGTGCACATCATCTGTGTCTGTGGATACCTCAGTTTCCTCTTACACCACAAAGAAATATGTAATAGTTTAACTGATATTTCTAAATTGGCCTGATATGAACGAGAGTACACATTGCTGTGTATAAATATGCTTTGAGATGAGTTGGTGTTCCATATGACACTGCTATCTGTCTTGCACTTGCTACTGCCAGCAAACATTCTGGCTTTATGTAAAAGTGTAATAAAAGTAGCAGTCTAGCTAAGAAAAGCTTTTTTTTTAATTAACTTTTTAACTTGCCTTGTGCACTGATGCAGTAGGTAGTGCTATAGCCTCTCAGATCCTGAATCCTGGGTTTGAGTCCTCTGTTTTTCTCCTTGTGTCCATGTGGATGCTGGTTAGTGTAACTGGCTCTTTCAAACTGGTTCTGTGTGAGTATGGGATTGTGATGGGTTTATGAAGCTAGTTCACCACAGTATATGTAAAAATTAAGCTTGTCCACTGCATTCACAAAAGAATCCTGAAATATATACATTAGAGATTTTTAAATTTGTTTTTGTTCAGCTTCTTTATAACTTTCCTTAAGTGTTTATTGCCCTTTTCATATTTTTCTTTCTAATGCTTCTTTTCTGTCTGTTAGACAACACTGCTGCCAATCGGTTAGTGATGCAGCTAAACTCTGAAATTATCACTAAAACTTTATGGTAAGAAAAGGAAAAACAGTGCAACAAACAAAAAAAAATGTTGCTACAGTACAGAGGATATATATACAGTTGATTTCTCTTTTGTAGTTGTTAGATTAAGGCCAATGCTCCTCCCTAGCCTCTCCTTTTATGTCCCGCTTGCCTCTGGCCTTGCCCATCTTTCACTGTAGTCAACAATGATGCACTAAAGAGAAATTCTGAGAGAGGAAGAAGAATTAAAAATCCTGCTACAGAGTACTGACACATTTTCAGTGCTCTTACACCGTGTTAATGTACAGTTGAGTAATGATCTAGTGTCTAGTGTCTTTTTGGATTTTTTCTTTCTTTTTTTACTTAATGAACAAGATAATATAGCACATTTTCTGTCAGTCTTTTTGTGTTTTTGTTTCTTGCATGTTGTTTTCACCATTCCTGTCTGGATTTGCTTTGACAGCTTTGTCTCTTCTATGCAATTAAAGACGTTGCATGCAACATTCTCAAAAAAGATGGTCATTCAGTTCATACATGGAATGTAGTCAACCATAAGAAAGGAATAGTAAGAGAAAAATAAAAGAAAGAACAGCAAAATAAATAAAAACACATTCTGTTATGTACTCATCTTTCAACATTTGCCTTTTTAAAATCTTTTATAGTTAACCATTTTATCGGAGTCTCATTGGTTGGACCTCTTTTTAGACAATATTTGCCAGTTATAATGATACAGAGGAAATCAGGAGTTTCCCCAAAGGTGAACTGCTCATTGACCCAATTGTACATCATCACTGTGGCAAACTTGAGGCATTGAACCAGCATTACAATATATTTATGCAATTAAGGTTTTCAAAAAAGTATAAAGGTGAATTGAACATTCAGGCTTCAAAAACAACATTTGAGAGTCAGACCAGGTGTCACATATCGCCTCCAAATTTAATCAAAATAGCAAGAACACTATTTAAAGGTTGGGAGGTGGAGTAGTGCTCCACCACATTTGGCAAACACCGCATGTCTGATTAAAACTAAGATCAAAACAAGGAGGTAAGAAAAGAACTATGGCAGGAAAGTAAGAATGATTTTTAATATTTATTTATATCAGTATTCCATAAGGGGAATCAACAATCAAAATATGTACTGAAATAGTCAAAGTATCAGAAAAACACTAGACAAAAAATCAGAATCCAAAACAGAGAGCAAAAGACCAAAACACCAAATAACAAACAACAAGACTAAAGACTTTAACAAAGAGCACAATATTAAAGAAAATGATGCTTCTCAGACTCATGTTTTTATTTACCTTGCCCTCCTTTTACGTGCTTGTTGCATACTTAATGTTGCCATGCAAAATATTAAATTGGTAGGGGCCAGGGAAAATTTCAAGTGAAACAATTTGTCAGGGACAGAGGCTATATCGCATGCTTAAAATAGGATGTGTGTCTTATTGACTCAGTGACTGGATTTCAAACATTGTGTGGCGAGTGCCTGGGGGTGGTACCCAGCCGGAAAGCCAAAGAGGACCGGAGGAGGGCTTGCGTCTCCTCCAGACCACGACGGGGCGGCCGCCCTGGTTGCTTTGGGGACCACAGATTGGGAGCTTGGAAGCTTAACCCTGTAGGGGCCCGTGGTCACCGCCAGGGGGTGCCCCAATGCCTACAGAGCCCTGGACCTCAGCACTTCCACCACACCCGAAAGTGCTGGAGGGAAGAGAATCGGGGATACCTGGAGTGCTTCCGGATGCGCAGCCGGCACTTCCACCACACTGGAGAGTGTCGGTGGAAGATTGCCAGGAAGCACCTGGAGCACATCCGGGTAACTGTAAAAGGGGCCGCCTCCCTTCATTCAAGGCTGGAGTTGGGTGGAAGTGGACAGAGCTTGCTAGAGAGGATTGGAGGCGGTCTGAAGAGTGAGGCAGAGAGTGTGAGGCCTGGACTTTGGGGGAGTGAGGGGTTTGTGGTGCACTTTATTATTGTATATAATAGTGTAAATAAATGTGTGGTGGTGCTTAACAACATGTCTGCCTGTCTGTGTCCGGGACTTAGTCCACAATTGGTAAGCCGGTATGGTCACCATGAGGTGGCAAGGTGGTTCAATTACTTGCCTTACCCTGGTTTCAGCCGTGGCCTGTGTGTATATGTATAGTTTTTTCTGGATACTCTAGTCTTCTGTTAATTTCCAAAGATGTGCATATTAAAGTATGCAAGAGTGTGCCCTGCCATGAATTGGCAACATAATCAGGGTTTGCTAATGTTGTTAGTGATTGTTGGATCATTTGTGTTCTGTTTTGTGTATTGTATTTACCCCATTTTTGACACTCATTGCATGCCCAACATACCTGGAATGGGGTCTCTCCTTGAACTGCTTTTCCCAAGATTTCTTCCATTTTTTTCGGCAGTTTTTTCTTGTCCTCATAGAGAGTCAAGGCTGGTGGGTTTTTAAAACACAGGATTTGTTAAAGCCCATTGAGATATTCTTTGTGTGATTTTGGGCTATACAAGAAAAAAATGTGTTGTTTTTGTGCCCCTGATGTTTCTGAAATAGGCTCCTACTTTGCACAAATCCAGTCATAAATGGTTTAGTAAAATGAATGGATGTATGGATTACATTAATAATTTCTCCTTCTTGCTTCATATCCTTAATTTGTAATGTTTAGCTCTCTGGCTTTTAAAATCTGAGATGTCAACTATATCGTTTATTGTGCCCATTAACATTGCATTTGATGCTGCTTCTTCATAACTCCACAGACCTCAGCATGAAACCCAGAATGACACGTTGTGTTGAATGTGCCTGTTCCATGGATATCTACATGAGATTTCTTCTTCACACACTCCAGTTTTATCTCACATTAAAAAGATATACATTTTAGTCTAACTGGTATCTCTAAATGGACCCTCAATAGTTATGTGAAAGAGTTTGCCAAATGATGAGCTGACACACATCCAGTGCTGTTTGCTGTCTGGGGTCCAGGGCTTCTGTGGCATTTTCTAGTTCTAAAATAATGAAATATGTAACACAGAAAATGGACAGATAGAGGAAAAAGTGTAGAAAATACATGTTTCTTTTTTGCTGTAAAATGGCTTTTCTTTTTTGTTTTAGGTGGCAAAAATATTGCATTAAATATATTCCATATTTAACAACCTCTTTTTATTGCAAGTGATTATCCAGGTCCATGAAAACCAAGAACTTAAACTCACAAGTGATTTCTAAACAGGTTCCTCCTCTGTCCTCTCGACATCAGTGCTAGTAATTTAGAACACAGGATTATCCATACCAAATTGTATTTCTTTTGGTGATAAAAATTCAGCCATTGCTATTTATGGTTTCCCTTCCTATCCTTTTAAGACTGGCTTTTATTCTGGCTTGCAATTTGAGCATTGTAGTTCTGCTGTTCTTTGTGGTTCAGTTGAAGACTTGTGATTCTTCCCTAAGTTTTGTGACTATTTTTAAAAGTAAATTCTTTGGTCTTTAGATGATAGTTATTAAATGCTTTCCTAATACTTTCCAGGCTTGCTTTAAATATTTAAAGAGATTATTACAATTGTTCCAATTATAATAAAGGGATTAGATCTGCACAGTCACACCATCATTATTTGCACACCATTAATGAATTTCCTCAGGCAGGATTAAGCACAAATATATTTCTTTCAGTGCCTTTTGTAGTCATTTTCTTTCACGGTTTTTAGTCTAACTATATTGTTCTTGTACTCAATTATGGCATTCCAGATGTGGAAAACTGATTAACAGATTTTTCCGAATGATCATGGAGTATAACTACTTTTCTATTGCAGCTTTGTAACATTTACTCATCTCCTTTTGTTAGGCTATAGTCACATATACAATGATATATTTTTCCATGTCAATGTCTACATAAAATAAATAATTGCAAAGGTTTGTGATGAAGCACTGGGGTCCATTGTGGAAGCCCCGTATAATGACATGGTGCCAAAAGAAAAACAGTAACAAAAATGTAAAGTCCATATAAACTATAAAATTCCACTTATTGAGTGTAAGGTCAACAAAGGCTCTTGAGGAGGCAGCTCTGTCCTTGTCAAAGGTCCTATTCTGAATGCTGACTACCTGCTCGATGCTTGCTTAAATAGTGGTTGTGCCATGAAGAAGCAGAGCTTCCTTTGCAGGACTGGAAGTGAGCCAGAGGTCCTCAGAAATATTATCGTTCATTTTAGGGTTTAAAAAGGGAAAAGCAATCAACAACTGTGTCATGCCCCAATCCTTCCTCATCCCACTTATCTGAACAGAGTTCCTGAAGCACCCACTAATCAGGCTGACAATAAATATATACACATATATAAGCTTGAGACAATTTTTGACAAAATGTTTTCGTTTATGAATGGGTTATGGTAGTAGAAATAATGACTAAAACATTAATGAAAACTCACCACAGTATTAAAGTCAAGCCAGTATTTCAGGTTTTCATAATCTCATCTTTTGGTCCCATATTGTAATATGTTGTAGTTTTGGCAATATGTTACAAACAATCCTAATTTATGTTGTTGTCAGCTTGTATTTAATTTATTTATTTTACTCCTTTTAAATCAATTTGATATACTACCAGATTATCAGAAGCTGTTATTTTCTAAAGAGGCATGAGAGCGTAAAGTGTCCCTATTCTATCTCATTTAATTTTTGTGATTCTAAATCCAGAGGATTAGTTCTTTCATCTCATTTTATTTCAGTTTAACACAGTGTTCCTTGATCAGAATAGGTGCTAATTTCTGTCCGTTACTGTCAGTAATAAAGCCACTATTTTCTGCTTTTATATTTAGTTTTTTAGCACCTAAATATACTAAGTTTTCAAGCTTATTGCTACCAACATGCTCAACCAATATTAGTAATTAGCTGTGTCACTGCTTTTAAGATTTGTCTTGATGTATTTACAAACAAATTCAGTACAGATTATTAATATTACTTATTATCTTTCCTTTTGCAGCTCAAAGCGCTTAGTAACGCTGGCAAGGGGTCTTGCCCCAGCTTATCTTAGGTTTGGTGGTAAGAGAACTGATTTTCTTCAGTTTCACAATCTGAAGAATCTTGCAAAACACAGAGGAGGTCCTGGGCCAGACTATTATCTGAAAAATTATGAAGATGGTAAGTCTGCATAAATTATATTTTAAAGATATTTAAATGTATACATTTTTATTTGTGTGATACTGTATATACCCATTGTGCTATGGTCATTCTATGTAGTGTAGATCTGCAGCATTCTTTTTGTATTTGCAAAATTTTAGTTTGCTTTTTGAGACCAATTTATATATTTGCTTTGTTCATACTGAGGGAGTGTGAGAGCATGTTCATGTATTTGTAAGCAATCTACAATCTACAACTTTGGGTTGGTTCTGGCTGGTAGATACGTAAATAAATAGGCAGGGAAAATGTTATTGATTTTAGGTTTACTTGATTTTTCTAACTAATGCTACATTCTGTACAGTTTCTCTATCAGAAATAATGAATGTCCAGCAAAGCATTATTTATGGAATTGGAGATAAAGAAAGAAAATGCTATGCTGATTCACATATGTCTTTCTCATAAGGATCTTTCTTTTATTAACCCTTATATTTTGTATGTATACCCACATATTTGTGTATTACTTTAAACCTACCCTCTTATAGGTGTTTACCCCACAAAATTACAAAACTCAGTCATCTCTCATACAAAAAATGTTTTGTACATCCTCAAACTTTGTATTTTGAGTTTCATATTTCAGTATTTAACATTCACATTTATATTTCAAAACAATTTACTGACAATACATTTAATTTGCAGGAGACTTTAAAATATAAAATTTTGTAACCCAAAGGTAAATCAGGGAGCCAGAGACAGCTGTATGAAATCAACACCTTTTATGTGATGAAACACACTCTTTTTGAGATTTACACTGTGAGCAGCTTCATTTTTCATTGGGTATATTGAAAAACAATACCAGCTTTTCCCCGCAGTATTATGATGGCATGACAGAAGGAAGTAAAAGAAGGAACCTAATAAAGTTAATTAGGGATGAAGACAAAAGACTACATGGCCAAGTTCACAAGCTTCTTGTCTATGGCAAGTCATTTTACAAATTAATGTAAAGGCCGATTTCTAATTTATATATACATGCAATTACATTTTGCCTAAGAGATACCTGTAATTAAATTTTGAATTGGAGGCTTGTGAAAATACAAATTTCAAATTTTATTCCGACAAGTCAAAATTGAAATTACAGATATTTTTAATGTGCTTAAAATGAAAATGTCTAAAATGTAATTATGAACACTTAAAATTCACTGTCACAAACCTAAATTTACATGACGATCTAAAATAGTGGAAATGCAAAATATGTTAAAATTATTTCTGCTAATTATGTGGAGAGATTATTTCTAGTTCAAAAATTAGTCAAAATGCAATTGCACACAGAACTGAAGCTTCATATTGTGAAAAGTGCAATAGTTCAATTGCATTTGACTGAAAGTACATTTCAAACAGGTCTAATTTATGCAGGCAATCAACACTATTATAATAGATTAGATAAACTTTACAGGGTGGTCCAGATCTAATTATGCAGATCCAGATAGTCTGGATGACTTTGATTTATGCGGGGAAGATTCCAGTTCGGCGCGAAGACGATTCTTCATGTCGTCAGTTTGCACACTTCTCGATGGTCCGGGATTTTTCAGGTGATTTTGTGTGTACAGTAATAAACGTAATACGTTATAGCGTAATGAAAATTGCATAATTAGATCTGGACCACCCTATATTTATTCCAATGAGAAATTCAGATGCAGCAGAAACGTAAAAAAATAAAGATACAGACTCACAGGACAGATAATACTGTCAATCAATCAGACGAGAAATAAATAAATACATTAATTAAATAATGAGCAGATACTGTATTTCAAAAAAGAACTTTACGAGCATATCAGGAGGGAGCATTGAACTGCCTGATAGTAGTGGGCAGAAAAGGCCCCCAGAAGCGCTTTTTAATACAAAGAGGTTAACTGTGCTCCAAGAGAGCGTCATCTGAAGGCGATTTTTCATGACTGCGTTCGACTTTGCCAAATCTTCTTTTCTACAACAGCTTCCAATGGGTCCGCCTTGTGATGGATAAGGCTTTCCTGATTTCGTACGAACCAATTAACAATTGACATACTATAGTAAAGTTTCATCAGAAAAAAAAAAACCGTGTAGTTAGATAATCGCAGCCAGTGAAAATGTAAAAATGCACTTACAGGGGGAGAGTGCAGACCTAACAGCAAAGCTACCCAGTGTTGGATTCACTGCGTTGCCAGTCGTCATTTCCCGCCTTCCCAGACCGAATTAAGACGGGTGTCCTATCTGAAACTGAACCACTCTGCTCTTTAATTTTATAATACTGAAAACACGTTCTGAAAACCTGTGTAAAAAGGTAAGCATATGAACTTTGACACAAAGCTAGTGATGTATGTGAGAAACAATTTTAGGCTACGTTTACGTCCACAACGTAGAGTCCTTAAAGCAATGAGGCGTGTGACGTGGTGGTCACGCTTTCTTATTCAAAAGTAGCTTAAGAAGTAAATGAAATATTGTAAAAGCACTTGAGTTATTATAATTCAGAATGTAAAGTTACAATCCTGCCTCTGCCTTGCAGTAAGACAGAATTTCAATGAGAGTGAAGGTGGAAAGTGCAAAATACTAACACGGTAAAACGGCACCCTGAAGAAAGGCAGAGTTTGAATGCACTATGGATTGAGAATGTATTTCAATCAAATATTACTGATTTAGGGGGAGAAACTCGGCAATGTGTGTGTGTCTCTCAAATTTAAATATCCTTAATTCTGTTTAAATTTTACTCAACAAAGTAGTTAAATAAGTTCACAATTTTTAACTACAATTTAACGAGAAAACTATTCAATTGTTTATAAATATCTGTTTATCAAATTTGCACGTAACGATGTGGAATCTGAATGCTGTGCAATTAGAGTCTTACTAAGAAGGAGTTAACGATGAACACGCAAGTTTGGTATTTGTCCCCAATTGATCACACATACTTTTGCTTAATAGTCATTAAAGGCATTGTGTATAAATTACTAATATTATTAGTAACATGGTGCCAAGTAGTTCAAAATAATGTGAAAGGCTAAAAAACACAGGTGCAGATCAAGGGGTTCATTCTTTACGCTAAATAAATAAACATGTCAAAGATATTTGTTCAGGTAAAAAAATATGTAAACGACTATTATAAATTTTGGTAAAGTATATTCTTTGTAATGAGCATAAATTATTTCATCAACAGTTATTGATTCAAAAACATGACAAGTCTGCTGAAGAATACATTAGGAATCTGCATGACCTTGCAGATATGTGTGTCTTTAAGAATGAAAAGAATCAGAACAGTTGTGATAAACTGGTGAATGCTAAAAGAAGAGTACTAAACAGGAACTATTGGAAAAGGTATTTCGAATTCCAGATATTAGGCTGAATAAAGTGGTGCAATAGTGTGAGCAGGTCCCATATAAGTAAAGGAGTAGCTAACAGAAGCAATGCTAAGTCAAGTAACAGGCAAGAATAAAAGCACAAAAAGCAGTCTTGGAAAGTGTTCAGCAACAACAATGTTCAGCAAAAGGTGTTAAAAATAATGACAATGGAAAATGTCTGATAGATGACATAAGGAAAAAAAATACTCCGTCATTCAAAAAATATAGTGTAGAAAGTGTAAGGAAAATATAGATTTTCCTGTAGTTTGTTGTGGTCATGAGGTCATCTAGATAAACACACAATTTTAACAAATGCAACACAAAAACAAGAAGATCTTCATATTGTGATTTTGTACATGAATATGAATAATTTTCAGCTTTCCTCTGTACAGAAATATGTGCAATTAGAAAAAAAAACATATTGGAATAATTATTTTAAAAAAGTAAACCTATTTAGTCTCACCAAATTTTAAAGAATTTATAATCCTGAGAGAAATAAATATTGTTATGAGACATCTATCAATGCATCTTTTCAGCATTCATTTATAACAAACTGATGACAGATATTTGCAAATCTAATTACAGACTACAAGAATAAGAGACAGATTCACTTGTTGAAGGCTGATGGACCCCTTTCAATAAGTATAAGGGACATGGACAAAATTAAAATACGCAAACATCACTTTATATAACATTTTCAAATAATAAACACAATTCTAATGTGCTTTATAAATATGAAAAGGTACAATTGTTTGTTTTATTTATTAACTTTTTTTGCAGGTTTACTGACTTACTCAGGGTCATAAAAAATATCAGTGGCAGGGACTGAGTGGATAATTTTGTAGATTATAATCTTACTTCTTTCAATTGGTCCCACTGCCTGCTACATGTCGTTTATTTAAACCCACAAAATAATCGATTCCATCCAACTCAAAAGTGTAATCATGAAGCTATTAGGTGAGGGAATCAGCAACACAAAACGGCAGTTTTTGGGCATGGGGACATTGTATGGAAATCTGAAATTCCTGTAGAAATGTAGGAAAGTTACTATTATTTAATTATATTGAAAATATTAAAATAGAGTAGAGGGAAAATACTCTCAAAATACCTATCAAATGCAATCTTAGTTCAAAACTATTTGCAATAGCTTTGTAAGGTGTAAGGTGACACAACATTCTCTTCTTTTAAACAAATGCAATTAATATTTTAAAAGTGAAGAAATATAGAATGTTATGTTAAAACTAATCAATATTGTGGTCATATTGTAGAGTGTGCCTGTGAGATGTTGAGTAAAGCAACCATGGTACAAAAAAATATAGATGGGCTAAGCTACCAAGAGCAGAGCAGCCATGTATATACTGTATTCAGATAAAATTTTATGTATTTGTATCTTATTTGAAAGAAAAGTTACGCTATTCAGTCTTTAAACATAGTGTAGTTTCATTTTAAAAAAAAACATAGGTGTTTGAAAAATCAAATGTTTCATTGATAGTCTATTGAAATTATTTTTATGCTGTCTAAAACAGGGGCTCTCAAAGTTCTTCCTGTGGCTGCAGGTTTTGTTCGAACCAGATTCATAATCAGTGACAACAACTGGTAACGCTGTTCTCATTTAGCTGATATTTTTTTCATTTCTGTTATTCTACATTCAGAAAAGCACCGCAGTATGAATTTTTACATTTATAAGACATTTAGAAATATTATTTTATTGCTATAGATTTAAATGCTTAACTCTCTTGTTGATTGTATTATATTTTGCCTTTTCTCTGTGCAGTCTGCTACCTTCATTGTATCTTAATAATGACAATTAAAAACGAGCAGAGCAGACACACAGGCAAGCATCAATGAAATCATGAAAGGCTACTTTAGTGTCAGAACCACTAATTAGTAAATAATGGATTCATTAAACAATTAGAACACTTGGAAAAGTAGACTGAAAATCATTTTTTTTAACCAAACTTAGCTTTCTAATTTCTATATTGTTCTCAAAACACAGAATATGGGAAATAACAGTTCACTTAATTAGCTCAGGAGTCGAATTAAAAACAGAAAATGGCCGGAACAAAAACCTGCTGCCACGGTGAGTCCAGGGCTCAGTTTGAGAACCCCTGGTCTAAAAAGTAAAATTAACTTTAAAAAACATTAGTGATATATGAAACCTAGTGCATTTTCAGCAATCATTTACCTTAAAGCATACACAACAGCATCTTTTAAAAAGAAATAAATGACATACTGAAGCAGCTTCTCTATTAATTTAAAAATATACATGATAAGTGAGTTTTCCAGAAATAGTGGAGCTTGGTCCCATGTAAAGTATATGTTATAAAACGTTTGTATTCCATAGCTCTTTCTGGTGGGTACCCATAAAATTGCATATACTTAGAACAACAGAATATTGTGGTTCTGCAAGTATAACAGCACTCATAATTTCCTGTTTTCCAGTTGCAGCATTACCACTTGCACACCTGTTCTAGTTATACTTTACCAGCAAATGTGATTTGAAACCTTTTAAATATATAAAAACCCGTACTTGTACTTACTGTTTCAAAATTTGCACTTAAGTATCACAAGCCATTTACTGTAATCTCTTGACTGTTTCTAGTTAATAATGGAACATGTTTAATAAAAAAAAGTTTGAGTAATCTCTCTAAACATGCAGTTATTGTTACTATAAATCTAAATTTTATTGTCTTAGACAAATTGGTCTGCAAATCCTCAGTAAAAGTACATCTTGACTGTTGTGGTGTCCTTTTTTTGGGTTAGCTCGTGATGGCGGCTCACCTTTTTGTTCTTTTTACTAGTCTACCCCCTGCTCACAACCCATAAAAACTTATATAAAACTTAGACGACTGTCTGCTCGGTTGAGCCTCATCCGTTCCCTTTTTGCTGTTGTTACATTGTTTCTCTACTTTTGGGAATGTTTATTAGGCATTGTAAAATACACTTATTCTCATGGGAAACTTAGAAGACCAAATGTAACACATGCTATTGTTACTGGAATGGAGAAAATGTCATCAAGCCATTGTGCACAAATATTTTCAAATAAGTACATTTTTTTATTTAGATATTATAGTTACCTGTTAGTTTTAGCAGATAAATGTGTTTTCTCCATCCTTCAGCTTATCCATCCATCCATTATCAAATTAATTTAATTCAGTTCAGGGTTATGTGCAAGCAAGAGAAGTATATTAATTATGTATAATGTAACCAAGTGGGCAATAATATATATACTGTAGTAGTATACACATTTTCTGTAGCTGTGTATCCTACCAATAGCAGGCCAAAAGTAGGAACCCTCACCAGGCAACACATCAGGCCACTATAGAACACATGTTAACAGTCAAAGATGTTCTTGCTCCAGAATGGCTAAGAGTGGCCATTCACAATAACAAAATAATTTAATGAAGAACAATTATGAGAATACAGGGCAACATGAGAATTCTCTAAACCGATGCTTTTTGAATCTGCAAACCTAGTGTTGTGTGACAGCTGTGATACATGTTCCTCTATGCTAATGGCTTTCAATTTGCTTTTTATCTATACTAATAAAAGGCAAAGCCCTCACTGACTGATTGACTGACTGACTCACTCACTGACTGACTCACTCATCACTAATTCTCCAACTTCCCGTGTAGGTAGAAGGCTGAAATTTGGCAGGCTCATTCCTTACAGCTTACTTACAAAAGTTGGGCAGGTTTCATTTCGAAATTCTACGTGTAATGGTCATAACTGGAACGTATTTTCGTCCATATACTGTAATAGACTGTAGCTCGGTAGCCGTGGGAGGTGGAGTTTTGTATTAAAGCATTTAACCAATCACATTTCAGCCATCATTTGTTGCCAGGCAGAGAGAATAGACTGCAGCTCGATAGCCAGAGTTTTGTATTAAAGAATTTAACCCATCACATTTCAGCCATCATTTGTTGCCAGGCAGAGAGGCTTTCACAATCCGTTTTACAGGCACTCTAACACAGAATAAACGTCGATTAACCTGTTGCTTCAACCAATCAGATTTTGAGTTGGTGTCAGTAGTGCCCTCTAGCAGGCGTATGGCAACGTCACAGTATTCAGACCCATTGATTGGATAGAAGCCGATATGAGGAACTCTACGAGGCCACTGAACGCACCGCAAACGCTCCGAGCAAAAGATTGTCGCGCGCACTACGGCCAACACCATGGCAGGATTCTGGACAATATTATTTGCCAGACACAGACCAGATTTCAAGACCACGAAAACCTGATGTTTGTCCTGCTCCTCGAGTCCAAGAAGTTTCGGGAATACAAGAAAAATTTCACGCATGCAGCCTTCTCCAGTTTAACACAAGAGCCACGGAGCGCTTTTTGATCTGTCTTGGCTAAAAACAGAACTGACTGTAATGTATGCCAAGGATGATTTTGCAGGAAAATCTCCCACTGATCTCCTTGACTTCCTTCATCAGAAAAATCTGAATGAGACCATGGGGCAGCTGTTCACATTGGTATATTTGGCGGTAAGCATTCCCGTGTACACTGCTTCTGTCGAGCGGACATTTTCAGCCCTAAAGCGAATTCAAACTTATGCCAGAAATACCATAGGGCAGGTTCGCCTTTCAGCATTAGCTTCGATGGCGATAGAAAGGGACGTTTTGATGGAACTGAAGCGCATGGATAATCCGTACGATAGAGTAATTGAACTGTTTTTGAGGAAAGAGAGGAGGATGGATTTTGTTTACAAATAATCCGAATTTTTGGTGAGTAAAATGTTGCGATTTTCCTAAATAATATTGCAAGTTTATGAGTTATTATTGATGTTTTTTATGTGTGTCGCGGCTGTGGCTGCAGTAGAAAGGAACTTGTTCACCCCCGGTTTGTCTATTCAATAAAGGCATTTATTGTGGCTACAGGAGTTATCTTATATATATATATATATATATATATATATACCCCGATCTACATACTGTGAAATAAACGAACCACACGCTGTGGCGCAACACGAGAGGCTTTGCCTCTAGTGCTGACGTCCGAGGTTCGATTCCTGAGAGGGGGTGCAGTGAGTGTGTACGCCTGATGAGCCCAGAATTAGGGCGAAACACGTGCTGCATACTCTTTGCATTATTTGACAGTAAAACTATTTCAATATATTCAATATATATATATTTCAGCGCTTCCCGATTCATTTTACCCTCGCACCCCCTTGGTTTGAGAAGAAGTATGAAAAAATGTGAGGTTAACGCAGAAAAACAGATCACCAATTGAAGCTTTATGAATAATGGATACTTTATTCGCCATCAATAATTGATTTGGTAAAGCCATACACAGTGTAATCCTCCTTCCATTTTCTAATTTTTTCGCGACTAGCCATGATTAAATGAACGGTAAAAAAGTAAGAGCGAAGCGAGGGTGACTTATTGAAGCAGGCAGACAAGAGCTCAGTAGCTCGCAGGCTCGATGTAGTGTGCGTCAAGTCGATCTAAAATGCACGATCAGATTCGAAAAAATATATCTTTTCAAGTTCTATTTGGATATAAGTAGGTTCTATTTAGTCGACAGAAATATCTTTGGTAGGAATGTAAATTGAATTTAGTCTTTAAATTTCTATGGTGAAAAA
>JANRMT010062813.1:18647912-18652912 GCA_026402145.1 Polypterus bichir lapradei | reverse complement strand
TATTTTGCTTCCACTTTTTCCTGCTTACCCTCAGCATGTTTTGGTAACCTTAACCCCAGAATCAGCTGGGAAAAACCCTGAGATTCTGCCTCCACTCTGCACAGCACTCACAGTACCAGTGTACAGGCCGGCCATGATATCAAGCAACTTTGAGGGGATCCTGAGAAGTCTCAGGATGTCCCACAGGGCATTTCAATCAACTAAGTTGAACATTATGAAAATCGACAAAGGCTGCAAAGAAACTGTGGTGATATTCATGTTTGCACTCCATGAGAACCCTCGGTACCAGGATGCAGTCGATGGTAGACTTCTTAGGCGTAAAACCAGACTGCTCAGGTTACTGGTATGTTCATGAAAGTTAGGTGCAATTGCTTTTTAATTATGCATTGGTCACTAATTACTTTGATAGGCAGGATACTATGTTGCTATGATTTATTTATTTAGCTTATATTATTTTGTTATATTTCAGAGAAAGATATACCTGGTCTGATATTGTGCCTTTACTGATATCTAACAAATGTTTTTGTCTTTTACATACATATATGAGGAAGTATATTAATGGCAATGCTAACTGTTTTACTTTTCTTTTTTAGTTGTAAAAATAACTTATAATGAGCATACTAGATTGTATTTTATTTGTTTTATTATTCATTTGGCTTTTTACAGCAGCACTAAATAAATAAACACACACACACAAACGCTATAGTCTGAACACACACTAGAATGACTAAAAAGGAAGAAAATTAAAACGAAAGAAAAACTCATAACTTGGCAGTTACAGTCACAGTGAGGCATTATGCAGGTATATTACCTATGGTATAAAGGAACCCTCATAGTCTTTCAATAACACTTATTCTAAATAATTTATTGACTGAAAGTCCTAAGGGTCTGTGTATCAGATAGAGGATATGCAGTATTGTTCATAATGGCATAATGTTTTTATTCTCTCCTTTGCTACTACTTCTTGAGGGTTGAAAGTGAGTTCCATAACTGAGTCTCCCTTGAGGTGATGTTACCAGTCCAGAATACCACAGCATAGAAGATCACCTGGCTATTACAGAGTTGTGGAAGATGTGGGGTGTTATCTATAGATGTTCAATGACACAAAAAAAGATACGCAATGAAATCGGGCTGCAATATTAACATGTCAATGCATAAAGAATGCTAACCAGTATATACAGTAATTAGTTGTCATACTGAAATTTATTATATTTTTCTCACTCATGCAAAGTTAATGTTACCTAATACCAATCCCTGAGTGTGCAGCATTGAATACTGTATAATTATTCTTTGTACAGAATGTTTTCAGTGGCTCATAGAGTAAGTGTTTATACCTATTAATTATGAATCACTAAGCTAGTCTTTTTTTTTTGGATAAGCATTCAATAAATCAATTAACATTAAAGTGATTAATCAATACATCTATTGTACAGTATATAGAAGCAGGGAAGATTAGTAAATGAAAACAATAATGTAAATGGTAAAATATAAGGTAAAGTGTTAAGTGTAATTTAAAAAACAGACAAATGACAGCTTTTATGAACAATAATGGTCTTCAGCTGGAAACTCCCAGCATTGGGAAATAGTGATAAAACTATTATATACAAGTGAAATGAAAAAGAGACACTGTTAAAGAAACACTAAATAAGCAGTTTGGGAACACAATAAAAGTAGTCTAGCTATACACTGTTTAACCGAAGCAGACATTAAGAAAAATGAAGAAACACAATGTTATAATAGTGTTTATGATTTGGAGAATCTATACTTTTTAATTAATACATTTTAAAAATCACTTCAGCAGACAGACGAATAAAGAAAAAAAAAACTGAGTTCTCCATAATGTGCACCTTGTTTCAGGTCTAAGAAAATGAAGCTAAATGAAATTTTCAATTAGTGCCTATAAAATCTAGAGAATGATAGATTTGATGGCCTGAGGCCAAGATGTTTGAACATTTTATTTGTAGACTGTGCGGTTTGATATATTCTGAAAACTGTAATGTATATAAAAAGTAATATAATAGAATAATATAAAGCTATACCTTATATATACAGAAAAAGTTTATTTGAAAATAATTTTTAATATACATAACTTGAAACTTACTCCCAGAATTGTTGAGAGCTTAATGAATTCGGCCTAGTATTTCCAAAAAAAATCTTAAAGGATTGAATTATCTACAGTATCACATATTCTACGATTAATTACTCATCTGTGCATTTTTGTCTAAATTATAGAAACATATAGAAAGACCTGTTTTGACCCTTTTTTGTTATAAGTCATATAATGAAGCTACAAATATCCACTTATCTATAGTGACATTTTAAAGACACAATCAAACGAAAAATATCACTCAATTGTATTTAAAGTTAAATTGGAAATTTCCCTGACTGATTAGGTATATATTAATATGTACATTTTAATATTAAGTGTGTAAGAGCTGCTGAATTATACAAATTTACAATTAACTAAAACAATGTATTACCCTTTATGTTCACTAAAATTTATCAGTGGAATGTATTAAATCATAAAGCATAAAAAATACAGAAATAATGCATTTTAATAATTTTTATTGTGAAAAACAACTCCAGAATGAGAATAGGTTGGGTGGTATAGATTTTCCATTATAACATCTGCTTGTTTTCATGGGTGTGTTTGCCACCAGCAACTTGAGTGATGGCAGCATGCATCCTCTGGCATCTGCATTGTGCCTTTAAACAAGGAAACAACCTTCCAGTTGTAAAAGACAATACTGTTTTGAAAAACTACACAAATAAGGAGGCTTTGTTTGGCATTGACTTAGGAAAAAATTTCAACAAAAAAAATTAATTAGTGATTTGGTTTGGTGATACAGTCTAGTTAATTCCAATGAAAATGGCCTAAGTCTGTTACCTTACTTTTTGAATTTTCCCTTTTCCTGATGACATTTCTTTGTTACTATAATCAAATAAAGTCAATTCGACCAAACATAATTCCAAACAAACACTGCAAAAGTCTGGACCAAGCAAATGTGTGACCCAGAAATGGAGTTTCACCAGGTATTAAATAGCTTCAAAATGATTTTAGGGGCTTTGAAACACTGGGAAATGAACTCACTATTATAATCCAGAAATTATTAAAAAGTTCCATGGCTTGCAGCAGCACCTAGTTGCAAAAGCTGCACCTTGGTACTCGGTGAAGGTTAGAGAACCCCAAAACCCAGATCATTAGTCAGGAGACAGCTAGCTTTAGTGTATTCTTTAATTAAACCAGGCTAATATATCATCTACAGCTAAGCACATTTTCCACTGAAAAATCTAAAATAGTTTTTATAGTTTCTTTTCAGGTACACAAGCTCATGATAATGAGCTTCTACACTTCAGAATACAAATCACCCCTTTGGCCCATCTTTGGTGCGCCTAAATGAAGGTGGGTAGCACTGCCCTAATGAGGTTTAAATAGAATAAAATTCCATCAGTGTTATGTCTGAATGTTATAATACCTGATTTCATGACACATGACTTCAGGACTATGCCTCAAGCAGCAGGTTGTCATACCATGGTAATAAAGCCACAAAATGGCCCAACTGAAAAATTCAAAACATAAAATAAATAAAAGGAGATGTCTTTAAATCAAAGCATAACAAGGCAGGGAAAATTAGTAAAGGTTAAACAAATTCTAACAAATCAGTGACTATATTGTGTCTTTTAAAACTGTGAAAATAGGCACAGGTATCTATGAGAAGAATAGAGAGAAAATGTAGTCCAGCTAATACTAGGGACAAAGGTACAGTTAAATTGAGCAAGCCATAATCCTGATAAATTAAAAGGGAAAGTTTTACAGGGGTACAGTTTCTGTTCTGGGAGCCTCAGGTTATTATTAATAATCTGGCAGGGAGCAGGTGTTCAGCATAAAATAGGAAGA
Organism: Polypterus bichir lapradei; assembly: GCA_026402145.1. Classification (NCBI taxonomy): domain Eukaryota; kingdom Metazoa; phylum Chordata; class Cladistia; order Polypteriformes; family Polypteridae; genus Polypterus; species Polypterus bichir. The sequence continues at coordinate 18,649,014 of JANRMT010062813.1, read as the reverse complement.
GAGAAAAATCAGGTGTTGTGAGCTGGAGCCAGAAACATGGCAAAAGGAGACCGATGCTTCCAAAAATAACCATAAAGCAGGTCAAGATCTTCACTTGCCAGCCCATAAGAGACTCACCCCAGACCAGCTTGACCAAAACAACTACTTGCAGGCATTAGTCTTACTATATCCAAAGTGAGGAAAACTGGTTTAACAGTTTAAAAAGTAAAGAAATGACCCAAAACATATCAAAATATTCTCTAAGAGAAGAAATTACTGTAACAAAGAATTTTTTTAAATAAAGATTTATTAACAAAAAAAGCACAGTGAGACACCTAAAAAGTCAATCCATAGCAAACAAGTACCAATACATCATCCAGTAGCAGCAATTCCAAAACATCCAGAAAATACAAAAACCAGAAGAAAAATAACAAGAAATACAATGCTCACAAAAAGACAGTACATAATTACAAAAATAGAAGAAAATACATAAGAATGAAAAACAATCAAAAATAACAATAAAACTTATAGACTGAAATGGATACATAACACCAAGAGATTAACGTAAGGAATAGGAACAAGCAGAACCATGGTCAAAATACAAAATATTTCAGAAAAAAAATGATGACTTGGGTCATAAAACTAGCATTGGGGGAGCTGAAGCATTTGTTGGATGGAACTAGCTATCAATTCATAATCTACATAAATCATAACAGTTTGTATATAAAATCTGATAAATGGCTAAAGTTTTGACTGGCTAGGTGAGACATACAGTACAGGCCAAAAGTTTGGACACACCTCCTCATTCAATATGTTTTCTTTATTTTCATGACTGAAGGCATCAAAATTATGAATGAACACATGTGGAGTTATGTACTTAACAAAAAAGGTGAAATAACTGAAAACATGTTTTATATTCTAGTTTCTTCAAAATAGCCACCCTTTGCTCTGATTACTGCTTTGCACACTCTTGGCATTCTCTCGATGAGCTTCAACAGGTAGTCACCTGAAATGGTTTTCACTTCACAGGTGTGCCTTATCAGGGTTATTTAGTGGAATTTCTTGCTTTATCAATGGGGTTGGGACCAGCAGTTGTGTTGTGCAGAAGTCAGGTTAGTTGGAC
>JANRMT010062813.1:18604303-18632912 GCA_026402145.1 Polypterus bichir lapradei | reverse complement strand
TTTTTTGTTAAGTACATAACTCCACATGTGTTCATTCATAGTTTTGATGCCTTCAGTCATGAAAATAAAGAAAACACATTGAATGAGGAGGTGTGTCCAAACTTTTGGCCTGTACTGTATATTAACAGGAAATTGTGTGTAATATTGACTTGAAACAACTACAAAGGTGTTTATATTTGTAGTTAATCTACTTTCAGGGAAAAACTTGAGATCTATAACTTATCATAGCATAAAAAATATCATACATATTATTAATGCTGACTGTTTTCTACAAAATATACAAAAATGCTTTGCTGTCCAAAATAAAGATTCATACATTTAGACCAAACATTCTTAAAATGTGGAATTTCTGAAAGCAAGGGAATTTCAATATTATTCTTAGGTGTTCTGAATTCTAGTTTTTTAACTCACAGAATCCAGAAGTACATTAGGCATTAATGTTGACACTCATTCATATTTTAGTTTTCAGATTTCTACATTATTTATTTTTTATATTAAAAAATCCTTCTTTTGTATGATACAAAAAGTTAATTTGTACTTTCCTTTCAAGCAGAAATAAATACTACAATACTTAGTATTACCATAAAACTTGCTTTTTTCTGTGTATTGATTTCCAGTTCAGCTTAAGACCAATTGAAAAGTCTTATTTCTAATATATAAAGTCATGAAAGGTTAATGTTTACATACATTAATAGCCACCAGGTAGTTCAAAGGATAAATAATTATCTTGATGGAAATAGGTTCTTTAGTTATGGGGTCTCCAAAGTGTTGACTGATCTGCCTACAAGGGGTGCCTCATCAGAAACTGTGCTCGGATCCAAGTTGAAGACCCATTACTTAAGCACAATATACCCTTATTAGACCTACTGTTTCAGCTGTTCATACTAAATCTATATTAGTAAGTTGTCTGCAGTTGTGGCAATCATCATGAGCACCCTTTGCTAAATACTTCTCAGTCTGTTTCTTCCCGGTATTCTCATGCCAAAACTACCTTGACTCTTTTGGATATGGTTGAGATATTTGTGCATCAACATCTAGAGACGTGGCATCTGATGATTGCATGATTACACTACAGTTATTGTTACTATCATCTTCCATACCTTTTTGGATGCCTAGTGAGTTTTAGTAAAGCAGTTTTCTTAGACTTTCACTCAGCCTGCACTGTTTTTGAAACACACTGGACCTCACAGACATTTTCTCCACAAATGTTTGCACATGTTACTTTTGTTCTCCTTACACCTTTGCCAGTTCCCCGCATATTATTTTAGCAGGAACTAGCCCCAAACAAGGTGTATATCTATTGCAGGGCATACTCCCATGGAGTGTTTTTTGTATTTATCAATTAACCCAACTTGTGCAATGGGTATTGTGGGTTTGGAAGGGAGATTTACGAGTGTTTAAGAAACCATGCAAATTCCATACACCCAGGCTTCATTTTCCTATTTTACAACTTTCTGAGTGTAGTTACTTAGATTCAGTTAGGTTATTTTATTCTGAAAATAATATTATTCATTTTATTTTGAAAATAATCAACTCTGCAGTCAGTTCACACAAGTCATCATACAAAGCTGTGGCTGCAGAGTCATGCTACAGTATATAAAAGGTATATTTTTAAAAGACATGGTTAAAAAGTTTAATTTTATTGAAGATGCGAGTTATTGTAACATGTTCCTATGATACCATAACTGATACAATAAAGCTGCAAAAAGTGATTTGTGTTTCTCTGTATTTTAAAAACATTTTACTGAGTTTCATCGATTAACATTTGATTTAGGCTATGTTTAATTAAAAAAGGCAACTATCTTTTTTTTTACCATTTTATTTAATTTATTAAAAACAAGTGACATTCCATACAAGCAAATCAAACTTGACAAAACTAAGTTCAAAACACCACACAATCCCATCCCCCCATCCCCCCATCCATGAGAAAAAGAGCTAGGCCAACAGACAAAGTAGGAAATAAGAAAAAAGGGGAGAAAATCCTTTTCCCCAATTTAAATGCTTTCTCTAAAATGTTACTGATTAGATGCTGCCAGGTTTTAAAAAAACTTGAACAGATCTTCTAAGTGAGAACATCAGTTGCCCACTGACTTAAAAGAGGTGGGTTTGGATTCTTTCAGTTGAGCAAGGTAAGTCTACGTGTCAATGGTGAAGTAAAGGCAATTACAGTTTGTTTGTCCTTCTCCACTTTAAACCCATCTGGGAGTACACCAAACACAGGTGTTAATGGATTAGGAGGGATTGTGACACCAAGGCTGTCTGAAAGGCATTTAAAGATTTTGGCCCACACCATGTGACCCAGTGAGGCTGGAACTTGATTGCAGTGTTCGCAGGTTGGATCTTGCCCTGGAAACATTTTGGACAATTTTAAATGAGACAGATGTGCTCAATAAAATATTTTAAGTTTAATAATTGTATGCTTTGCTCATATGGAGCTATAGTGAATTATGTGAGTGGTTCCATTCCACTCCTTTTCTGAAATGTTGAGTAAGAGAGATCCATTTCCCACTGTACTCTGGGATCCTTGAAAGGGAGGGACTTTACAGTGTTTTTATATATTACAAAAATGCTTTTTGAGTCCTCAAGACTGATCAATATTTCTTCCGGAATAGAAGTAGGTGGGAGGTAAGGAAAACTGGGTAGATTTTGTTTAACAAAGTTTCTGATATGGAGGAAGTGAAAGAATTGTGATGATAGGAAGTTAAATTTGTAGTGTAATTGTTCGTAGGATGCAAAAACATTATTTATGTACAGATCTCTAAGTGATTTAATCCTGTGTGTTTTTCATGCATTAAAAGCTGCATACGTTTGAGATGGTGGAAAAAGGTGGTTATTGTGCAGACGTGCCACAGATAAAAGCTTCTCTGTCTTGAAGTACTTCCTACATTGGTTCCATATTCTTAGTGAATGAAGCACAATTAGATTTTTAGTATATTGGTGATAGCTCGTAATTACTGGGGTATAAAGCAAGGAATATAAAGAAATACTACAGGATTTTATTTCAATTACAGACAAGCCTGTGTGTGTTCTTCTGTTTGTGTCAATGTCCAGTTTTTTATAGCCTGTATATTTGCTGCCCAGTAATAAAATTGAAAGTTAGGTAGAGCCATGCCACCTTCTACCTTAGGTCTTTGTAGGGTCGTTCTTTGGGTGGATGGATGTTTTGAATTCCATAAAAAGGAGGTTATAATTGAATCTAACTTCTTAAAAATGATTTATTAATGTATATTGGAATTCTTTGAAATAAAAAAGATGCTTAGGAAGGATATTCATCTTGACAGTGTTGATTGTTCCAACTAAAGTGATATGAAGGGTAGACCATCTATGCAAGTCTTGCTTAAGTTTTTTTCCAAGCAGATCAAGTAGGTAATTTTGGTAAATCAAAAGGAAGTAAATTTCATCGATGGATAGAAATTTTACCAGTGATTAAAACTTCTTCAAGTCACTCTGTTCAACTCTACCTTTAAACAATATCAAAAAGACAACATATTTAGCAATAACATTTTTATAAAGCATTATGCAGCTGTTGATATTTGCCCCAAGGTTTTTGGGTTGTTTTGGGGTCAACCCCAGCCATTTTTATTTTATAACTAGCAAAATACCCGCACTTCGCAGCGGAGAAGTAGTGTGTTAAAGAAGTTATGAAAAAGAAAAGGAACCATTTTAAACATAACGTAACATGATTGTCAATGTAATTGTTTTGTGACTGTTATGAGTGTTGCTGTCATCAAGGATTTGATTATCATTATTTCTTTCAATCAGGTTCGTATTTGGAGGATGTGTTGCGTTCAAGTTATATTCCGTGTTTGTCAACCGTTGTAAAGATAACAGGTTTCATTCATCGAAGTGTTCACTACCCAAATCGGTACTCGTGAATCTAAGATGTTTAACAGGCATTCCCGGTATTAAGTTGTGGATTTGCCTGAGAATATTTAGCGGCAGCGTGTCTATGAATTTAATTTAAACTTAAGCTTTGCACCTTGCTTTCCTATTGATATGTCTACAAAGGCTTGTTCAGATTCAGAGGGTTGTTCCTTTCTTACTGCATTAATAAACAGCTCGTCTTCCTCTTTATCTGAGATATCACACACTGCATGCACTGGTTTACCTTTCCCAGTCCTGCAAACTTTAGCGAAGTGGTTCAAGTTACCACATTTTTTACACTGTCTTCCTTTAGCTGGACATTGACTTTTTCCACCGTGTGCTTTGTTTCCGCAGTACCTGCACTTATGAATATGCTTGTATGCGTCACACGCTTCATATTCCTTTGCTGCCTTCTCAATTGTGTAATGAGTTTTTTGTTCAGCGCTTTTTGAAGGTCTTGCTTTTTGTGTGCATACTGCGTTCACAGTCAGTTCACGTGAGCCGTGATCAAAAGTCTCGTTTATACCCTGCATCTTCTCGTTAAACTTGTATCTCGCGAATATCGTATTCGTCTTAAGCATGACAAGCGCCAGCAGCAGCGTGTCTATGAACTTAATTTAAACTTAAGGTTTACACCGTGCTTTGTTTCCGCAGTAGCTGCACTTATGAATATGCTTGTATGTGTCACTCGCTTCATATTCTTTTGCTGCCTTGTCAATTGTATAATGCTGACGGACGGCCTTATATGGGCAGACACTCAATTACATGGGAGGCGTGACGATGAGGGACGCAACTTTGCCTCACATGGTGACCAAGCTGCAGGCTATGGCCGTATTTGTGCCGAACACTATTCTATCCCTGACCATCTCATCTTCGTTTGTATAAGTACAGTCCTTCACCAGCAATTTTAACCCCGTTACAAAGTGATCAAAAGTCTCGTTTATACCCTGCGTCCTCTCAGTAAACTTGTATCTCGCGAATATCGTATTCGTCTTAGGCATGACAAATGCCAGCGGCAGCGTGTCTATGAACTTAATTTAAACTTAAGCTTTACACCTTGCTTTCCTACTCGTTTGCATAAGCACATTTCTTCACCAGCAATTTCAACTCCGTTACAGCAATTTTAACTCTGTTACAAAGTGATCAAAAGTCTCGTTTATGCCCTGCGTCTTCTCATTAAACTTGTATCTTGCGAATATCGTATTCATCTTAGGCATGACAAGCACCAGCAGCAGCGTGTCTATGAACTTAATTTAAACTTAAGGTTTACACCGTGCTTTGTTTCCGCAGTAGCTGCACTTATGAATATGCTTGTATGCGTCACTCGCTTCATATTCTTTTGCTGCCTTCTCAATTGTGTAATGCTGACAGACGGCCTTATATGGGCAGGCACTCAATTACTTGGGAGGCGTGACGATGAGGGACGCAACTCCGCCTCACACGGTGACCGAGCTGCAGGCTATGGCCATATATATGTACGTAAGTAGGTTCCAGTTATGACCGTTACGCGTAGAATTTTGAAATAAAACCTGCCTAATTTTTGTAAGTAAGCTGTAAGGAAAGAGCCTTCCAAATGTCAGCCTTCTACCTACACAGGAAGTTAGAGAATTAGCGATGAATGAGTCAGTGAGTCAGTGAGGGCTTTGCTTTTTATTAGTATAGATTTCAATCTGAATGATGGCATCTGTTCTGAAAAGTAATGCATCTGTTATTGCTTGCTTTGAAATATATTCTTATTTAATCCACACTTTTTAATTTGATTGTTTACTAGATGATGGTCTAAACAGGCTGGTATATGATATCATACCTGCTCATTAGAAATAAGGTTGTTTCGATACATGTCAGTCGTATAGAATTTATATTTATCTCATCACATACGTTTTCTCTATTTTTTCAGCAAAGTTTTTAGTTTCACTGATACACACTGAGATAGCCTTTCACTAGCTACCTGCAGATTAGGTACATTCATTTAAGAATTTCTTACAAAAGAAAATGTAGGAAAAGCTTCCCCATAGTATACAAGAAGTCGAGTTGATTTTTGATGCTAAACAGCTATGGTGTAAGCAGGAGAGAATGTATACATCGCAGTGTCTTGAAAATGATGGTGCCCTATCCAGGCTCTTGTGGCTTGTAGTGTAATTGGCAGCATTTGCTAAGAGTAAACCTTGACCAGCAGAAACACAGTACTTTTGTTGTTAGTATCACATGACTATTTATTGTCTTTTGTTATTTCTACTATAGCGCAATCTCCAATTGAATGTGAATTATGTCACTAAATAAACAACACTGACAAAATCACTGCAATCGTTATTTTACTACTTTGAATGGTATTCTTATGTACTTTGTAAAGTGCCTTGTGTTGGTATGCTTGCATTGTAATAAAGATCCAAAGAAGAAATAAAATGATGGTTACCTACTGACTTTAAATTTCTATGGTTTAACTAAGTATTTAGTTGCCCTGTAGGTGGACATCTTCCTTATTGATTGATGAAACTTGTCTTATGTCTGTTTCTACCTGCATAGATTTTCCTGTACTTCTGTATTGGTTTATAAATGTTAGTGACAAAGCAATCAATAATGAAAGGTAAAATGTCTGCAGGCACTCTGTATTGCCATGCCTTCTACAGTAGATGGAATATGGCTGAAATGTTAAAAAAATCGTTAATATTGCAATGGAATGGAAACAAAATCTGATACTGAAATTATGTTCTGGCCATGGAACTGTGAATTACCAGAATATTTTGTCCTTACCCATGAGGGATCATGCATTCTGGATCTGAAAAAAAAATGGCTTATGACTACAGTGTGTACCCAAGTATTATAGAATGCTGGATGACATTCACAACCTGTCTTTGAAGAATGATAGTTGTGTTAACATACTTGATGTCGTGTTTATTCAATTTAGCAGTAAGACTCAGAAAATGAGTTTTCCTATCACAAATTTTCAATGTCAAAGTTAACCAAGGTGACATAACAGAACATTGCCTAGGACAAAGCATTTTTATTTTGTGTCAATAGCAGAAAAGTATGTGACACTTTTCCAGAAGAGATAATATACAAGGCATTTCATCTTTGCTGTCATATTTGATTTAGACATATAGTTTAATACAAATTTTATTTAGTTCATAGCAGTAAACTCAATGACAGTTCATACAGATAATCTTATTGAAATCTTTATGAACATTTTGCTATTTCTTATATTTCCTGTGTTCATGTTCTTTATTTTTTGCCATACATTTCCATCAACGAAAAGGTAGAATTTATTTATTTATTTATTTATTTTTATTTTATTAATTTTATTGCAATCCATACAAAGTAATCAAGTTTTTACAAAAAGAAAAATTGAGTTAAGAACAGATCGATCCCCACCCTTGAGAGAGAGAGCAAGCCAAACGGCGTAAAAATTTTACGGCTTTTAAACATACCTAAATTAATAAATTCTCTGTGCTTCATGAACTTATTTTAAAATATTACTGATTAGAACCTGCCATGTTTTGAAAAAAGTCTGTACGGATCCTCTAATTGAGTATTTGATTTTTTCCAATTTCAAATAATATAACACATCGGTTTCCCACTGACTTAAAAGAGGAGAGTTTGGGTTCTTCCAGTTTATCAGAATAAGTCTGCGTGCCAAAAGTGTAGTGAATGCAATCACAATTTTTTTGTCTTTCTCCACTTTAAACCCCTCTGGAAGAACCCCAAACACAGCTGTTAATGGGTTAGGAGGGATTGTGAGTCCAAGGCTGTCTGAGAGGTAATTAAAAATTTTTGTCCAGAATAATGTTAATTTGGTGCAGGCCCAGAACATGTGACCCATCAAGGCTGGGACTTGGTTGCAACGTTCGCAGGTTGGATCATGCCCTGGAAACATTTTGGAGAGTTTTAGTCGAGACAGATGTGCTCGATAAATAATTTTAAGTTGTATAATTGTATGCTTTGCGCATATGGAGCTCGAGTGAATTCTCTGCATTACTACTTTCCACTCCTTTTCTGATATATTAATTGAGAGATCTTTTTCCCAGTGTCCTCTTGGATCTTTGAAAGGGAGGGATTGTAAAATGATTTTATATATTGTAGAGATGGAGTCTAAGTCCTTGAGATTGAGCAATATTTTTTCCAGCATGGATGAGGGTGCAAGTTGAGGAAAATCTGGAAGGTTCTGTTTAACAAAGTTCCTAATTTGAAGATAGTGAAAGAAATGTGTAGCTGGAATGTTAAATTTGGAATGTAATTGTTCATACGAAGCAAAGACGTTGTCTATATAAAGATCTCTAAGCAAGTTAATTCCAAATGTTTTCCAGATATTAAAAACTGCATATGTTTGTAAAGGTTGAAAGAGGTGGTTCTCTTGCAGAGGTGCCACAGATAGAAGCTTCTCCGTCTTAAAATGCTTTCTACATTGGTTCCATATTCTAAATGAGTGGAGCACAATTGGGTTATTTGTATATTGCCGATAACGTGTATTTATTGGAGCACAGAGCAAGGAATACAAAGAAGTACTGCAGGATTTTACTTCTATTGCGGTCCATGCCTGTGTATGTTCTTCTATTTGTGTCCAGGTTCTTATCGCCTGTATATTTGCTGCCCAGTAATAAAACTGGAAGTTAGGTAGAGCCATGCCGTCTTCTGCCTTTTGATGTGTGGATGTTTTGAATTCCAAATAAATGAGGTTATTGTTGAATCTAATTGCCTAAAGAATGATTTATTAATGTATATTGGAATGTTTTGAAATAAAAAAAGGAGCTTAGGAAGAATATTCATCTTAACAGTGTTAATTCTTCCAGCTAGAGTGAGATGAAGGGTTGACCATCTATGCAAGTCTTGTTTAATTTTTTCCATGCAAACGGCGAAGTTTTGTTGATATAGAGCTTTATGTTTACTTGTGATATTTACCCCTAGGTATTTAAACTGTTCTGCATTGATAAAAGGTAGGGTATCTAATCTAATATTATATGCTTGAGAATTCACTGGAAAGAGTACACTTTTATTCAGATTAATTCTGAGACCAGAGATCTTTTGAAATTCTGTGAGTGCTGTTAAGACTGCAGGCACAGAATTTTCTGGGTCCGATATATACAATACCATATCATCTGCATATAATGAGATTTTCTGTTCCAGTCCTTCTCTGCTAATCCCCTTTATCTGATCAGTGTTTCGACAATGTATTGCCAGTGGTTCAATGGCAGTCGCAAACAGCAGCGGTGACAAGGGGCATCCTTGTCTAGTGCCACGTTCTAGTTTAAAGTAGTCTGAGCAAATGTTGTTGATGCAAACTGAAGCTTCTGGGTTAGTATGCAGTAATTTAATCCATGCACAAATGTTCGGGCCAAACCCAAACTTCTCCAATGTAGTAAAAAGGTATTTCCATTCAATCATGTAAAATGCTTTTTCTGCATCCAATGATAATAATATTTCTGGGATGTTTGATTTAGTTGGTGAGTATATTACATTAAACAAACGTCGAATATTTGAAGATAAGTGTCGGCCCCTAATAAATCCAGTTTGGTCTTGTGATATTACCGAGGGGAGCACTTTCTCCTTCCTTCTAGCTATGATTTTATAGAATATTTTAACGTCGTTATTCAGAAGTGAAATTGGTCTGTATGATGCACATTGTAATAAGTCCTTATTTTGTTTTGGAAAAACAGTGATTAGTGCTTGGTGAAAGGTTTGAGGAAGAGATTGGTTATCTCTGGCTTCTGTAAATGTTGCTAATAGGAGGGGAGCTAGCTGAGCGGAGAATTTCTTGTAAAATTCTGCAGGGTAGCCATCAGTGCCTGCTGCTTTACCGCCTTGGAGTGACTTTATAGCATATAGTAATTCTGATAACGGCAGAGGTTTATCAAGTTCCCCCGCACTAAAAGCGTCTATTTGTGGTATCTGTAATGTATCTAGAAATGTATTAGATTGTGTATTATCTTCTTTAAACTCAGTAGTATATAGAGATTTATAGTAGTCTCTGAAAGTGTGCATTATATTTTTGTGTTCGACGATTTTATCTCCGTTTGTGTTGGTGATTACCGAGATTGCGTTGTGCACTTCTTGCTTGTGAATTTGTTGAGCTAAAAGCTTATTAGCTTTCTCTCCATGTTCATAATAATGATGTCTGGATTTGTAGATTAGATGTTCAGTTTCTTTAGTTGTCAAGAGGTTTAATTCCGAATGTAGAGCCTGCCTCCTCCTATGTAGAGTCTCGCTTGGTAGTCTGGCGTGTTCTTCATCTATTTTAGTAATTTCGCTTTTTATCTCTGCTACTTTCTTGGCTTCGGATTTATTTCTGTGGGAAAGATATGAGATAATCTGACCTATTAAGAAGGCCTTAAGAGTTTCCCAGAGTATTCCTGCAGAGATCTCGGGTGATGTATTTGTCTCTAGAAAGAATTTGATTTGTTTGGATATAAATTCCGTACAATTCTCGTCAGCTAATAGAAGCGGGTTGAGGCGCCATCTGCGGGGTGAGTGTATGGGGCTTAGTAATTTTAACTCCAAGATCATAGGTGCATGGTCAGAAATAACAATAGCATCGTATTCGCAAGATTTAATTATAGGCAAGAAGTTATTATTTATAAAGAAGTAATCAATCCTTGAGTAACAATGATGTACTGGTGAGTAAAAATAATATGTTCTTGAATTTGGGTTTAAAAACCTCCAGGGGTCTGATAAGTTGTGATCAGTTATAAACTTTGTAATTATCTTTGCGGTGTTAGATGCCGTTCCCCCTGTGGAGGAAGTCCTATCTAAAAGTTGATTTAGAACACAATTGAAGTCCCCCGCCATTATAACTTTATGAGTGTTCAGATTGGGAATGGATGCAAATAAATTTTGTATAAATTCCTTATCATCAACATTAGGTGCATAAACATTTATCAAAATCATTTTACAGTTAGATAAGTCTCCCATGACTATTACATATCTCCCTTCAGGATCCAATACTACATTTGATGCTACAAATGGTACTGTTCTATGTATGAGAATTCCCACACCTCTAGTTTTCTTTGTAAAACTAGAATGGAACATTTGGCCAGTCCAGTCTTTTTGCAGCCGGAACTGATCCTTGCTTAGTAAGTGGGTCTCCTGTAAAAATACTATTTTAGCATTTAGACCTGTTAGGTGAGAGAGTACTTTCTTTCTCTTTAATTCGTGATTCAGGCCTTTAACATTCCAGCTTACGAAGTTAACTGTCCCATCATGGAGACACTGATTCTGAGTTTTTGATGTCATTTTATAGTCTTAACTGGAAGTGAGACAGCTTCGGTCTTAATTTCCTATTTCCCCTAGAGTTGTTGCCATGCAGCTTATTATTACGTTGGTAGTTATAATTAGTAAGATTAATAGGATAGATTAGGTATAGATCAAGCCTGCTCTCTTTCTCTCCCCCCCTTAACCCCCCACCCTCCCTTTTTGCCTCCCCAAGTGAGGCTAAACCCCACTTCACACAGTCCCAGTCCTCTGACATACCCAGAGACAGAGCACGTCCAAAGCAAAACAAGCCCCAATGCAACGGCGTTTTAGGGTTAAAAGATAGAGGTATCTATTACCAATATAGTCTTTTAAAAAAAAATAAAAAATAGAATTTGGCACTTAAAATATATATATAGTCTTCAGCAATTTTAGTGCATTAAGATGATGCACCCAGATAATAAACCCGGGTGATGGTGTTAAAGATGTGTCCAAAATAAGCATAACAAGTCTTAATGCAGTAATAGCAATAACAATAAACCAAGGGTATGATATTGAACAGTCTCGTTTAGGGTAGAGATGAAGTAATTAGAGAAAAAAAAGAAAAAGTAATTAAGCACAATAAAACATAAACAGATAGCACCCTAGTAATACTAAGTAATAATGAGAATATATGAGAATATATGCTGATAAAAACTCGTATTTTAAAACAAATAGATCAGACAGTAGATTATTAATCCTTGCTTTATCATTAACAGCCATGACTCACTATTATGTATCAAAATAGTCCCGGGATCAGCTTTCTTAATTCCTTTTCTGCTTCTTCCTTGCTAGCGAAGACATAGAAATGACCTTGCCATTCCACTTTAAGTTTTGCCAGATACAAGAGGCTGTATTTGACGCTGGCTTGCCATAACCGCTGTTTGATGTTGTAGAAGGCTGCGCGTTTAGTAGCTGTTGCTGGAGAGAAGTCAGGAAAGATACGAATGCAGTTATTTTCAAATGTAATATCTTCCTTGTTTCTAAGGAGTGCCATCACCTCTAGCTTAAATCATAATCGTTCAAAACGAACTATAAAAGACCTTGGTCTGGGTCTAACGGTGTTTGATTCGCGTGCGCAGTAAGCTGCTGCTATCTCAGATTCTGCTTTAAAGTCGTCCCCGATTATTTTAGAAAAAAGTTCCGCTGTGAATTTCACCAGGTTTGAACTTTCTCGATTCTCAGGCAGACCTTCAATTCTGACATTATACCTTCTACTACCATCTTCCAAAGCAGCCAGTCTGTCTCTGACTTTTTTGCATTCGGAGCTGACATTTTCTGCTTTTTCTTCAGCATTGGTAGCTAAATTTTCGGCTAATTCAATCCTAGTCGTAAATGTCTCCTTGAGATCCTCCAATTGATCAGTAAGCGTTTCAATTTTACCCAGCACCTGTCGCATTTCCACTTGCATTTCTTGTTGCAGCCTTTCATTTCCCTGTTGCAGCATCAGCCGTTGCGTTTCGTTTGCTTGCTGCCATTCCTGTTTCAATTCCAGCAACTCTTGTTTCAGCCTCTCATGTGCCTTTGCCCTTGCTTTCTCATTTTCCTTCTCGGTTTTCTTTATATCTTGTACGATCTCAGCGATCATCACCTCCAGTTTAGACATTTCAATTGTGCTTTCTTGTACCATAGGTGAAGCGTCCGGCTCTACTGTAGCCGGTGCTCCCGCTATTCCCGGCTCACGTGGAGTAATTGAGATCGCGGACTGTAAGGCCCTTTCCAGTTTCAGGTGTTCTTCTCTGATCAGCGAGCTATCGAGATCTGCACTCCCGATCGTACATTACCCTTTTCACTCTCAGCCGGTGACGATGTAGCGGACCTTGGTCCTGAAGAGTCTGTACTTTTGCCCAGCTGATCCAGGTCTCTCTCTGAAAGGCCGTATCTTGAGCTAGGGCTTGCTGATCTTGGCTTGGGTGCAGCTTTAGTTTTCTTTTCTTTCGGACCCCCTTTCTTGCTGGCCATGTTTATGTATGCTTACATATATACTGTAGCAGTCTGCTTGGGTTGAATAGATACAGGATATCTCAGGATAATAAGCAAATAATATGAAAAATAACACCGCTGCTAGCGGAGCTCCACTTCAGACGTCCATCTCTCGCATCGGACGAGACCAATCGAAAAAGATAGAATTTAAAGATTTTAAAGAGCCATGCTTTGACTTATAGGATGCATTTAATTTCTGTACAACTCTGTCTTGTGAAACTTGAGCCTCATTCTATAAGTCCCTGTGCAACAAAGGTTAAAATCTGATGTAGAGTGAATCTTTTAAAAAGTTTACTTAAATTGCACTGAACATTCAATTGCTCATATACTCATTGGTGGCATCCGGGCTATGGTACTGAAAAGGAGGTTAGAATAGCTGTCAGACAAATATGTAAAGCATAAGTGTGATGTGTCATAGTTGAAATGTGTTAACTGTGCATTTTTGCTTTAGTTGGAATTAAGTGGAGTTGTTGTTCCAAACCGTAGTTTTTGGGCTTTCTTGCAAATTCCAGCTGTAATGATTATAATACACTTATATCTGTTTACCCTATTGACCAAAGACTCCTCCTTTTTTATAAACACTGCAAAAGTAATGGGATGCATGTCTTATTTTATTACAACTGAAACCTGAAATACATGGCTAAGCTATAAATGGATTCTCAATCAAAGTAATACTGCAGATATTCTTTTATTTTTGGTTTTGTCAGAAAATTGGGAAAATCTGTTTTCTCCATCTTAGGTTCCCTCTCCAAATATTCCATGTAAGAAGCTCATAATAGTGAGATTCCAGAAAATCACATTGACTAAAACAGTATTAATTTGCATACCACCACAAAAGCTTATTTTTATAAGGCTTCTTATATAGCAAAGAGAAATTCAGTTGAGTCTGGGTATTGTGAAAAAATATTGTAAAAGAAAATTCAATTAAATGAACCTAATCAAAAGTTCTTTGTCTTTCTGTTCTTTAGACTTTGATGCATAGCCTGAAACAGAGTTATCAGCAGTGACATTACTTCCTCGCTGCCATTATAAACTAAATAGCATGCACATTAGAATGAAAAATCTACAAATTTGCTTAAGAGACTTAATCTAGACAACAACAAAGAAAGACCTTAAAATAAACTTCTAAAAAAATTAATTTAAATTAGGCCTTTTCTTCTACTCATACAGTTTCCAAGTCCCAAGGCAAAACATGCCTACCCTATTGCAAACAGACAATTTTTATTTCCTTAATTTCCCTCTTAGGCTGTCATACGTTATTTATGAGTATGCTCTGGGAATGATTTTTTTTCTTGCTCTTTTGTAGGAATTGTAACAATTATGCTTATTAATAATAATAACCCAATAGGCCCCTAAGCTGTTGTCTTGAATGGTGCTATGGCAAATATCTCAATGAGATTTATTGATGTGGTTATTTTACCTGGCATGTTGAGTGTTCCCAGCTTTCCTTTTGATAAAACCCACTCCACCTCTTAGTACCTTGCTAGCTTAACCTATTATAAGCAGAGCTTCTCTGCCCTTTGAACTTGACAGAGCTGGTAGTACTTTGTAATTTAAAACTAAGGACCTGACTGTTAGATGGAAATCAGCCTCTTTAATTCTTTTCCAAAAGTGTCAATTTAACTAATATATTTGTTTAATAATTGTTCAATCAGCACAACACAAATGCACAAGTTTCTGAGGTTCGTGCTAGCTGTCATTTACTCAGTGTAAGCCCCAACATTTCATTAAATTAAGAATATTTGTCCACTTTTCCCAGTCAGGTCCATTTCGTGGACAAGATAAAGATCGGTGGCTTCCTGTCAGTACCTCCCTACACCTGTTTACTGTGAGATTTTGTGTCATCAGTACACACCTTCATGGTTACCATCTGTCTCTGCAAGTTGAGGGTTAGGCACATCCAATTCTTGGCATGTTGTCTGCATCCTTCTTGGATTCCTTTCTGTCTTTCTCATTCACTTCCTCTGTCTTTCACTTTCATACACTTGTTCTCCTGAGGGTTTTGTTTTTAGGGTTAAACACCTAGCAAAGTATGTTGCCCTCTAGTTGTTCATGTATGAACACACTGGAATGCAGAATAATTATTTTCTGGAACTGTGTGCTCTGCCACCCTTGAAGGTTTCCTGAAGGACATTTCTCTGCCATTAACAACATAATACCAGCCAGGCATTTCTTCACTGTGTATTTGATGTGTATTTTATTTATTTATCTGAAGGACCCAAATCAATTATATATTTATAACATGTCATCTGTATGACATTAAAATATAAATCAGTGTTATTCTACTTTTTAAGGGTGCCATGACCACTAGTTGGATTATGTATTTTTTCAGTGGGCTGAGGTATGTGCAGATTCCTTTTCTCTTCTCAACATTGTTACAGATTTCTGTGCAGTTCTGGGCAGGTACAGGTAAACTACTGCCTCTTTACTTTTCTTATCATCATTTTCTTATATTATGTTCATCAAAGCTGTTGGGCTTTTGAACTTATAAATGAATTACATTGATTGGAAAGTTTCTAAAGCTATATACACAATTTTCCTTTTTTCACTCCTGTTATATGTTAAATTTACAACTATTCCTTCAATTGAAAAGGAAGGAATATATATGCTTCAAGTCATGTGGGTTTCACTGGTATGCAGCCTACATATTTTTATAATTTATTTTGGATTTTGTCATGATATAAAGTTGGCCTAGGTTATCAGAACAGTGACCTATGTATGTAAAAGTTGTACGGTTTACTAATTTACTTTTAGTAATTTATTTTTAGTAATTTACTGTAATTACAGTTACAAATATGTATAAGTGCCGTGTGTTTTCAGTTATTGAGAAAGTATAAATTAAACCTTTCTGAGCCATTCTGGCATATTAGATGTGTCAGTTGATTGAATAGTGTCCTTATTTTAAATATTTGTTTTTCAGGTTAAAAAAACAGAGACTCTACACTTGAAAGATACAACATATAAAACTGTTCCGCTAGCTGTTGTTTTATGGTTTTTTTTTTTTCCTTTTCCCTGTTTCACGTGATCAACATGATATTTAAAGAACATACTAATTTTTCTTAATTTTATATAATTATTGGGTGAATTCATAGATAAGTACCTGGCACTGCCTGGGCAAGGAAGTGAGTAGATAAAAAGTAATTACAGATTCTATAGTAGAAAACAATATTATAGTTAAACTTGTTACATTTATTACAAAATCATTGTAAATAATGAAAAGCTTCTTTGTGTGCAGCATTTTTGTTTCTTTCTTGCAAACAACCACAATTTACCTTATAAAACTCTAGAGATATGTCCCCTGGCTGCTTGGGACCATAACAAAAATCGGGGGGGTTAGGGTTGGGAGAGTATGCTTGATAGATGATAAACTAAAATGTAATTGATGAGAATCAAACTTACATTTTTTGATTGAAAGGCAAGCATGCAAATCCTTACCATAACATTTGTGGTACTGTTTCTCCATTAGTAGATCCTACTGTAGTATTTCATACTACTACTACTACTTTAAAACTGTAGCTTTCTTTCACTAATTTACCTGGGTATTATTTTCAAATTTTGCTGTATATTTAAAGTGAGAAAAATGATTGTGTTTAAAGTAATACAGTCTGTGATCCCAATTCATTATATGATTTGATTCAGCTATAGGGTTATAACCACCAGCTTTTACATTAGTTTGCACCCCTTAACACCAAGAGAAATGTTTTATCGTGGAAAGGCTTTGGGGACACCACTCTTCAAAACATACACAGTTTCATACCTGTTTGGATTCTTTGTAATGTGGACCCACAGTAGAATGACTAGCAGGAAGTTGACTCAGTTTAATATTATAATGTTCAAATGAATAATAAATACTCTAAACCAAAAGTAAATCAAAATGTGGCAATCCACACCATACAACCTGGTATTGCTAGATGTTCATTTTTGTTGGAAGATCTGTTCTTTCATTGCTGTTCAGTGTTCTGTGCCCTTTTATGCTGCATGTGTACCTCAATCATGATGTTGGTGGTGGAAGACTCTGATCAGCTCTTTTATTGACCTTATGTTGCTATGCTTAGGCATGTTCTCTCCCCAAAAGCAATTTTACCTTTTGTGAAGAAATCATAAATCTATGTCTTGCCTGTCCCTAAAGGCATTTTTTGCCTTTTTTTATCAGGGGCTCATATAGCTGACTCTCTGTTCCCTGAGGCGGTGCACTTAGCTGTTATCCAGGACTCTTAAAAACTTAGTTTCCTGTCTCCAAAGTGGCTTTTATCTTTTGGAGCTTATAAAACTAAATTTCCAATCTCTGTTTGGCTTTGCCCCACAGAGCTCACAAAACTAATTATTTCTTCTGATGTCAGAAGCCGCAAAGTGTACTTGTGCAAACAGCACAGGCATTGATTGTCAGCAGGCTGTTTTCCTCCCTTTAGCCATCAGCTTAAGTTGTTCTTCAAAGACATTGTGCTCAGATAATTACCACAAGTATCAGATGCTACAAATATACAAACAACAGTTCATAACATCGAATAATAATATTAGCAGAGCCCATTATACTGTATCTAATTCTAGTCCCCTTGCAAGGTACAATGCCAATGTTGTAATGCAGCTTCAAGAGACTTTTGAGCTTCACATTTTAAATAAATCAAGCCAGAAATCCTAGGCGGGACTGAAGAGTACTTGAAGGTCTCACAAGAGCAAAGTAAAATTTGCACTCAAACTGAAGATGCAGGCTTTTTGATCTACACACTCCACTGGGAGACAAAATCCATACATCTCAAAAGGTAGTAGGAAACCACATAAACCCTGACTCATAGAAACCAAACTATCTTTCTTATTAATAATATTGTTTATCAAAAAGTTTAATAACCAGAAAATCAAATACTGTAATACAGTTACAAGATTCAGAAGGTAAACCCAAAAATGAGCCAGATGACACAAGACAGAAAACTAATTTCTCAGTGATCCTGTTGAAGTTTTCTGGGCCTTAAATAATGTGGATGGTGGCCCCATAGCTGTAGCGTCAGAAAGCCCTGTCTAGTTACATTCTACATACAGATAAACAGGTAGTAACTAGAATGCCCATTATTACAACCTGAATAGGTAAATCAAAAATAATTGAACAATATATTAATTAACAAAAACAATCAAATGTATAGGGAAATAATTTAACAAACCTATATTCATTAATAAACATATAAAAACAATACCAAAAAATATGTAAAGAACAAGTGAGTTGAACCCCTGACAAAACCACAGAAGTTTTAAATATAACAAAGAAAATGTACCAGACTGGTTGTAATGGTGGTGTATTGGTGAGAGATTATGCTTGTGAAACACATTTGCAACTAATTACTTTTGAGACAATATTGCTGTCATGATTTATTTATTTATTAAATGCATATAACATTCCATGCAATTGATTTTAAATGCTTGGCAAACTTGGAATTTAATTTTCCATTTATTTTATTAATTCTTTCTGCTTTTTGACTGTTTTATCATTAATATTATGTTTTTACTGTTCCATTTTGTTTTTAGATTACTGTTGCCACCACATTGTATTAAGTTAAGAAATTAGGTTGTTGCCATGTTATGCTTTTCTCAGGGCAGTGACCATATTGTTTACAATTACGTTTACATAACATATTGTGTCATTGAACCCTGGTCCACTACATTCACAGTCTTATTTTGGGAATATTGTGTTGAAAATTTTGTGTGAATTTAGCTATTTAACTCTTTTCAGGGAAATAGATCTCTGCAAGTTTAATGTAGTGCTTTGAGTGTTGGTGTTTTGGCACACAATCTTTTGGCTTCTGACCTTTGCAAGTTTTAAGATGATGCTTTTTTCCCTTATCACCTCATTTTGGTGCTTATTAATGCTGACTGCTACTGTATTGTGGCAGTACAATGGCCCTATTGGGGTTGGCTTTGTACTATGACAAAAAAGTGAGGGAAGTGTTTGATTAAACAATGAGAGATATAGCCATTTTTTCTGAGGGCCACAGCTCAAATTGTCAATAAACTAAGGGGCCTGCACAATAAGAAATATGCATGTTTTCTTGAAAAGTATACTCAGTTTTAAGCTTAGACATAAAACAGATTGTTGTATGTTTAACTGGTAATGATATCAACATTTATTTGAAAACTTTTTGAGATTTTTATAAAAGGCAACAGTGAAAAAGAGTACTAAAAAAAGAGGAAGTAGAATGCCTTTTTACAAATAGAAAGACTAAAAATGTTCCCCTCAGCTTTCTTAATAAAAATCTTAACTTTTTATAAGTAACACATGCCTATATTAGTGAGCTATCTGATGCTGTGTAGAGGAGATTAATTGTTATAGTCAGGAGAATGATGGCACAACAAAGACATGATTACAGATTACAGCCCATGAGACATGATTGAAAACATGACTTAATTTGAGAGATAACTATTTCCTATTTAAGTAATGCTACAAATGAGTCAACAAATGGTTTCTATACTTGGTGGACTGCTCCTAAGATGACTTTAGTTGTTTTCTACTTGATATTGCAGAAGTGTAAGAATGTGAAGTATAGACTTGGATAGAGATAGATGAAAAAGAATGAAATAGTTTCTTTGGCAGTGCTGTATGTTCACAATGTTTTAAAGAGGAAAAAAGCACACATGCTGACAAGCAAAGAGCAACTTGAGATGTTGTTAGCAGGCAACCACAAGCAAAACAAGATAATAATTATAGGAAAACAGGATGACAACTTCTGGCACTCAACAAAAAGACTTGCAGTCAAGTGTGATTTTAAGTGGTATATACCCATGACATTTAAATTTTTTGTCCAATGCACTGCACTTTTGAAATGACCTAATAAACTAATTTGACATATACTCAAATTAAGAAGGCATTATCAGCCTTTGCATATAATGCAGAGCTTATGCTGAATGTAGATGTGGAGGAATGACCAGTGCATATGATTTGTGATTGTTTGTTTGTAAATAGTAGTAGGAATTCATCCATCTCAGAAGATGATGGTTGCGCTGTGTTCAGTCTATCTTAGTGCTGTTGAGTATAACATCTGGAATGGCTCAGAAGTCCCTTCTACAGGTACTGCATATGAGGATGGATTTTGAAACTGGTGCCTGAGTATGTTAACTCTGCCTACTGCATTGCCTTCTGTCCTATAGCTGCTGATTTCATCTTTCTTCGCCTCTCTTGGTGCCTTCTTGAACAACCCAGCACCAGCCACAATGGTTGCCTGCAAACTGCTCCCAATTCTCTGTGTCGATGCCTGTCAGTTTTAGGTCACGCTTGTAGACATCTTTATACCGCAATGCTGGGTGTCCGAATGGGTGATGTCCTGTGGCCAGTTTGCCATACATAACATCCTTGGGAATGTGCCCATCTGGTATTTGATGTACATGTCCCAGCCAGCACAGTCATCTCTGGCTAAGTAGAAGATGCATGCTCAGTGAGTCAGCTTGCACCAGTACAGTGGTGTTGGCAACTTTGTCTTGCCATGTGATGCCAAGGAAGCTCTCTGGGTGATTCTCCTGCCTAGCATAAGTAGTCTGTAGAATAATAGTTTTTGTTGTGTTTTTTTTTTTTACTCAGTTTCTTTGTGTGTACAAAGTGAAAGAGTTTGTTTTTTGTAATGAAATGTACATTTAGCATTTTTAACTCATTACTTTTATTTGCAGATTATTTGTATATATATATATATATATATATATGTATATATATATATATATATATATATGTATATGTACAGTATCTGCTATATTCAGGGGCGTACATGGGAAGATTCAGAGGATGTATTGCATGAGGGCCCATAAAGAGTCTTAGTTATTATTTTGTGAGCACATCACTCTGTCTTCAAGGGAGAAAACTGACATAGTACATCTCCAAGGGAAAAAACAACAAATCTTGCATACCCGTCTTAAAACAATCCCCACCTACTGTATATTTAAAACTAACATGACATTATCTTATGCTTCCAAAGTCTTCCTTTACTTAAAGAGGCTCATTTTGGTGAAACATATTTATTAATGTTACTGCAATAACAAAATACTATTTGTGTATACAATGACTTCTTCTTCTAGACATTACAATTAACAATTACTAGAGGTCATATTGGTATGATTAAACTACAACACATTATATTGCTTCCGTAAGTTTGGTCAAGTTCATTTACAAGTCAATTGTTCAAATAAATTATTACTCAGGCAATCAGTTAAATATTTTTAGGTCTGTAAAAAAAACTACTCTGCACTGCTAATTGCCCTTCATGTATCTGGCAAAGGTACAGCTTAAGATGCAAATTGATGAATTACAAGAGAGCACAGGTACCTGCATTAATACAGAGATCTGTAGAGTAACGATGAATTATATGGTCAAAAATAATATTCTAGGTATTTTCAGGTGTCCCATCAGTTAGATTATAATGATAAAATTTCAATATCTAGTATGAAATGGGAGTTTTGAATTGTACTTAATAGTAGTTTCATTACTGCCTAACCATATTTTTTCATGGTCTAAGTGACATTTGCAAGTTCTTCCAACAACACGAGCATTTATTTCCATAGCACATTTTCATACACATAATGTAGCTTGAAGTGCTTTACAATATGTCTAAGAAATAGTTACAATAAAAGAAAAATGAGATAAATTAGGAAAGAAAAAAGTAATTATAAAATAAACCAATACAGGTTTACATAACACAGATATATTATTAGTTCAAAAGTAGAGTCTTTATATATAATATCATATTCTAAGTCTCTAAATATGAGTATGATGATAAGGTTAAATGGCCAGGAGAACAAAAAAAATAAATAAATAAATAAAAACTCCAGTTAGGCTAGAGAAGAAAAAGAAATCTGCAGGGGTTCCAAGGCCAAAAGATCTCCTACAGTAGTCCCTATTGGGCATTCTGCCTAACATACTGTAAATGTTCTTAAGTAGTTCTTTATTATTTCGGTCTCATAGACAGCTTGGGCACCCACCTTCATCTTAGTATCACAGATGGCTGCATAATGCCTTGATCACAATAGAGAATCTGGGAAAGAAAGCAAAGAAAAGAAGTGATTAGTAAGAATGTGAAGAATGTGATATTTCTATGCATGTATAGTCTGTTTGGAGTACAAGAAAAATGTAGCTATAAAAAAGATAAATTGAAAAGTGGGGTTTTAGGATTTTTTTTAAATGTTGCACATTAGCCGGATGTATCTATTGGTAAAGTGTTCCAGATTTTTGGTGCATAACAGCAAAAGGCCACCTCACCACTTCTTTTATGCTTAGCTCTTAGAATAATAAGCAGACCACTATTAGATGATCTAAGTTTACAGCGTGGAATTTAGGGGGGCAGGCACTCCAATTTATAAGAATGAGTAAGATTATTTAAAGTTTTATATACCATTACTAGTATTTTATAGTCAATTCTATAAAGTACACAGGTAGCCAATGTAACAGTATTAAAACTGGCGATATGTGTACAGAGTTTCTTATTCTTAAGAATGAACTAATTGCAACCAATCGATGCCTGACTTAGGTAGTCCTGTTAGGAGTGTATTACAGTAATCCAGTCGACTAAATACAAAAGCTTCAATTAATTTCTCAGCACCTTGCAGTGTTATAAGAGTCTTAACATTTGCAATGTCCCTTATGTGAAAAAATGCAGCCCTAGTAAGATGGCTAATGTGTGATTTAAAGTTTAAACCAGAGTTCATGGTTACATCTGAATTCTTTACCTCTGCCTTGATTGTTAATACTAAGGGATCAAGATTATTTCTAATACCCTCATTATTTAAATTTTTGCTGGCAACTAAGATTTTTGTTTTTCCCTTATTTAGCTTGAGAACAATACTACTCATCAATTCAAAAATGCAAATAAGACATTGAATCACAGGAGCCTGAGCATCAGGGTCATCAGATGCTATAGATAAGTAAAGCTGCGTGTCAGCTGCATAGCTGTGTTTCAATATAATCTGGCCTAATGTAAGCATGAACATTAAAAAAGCAGTAGGCTCAAAACAGATCATTGTCGTACACTGTATATAATATCATGGAGCTCCGTACTACAATCACCACAACTAACAAGGAGTTTCCTACCTGTTAAATAAGACTGAAACCAGCTTTAGACACTATCAGAGTGACCAACTCATTGTCTAAGGCGATTTGTATGACATATGACATCCATATTAATCTCCTCCTGATACTCCAGTTTTACCCTACATACCAAAGAAATATGTACTGTATTATTTGGTGACATCAAAATGGGCAGAAATGTGCAAGTATGAATGTGTGCGTGTGCATGCTTTTCAATGTCCTGGTATCCTGTCTAGGATTTTGGTACTGTGTTGAGCCTGATGGTGATGGGATGGACAGTAGTATTCACAAACAATCTGTAGTAAAATAATTTAGCACAAAAATAAGCATTTGACTTTAATTGTTTTCTTATTGCTGTGTAGACAAGTAAAATTACCTAAATCGTTTTAACTATTTTGAACATTCACCTCATGAGAACATCATCACTAAAAGGTATACCAGATCAGTGGCCACCACTCCAAGGTTCAAAATAAGCAGCCAAACAGCTATTACTTTTACAGACAATTCATGATTTGTGCCAAGTCCAACATATACATCTTTACTCATTCGCTTAATTGCATACAATTTATATTGACTTTTCTTCAGATCTTTAAAATGCATTTATTTTATAGAGTACTGACAGAAATCAAATTATAATGGCAATGTGCAGCATCTCACTAAATAGTGTGCTATTTTAAATAAATTTTGTTATATTTGGATAGAATCAAGGATATTTGCAGTTTGATTCCTTTCTTTCCTCACATTCTTCCATTAAAAATAAACTTGCATAATCCACCTTCTTGAACGTAATATGTATTGATTTAGCAAACCAAATGGATACTCTTATCGTGACAACACTACATTCAAAACTATTGCATTATTATCCAGGTATCCACAGTAAATTCTTTGCTATTCTTGAAATCAATACCTTAATTAAAATTTGCTTCATTGGCTGCCCACCTCACTAAGACAACAGGGAGCCAACGTTAAATAGATAGACAGCCATTATTCGATAACATGATGTTATTAAAACTAACACTTACTAAAAACAAACAAAATTAAATAAATTAATAAAATAGTTTACTTTAGGATGCTTCTGACATCTGCTGTCCCAAACAAACACAGAAAAAACAATGAAATTAAAAGGGTCGCTGTGAATGTAAAGTTGTGTGATTCAATCCAATACATAGTGAAAGATTTTTAATATTCTAGAAAACAACTTGCCGCAAGACAAATATCCAAGGCAGATAGCCTTGCAGTATTACAGCAGACAATGTAATCAAGAGTAGTGGAACATATTACAGATGACAGTTAACCAGTGAACATGGCTGATTAACCATTGATCACTATCAGATTACTGTCCAACCTTTCTGTCCTAATTGCATACTCCTGGGCCAATGTATTTCAGTATTCAGTATTTCTCTGAAATACTGATTTAGTAAGCTTGTTACCTAGTCAAGTATAACATCTGGCATGACCATTATTAGTAAATATATTGTCTGGATGGGAATACTTGGTAACTTTTTAAAATTTGTAATCGACTACACTTTAAATTTAAGGCCAATATAAAGCCGTTCGCATTTTTGTTTTACTTAAGAAACAAGGGTTATCAGTATAAATTAAAAAAAAATTAAAGATCATCCTCTTTGTATTTGAGTTGGACTACGATTTTTTTTTCTTCAGCTTAACCACTCTAAAACTAAAACAAATTGTTTTAAGTGTTAGAACAGACATATTTTGAGGGAGTAGTCCAGAGACCTAACAGTGAAGTCTCACATAACATTAAATGTTTATGCACCCTTACCAGTATAAAGATAATATTGTATCAAAAGAATGTATTTTCCATTTAAGCTCAACCAATGAACTTAAAACAAAGATAAAATTCCTGAAGAGGCTGGACTTAATAAAGCAGCTCCAGATTAAATTAAGGGTCTTTTATTTCTTTCTGTAGAATTTACTTATTAAAAACAGAAGTTTTCCACATACTCTTGTTGCATCTTTCATGAAAAGTACATCCTTTAGCACATATTACAAAGCAGGAATCAGTGAATGTATGCCACAAAGCTTTGACTGCATAAGATTATTCAAGAAATTGTAATTTATTGATGCATGTTTTATCTTACTTTTCCATATATTCCAGAAGTCTTCTTTTCAATGTTGAATTCTTTTTGATAACAGAAAGTAAAATATAGTACTTTGACTGGGAAAATTTGTGTGCATAGTACTCATTTTATGTGATTGTCCCAACAGATGTTTTTGCTTTGTGTGGTCTAATGGCTAAGGCATTGGGCATTAAACCACAAGGCTGCTGGCAGAGTTCTCACCTCCAGGTCACAGTTAAAATCTATGCCTCAGTTTTCCACCTTTAGATATTTGTAAACAATCATCGTATAGTTATGTTAGTAGTATAGCATTTCCTGCAGAAATGAACTATCAAATTTTGAATTCAATTACAAGATAATATGTGATTAGTTTTAAATGGTTCAATTCTCTTACATTAGTTGCATTCTTAGATTCATCTTGTATTGTAATCACATTGGCTTCATAATATTGAATTATGAAATAGAGTATACCGGACTACCAGAATAGAAAATTTCTCTTTGATAATTCATGGTTGTGCAAAGTGTTTTATGCAGTGTTTTTTGTTATGATCTTTCAATCACTGAAACAAATATGCTTTTGTACTTAGAAAGAAATTTTAATTTTGATAATTTGATAACTGTAGTAACCTAACTCTGCAATGATTTTTTCATGCTGTATCTGATTGAGTAAAGTTTAATATTTTATACATAGTTATTATGATGAAAGCTTTTAAATTCTATAAGTCTACAACATTCTTGAATTCCCCCTTAGGTTTATAAAAATGTTTATACTCTACTTTCCCTGTATTTTTTTTATAAAGGCTGTATTGGTAAAATTAAATTTGTTCTGGTCTAGAGAGCATGGAAAGAAAAGTAAAATTGAATTTTCTCTGGTATGTTGTAAAGGCCAATTTTACAGAAAAGAAAAAGGGTAAAAAAGTAGCTATGTTTCACAGAGAAACAAGGGGAGGGTTAAACTCTCTTCCTGGCTCTTTTTAAACTTGAACTTGACTGACAGGGGCTGACACCTCTAAGTAACACCACATGTTTTCACTGTTTCAGGCTCTAATTCTATGCATCAAAAAGTCAGAGATTTTGGAGTAGATCAAATGTACTGAAGCCTTATTATCAGTGCTCATTTCTAGACTACTAAACAGTTTCTGTACTTTTGCATGTACTATCCTTCACTACAGCCTTTTTGATTTACAGTAGCTGCAAGGTATTTGAAGATATGTTTTTGGTCACTTCTTTTATTCAAATAACAGAATAGAAAGAAATGAAAATGTTTACTGTGTGTTTGTATTTATTTATTGATTTTCTTACAGTACATCTACTTTAGTTTTTGCAGTTACCTGTTTTGAGCCAAACTCTTATCTGTAAGTTTCCATTAAGTAGCAATATAGACATGTCACAAGAGGGTACACAGACATACATATTTTATATTTATTGCACAAAGAAAGAAAACAATAGAAGTGCCTAAAATTATCCCTCAAACAATTTTTACTTCAGTGTTTCTGGAATGTTTCATCTAACATCCTAGTCTACCTATAATGATTGTCTTTTCTTACACTATTGGGCATCTAATGAAAGTTTATCATAGACATTCATGACTCTCATACCTTCTTTTGAATATGTTTAGCAGTCTATTCAAAGGGAAGCCGCGCACGCCTGAGCCTGCAAAATCAGACTAATTGCATCCTAACTGCGTGCATGCCTCTTGCATGTGGCCGTTTACAAATCTAATAAATAGAGCTACATACTGTATAATGAAGCAGAAGGGTGCCACATGGAAAACCTGCTAAGAAATTATGTATCTATCATATAGTGTTTTCAACAAAAAATATGTTGCTCAAATGCAAGCATTTTTCAAGGATGCTTTCTTGTATTGTTTTAAATCAGTGACTGTAAGTTTGTGAAGTAATACATGCATCATTGGGGAAAGAGTTACCTGAAATGTTTTATCATTGACATTTAGGTCACAGCTTGATGACAGAAACCAAAAAAATGGAGAATCTACATCAGTCAGAGATTGGATGCAAAATTAAGTGTCCCCAGAGATGCAATGAGATGCATACTGATTATAAATAACACTTGAAAGAAATTATTATTTACAAATATTTATAGTAAAGCAGTTTTCTTGTACTTATGTAAGCCTTATATAGCTTTGTATAACACTTTGATTAAGAAGGGTATTATGAAAACTAGTCATTACTCATTCAGTGATAGATTGTTGCCATATTCAGGAGTAGTGAGATAGGCTCTGGCTACCAAGACTGTAAATTGGACAGAGTGGGTACACAAAATCAATGAATGGATATAACGATTGATTTATCTTTTTGTTTTGTGAAATAAACAGAACAGTTTAAATTACTTTAGTTATATAGTACTATACACAGTTGCTGTTTTGTCTATTTTGTTGCTTAATGGGTTTTTTCCCAAATGTTTAACAAAAATGTGTGATTCATCACCATCTTCCCCTCCACAGTTTTTGACAGCTATTTTTGGAAATATTTAGCACATACAAATTCCGTAAATTTATTTGTGTGCTTATATATACTGCATATACATACAGTATATATATATATAATATATATATATATATATATACAGTATGCTGTATATATATGTAACATTTGGTATGTATACGTTTTTTTTGCAGTAAAAAAACATCTGTGAAAAACGTGCCTTCCATCCTGCAGGCAAACCATAACCCAAATCTGTCAGAATCAGTTATCACACATGCACACACCAATTTATAACATAGGTCAACAATGGCAGTGCTGAGGTGCCCTCACTGCACTGAAGAATAGATGTAGCTATAAGATACTAGTGGCAGACCTGCCAGACTTTTCTGATCATTCAGCTTTCATGCAATTGTTGCATCATTAAAAATACTTTTTAGTACTAAAATATTCATGTTGTTTCCAATAGAAAAACAAATGTTTATATTGTGTAAATAATACATAATTTCTTACAGTTTTTTAAAGCTAGAGAATTTTCTTTGTCCCAAAGCTGTCTGATGAACCTCATGTTAACTTTTTTTATCCCTTTCACTTCTTATGCTAGTGTTCATTTTCTTTTGTGAGAGTTTTGAAGTGCCAGATTAGGGCATTTCTTATTTTGCTTGTGAGCTGTTACACTCTAAGATTAGATGCATCAAAAAACTGAAATTAATACATGTATGCAAAAAATTGCCCTTCTCACACATTTCACACTAGAATAGTATACTAGCTTACACTATACAGAATGTGTTAAAACTTGTAAAGATATCTATATCTAAATCTAAAATGAAACTTAGTAATACGCAAATGTCAAATAAATTGTAGAAACTATGGGTGCCTGACAGTTCACCACAGATTCAATAGTTATAATCTTTTCTATATATGTGTGCGGTGTATATATGTATATATATATCTATTTATTTGCAGTATATGTA
>JANRMT010062813.1:18580809-18592839 GCA_026402145.1 Polypterus bichir lapradei | reverse complement strand
GTGTAGGTATTTTAGACTTAGTTTACTGTTCAGGTACCCATTTCCTTTATCGTTCCAACCATACCCCCATTAACATGTCTATCGAGGTGATCACCATCGATCAAAGAACTGTCACTTACCGAGTGGTTTCCATGCCTGGAGATGCCGCCTGCCTTTTACATTCTCTGTGTTACATATTGCACAGCCATATCAGGCTCAATCTTGATATCCGGAGGAACTTTGTGTCTTATGTATTGAATGACTTGGACAGGTTCAAGGTGTGGACTGATGATGGTACAGGAGGTAATTATACTACACAGGGGCATTATAAGAGTGAAATGCTTAAGCCCTTCACCTATGCTTCTGCATGTGAGTTGATGGCTGCCGCTGAATTGTTAGGTTGTCGCTTTCAAGTGTACCGGAATGGCCAAATATTTTACACCTTTGGAGAACCGCCAATGCCTCTTAAACATCTTAGATTCACAGGTGACGATTTGAGTAGTGGACACTTTGATGTTTATGAATGTTTCAGCTCTCAAAAGCTGGATGCGAAGTTATCGCTGAAGCCGATTGTATGCTTACAATGCTTGACAGATGCCAAATGTCACTTCAGCACAAGTCCTGCAAATACTAACGTAATTGAAACAAACCATGTAACTCAAACCGATTATGACAGCAGCAATCCAAGCTGTGAGAAAACAGTAAAAAGGAGGTGTGTCAGACGTCGTGATACATTTTCTGATGCAGCTAGATGGAAACAACTTCGTGATGCTGCCGCCAAATACTCGCAGAAAAATGCACAAGTTAATAGACACACTGTCGCTAAATACTCGCAGGCAAATCCACAACTTAATAGAGACGCTGCCGCTAAATACTCGCAGGCAATTCCACAAGTTCATAGAGACGCTGTCGCTAAATACTCGCAGGCAATTCCACAAGTTCATAGACACGCTGCCGCTAAATATTCTTAGGCAAATCCACAAGTTAATACCGGGAATGCCTGTTAAACATCTTAGATTCACAAGTAGCGATTTGGGTAGTGAACACTTCAGTGAGTGAAACCTGTTATCTTTACAACGGTTGACAAACACGGAATGTAACTTGAACACAACACGTCCTCCAAATACGAACCTGATTGAAAGAAATAATGATAATCAAATCCTTGGTGACAGCAACACTCATAACAGTCACAAAACAATTACATTGACAATCATGTTATGTTATTTTTAAAATGTTTCCTTTTCTTTTTCATAACTTCTTTAACACACTACTTCTCCGCTGCGAAGTGCGGGTATTTTGCTAGTTTAAAATAAAATACAAAAGTATGCCATTAATATCTGAAATGTTCAAAAAAGGGACAGATTTATTTCCAGCAAATATTCTAGCTGAATGTAAGGAAAGTGTCTGTTGGTATAAGTTCTCATTTACTAGTACTAAATTATTGTTTTTATAAGATACATATTGTGTGAATTTGTGTTTTTTATTATATATGTCTGACCTCAATGAACTAGTGTTCACTCTGTTACTTTGCAATTCATAAAGTACTTTACCTTGTTGCTACAAATTGTATTAACTTGACTCTTCATTGGTCAAATGGAAGAGAATCCATTTTTATTAAATTCAGTGCAGACACACGCTTAATGAAAACTCTTGTGAAATCTGATGAAATTTATTGGTATATAGCTCCCTTCCAAGTGGACAGGCAATGTGCTGAATGTTTAGATTAATTTGTCTAAATGCTTTTTTGAACACTGCCAAGCTACAAGTAATGTGTTTAAGAGAAATCTGAATTTGGCAGGACTTTATTGTTCATTATTGCTGAATGTCCCTGTAAATATCTCATAATAAAACTGCCTATATGAACTTTTGACTTTTTTAAATTAATGCTTTTAAAATGTATGTTTATCTAGTTGTATTGCAGACATGAGATGCAATGGAAAAAAAATTTAGGTAGCAATAAAGACAAATAAGTGTTGCAAGAGATGCACAAGGCCTGAGTAGTACATAGTTACAAGCTAAATAAGGCATGCCAGATTACAACAACAACAACATGTATTTATATAGCACATTTTCATACAAAAAGTAGCTCAAAGTGCTTTACATAATGAAGAATAGAAAGATAAAAGACACAGTAAGAAAATAAAATAAATCAACATTAACATAGAATAAGAGTAAGGTCCAATGGCCAGGGTGGACAGAAAAAACAAAAAAAAACTCCAGACGGCTGGAGAAAAAAATTAAATCTGTAGGGATTCCAGAACATTAGACTGCCCAGTCCCCTCTGGGCATTCTACCTAACATAAATGAAACAGTCCTCTTTGGATTTAGGGTTCTCACGGAAGGACTTGATGATGATGGTCACGTAGACTTCTGGCTTTTAATCCATCCATCATTGTTGGAGCATCATGATGTTTGAGTAGGTGGTGGTGGCGCAGGAAAACCGGAAAAAGAAACAAAAGAGAGAGTAGGGGTCAGTACGGATTTTAGAGCCACCATGAATAGTTATTATGATGAATTGAACATACTGAGTATCAGGATTAAGTTAAAGTGAAGTTATGAAAAGGCCATGTTAAAGTAACGTTTTCAGCAGTGTTTTAAAGTGCTCTACTGTATTAGCCTGGCAAATTCCTATTGACAGGCTATTCCAGATTTTAGGTGCATAACACTGCTGCCTCACCACTTCTTTTAAGTTTTGTTCTTGGAATTCTAAGGAGATACTCATTTGAGGATCTAAGGGTACGATTTGGAATATAAGGTGTCAGACATTCCGATATATAAGATGGGGTGAGATTATTTAAGGCTTTATAAACCATAAGCACAATTTTAAAGTCACAGGTAACCAGCGTAGTGACATCAAAACAGGAGAAATGTGCTCAGATTTTCTTTTCCTAGTTAGGATTCTAGCAGCTGCATTCTGCACTAGTTGCAAACGATTTATGTCTTTTTTGGGTAGTCCTGAGAGGAGTGCGTTACAGTAATCTAGTCGACTGAAAAAAACACGTGAACTAATTTCTCAGCATCTTTCAGTGATATAAGAGGTCTAACTTTAGTGATGTTTTTTAAGTGAAAAAATGCTGTCCTAGTGATCTGATTAATATGCGATTTAAAATTCAGATTATAGTCCACAATTACCCCTAAGCTTTTTACCTCCGTCTTGACTTTTAATTCTAATATATCCAGTTTATTTCTAATAGCCTCATTGTATCCATTATTGCCAATCACTAAGATTTCAGTTTTCTGTTTATTTAACTTGAGAAAGTTACTATTCATCCATTCTGAGATGCAAGTCAGACATTGTGCTAGTGAATCAAGAGAATCGGGGTCATCAGGTGCTATTGATAAGTACAGCTGTGTGTCATCAGCATAGCTGTGGTAGCTCACGTTGTTTCCTGAGATAATCTGACCTAACGGGAGCATGTAGATTGAGAAGAGCAGCAGACCCAGGATAGAGCCTTGTGGAACGCCATATTGGATATCATGTGTCTTTGAGTTGTAATTACCACAACTAACAAAGAATCTTCTCCCTGTCAGGTAGGATTCAAACCAATTTAAGACACTGCCGATTTCTAAGAATATTATGATCAATGGTGTCAAATGCAGCACTCAGATCTAAGAGGATGAGAACAGATAAATGGCATCTGTCTACATTCACCCGCAAATCATTTACTACTTTAACGAGTGCAGTTTCTGTGCTGTGATTTGTTCTAAAACCCGACTGAAATTTATCAAGAATAGCATGTTTATTTAGGTGGTCATTTAACTGCATAATGACTGCCTTCTCCAGAACTTTACTTAAGAATGGCAGGTTAGAGATGGGTCTAAAATTTTCAGGAGCCGAGGGATCAAGATTATGTTTCTTAAGTAGGGGTTTAACTACAGCAGTCTTAAGACAGTCTGGGAAGACCCCCGTATCTAATGACGAATTTACTATGTCAGATTAGTAAAATGTAGTGGTAAAGGCCATAATTAATAACTTGCAGGTTTTTAAACTATTTTAATACTGTATTTGTATCTAGATGGCAGATTGATACTTTGGAAACAGTATTTCCCTGCCCTGTTTTGTTCCAAGACCATAACTATAACACTAAATACCTTAGTTCCGTTACACAACTCAACTCTTTAATATTCTTTGCAGATTCTACTACAGTAAAGATACCACACTTTTGGGCATCTGAAGTATTGTTTTCTTATTCAGATTAGCACTTTTAACAGTTTACTTCTAAATTTTTATGGCTTATATTTTCATCAGATAAAACAAATGTTACTGATCTTTGGAGAGTTCCATTTTGTTTCAATTTTATCCATCCATCTTTCTCCTTTTAATTATGATTTTAGGGGATTTTTACTAATATCACACTCTAATTTCTTCCCGTATTAATAATTATTAAAAACTGAAAGTAGTATAAAAAATGTAACTTTTTTATTTAGTATCTGATAGATAAATCCTAGTTAATCAGAGCTAGAACCCTTTGTGATATGACTGACTTTCCTTACCCCAGTTGGACTTTAGCATATATGTTGTATCACATTTAGTTAACATCACTAATTTGTTTTGAATTTTTACGGTCTCTGTCACACTCATGTTATCATGTCGTTTGGGCATCCATTTTTAAATTTTATTTGGTATTTTCCATGGAGAAACAAAGAATACTAATGGCAGAGGGTTCCGGAGTGTAAATCCAACTACCTGAGAAAGCAGAGGCATGGTTAGAAATGCAGAATGACCAGAATACTGACTGCTTCATTGAAAACAGGTTTAGAAGGAGTAGAAAATGGATGTAGCTGGACTTGGGCTGAATGCCTTCATCATTATTATTGTTCCACTTTTCCTGGTGAGGTTCAATGTAGCAACACACTGAGCTGAGCTGGCTAGACATCCCTATTCCCAGGAATTTCCTCCAGCCCCTAATTGGGAATTTTCAGTTGCTTCCAGAGATGCTGATGAGATATTAAGCCACTAGAATATCTTGGGTGTCCTTTGGTGTTCCCACAGTAGGCTGTGCCCTGTACCCTTCCTGAGGTGATGGCTAGAAAGTTGTAGATGTGACACTAATCCACAAGAAGGGAGACAAAATAATTAAAGATTCATAAGCCTTATCTTTATACCATGCACTATTTTAGAAACAATTATCCGAAAAAAATTGAAAACTATTTATATCAAAGTATTACACTAAATAAAAGCCAACATAGGCTTATTATGGAGGATCTTGCCAAACCAATCTGTTAGACATTTTTGAATGGGGAACTGGATGAAAACTGGAATTCAAAATTGTTTATTACTAATATGAGATAAGAGGGAAATGCTCTGTATGGGTTGACTTTACCCGCAGAGTCCTAGAGGTTTCTTACTCCTAATTATTCTAACTTATGGTAATGATATTAATTCCAGTATAGGCAACAAACAATTTACATAGACTTGGGCAATCTTCAAGACTGGGCAAACACTAAGAAAATACAATTTAATGTAGGAAATTGTAAAGTGCTACATGCAGACAAAAGGAATATTAAGTATAACTGCAAAAATAGTCTTATGCAAAACAACCTCAGAAAATGATTGAAGGGTTTACAGTATGTTGAAACCTCATTCTCGCTGTCTAATTACTGTGCAGTAGCAATTGAAAAGACAATGTTGCAAAAACATTTAAATATAAATTAAGGAACTTTATGTTTGGAAGGTCTTGTAAGACTATATCTAGAGTAATATTCAGTTCTCATCACCAAGCAACAAAGAAGACAAAATAACTCTAGAAGCAGTGGCAAAAAGAGCAACCAAATGAATTCTGGAGTAGCAGGACATTTTCTACTTTAATCGTGAGCAGAAATGTTTGTTTTAAATTTTCAAAGGCATCACTAAAATTGATAGAGAAGAATTCTTTTGACTAAATACCAAATCACACTGTCAAGAACATTGGTGAAAATTAACGGGAAGTGCTTCTAAGACTGAACTTAGGAATCATTTCATTACACAAAGAATTGTGAGAATTTATGACAAATCACTGATACTTTAAAAAGCATCTGGATGAGATATTGCGACAATTTACCCATAAATTAATTAAACAAACTTAGTGGATTGAATTTCTCATTTGTCAGACTTTTTACATTCATACCCTGCATAGATTAACATGTTTGTAGGGCAGGCTACTAAACATACATGCTGTTTCAGATTTAAATAAAATAAAATAATTATATAAAGTAAATCTTCCCTAAGTATGAGAAGTTCAATAATTTGGGAGAGCCTCAGAGTAGAGTAGAGCTCCTCCAGATTTAAAAGAGCCAGTTGAGGTGGTTTGGGTATGTCAAAACTAGGTGGAGACCCTGTGGCAGACCTAGGGCATGCTGGAGAGATTATATCTCTTGGTTGGCTTGGGAACAACTTGGAATTCCACAGGAAGAGTGCTGCAGCCCTCATCAGGAAAAGTGGATGGGAAGATGAGATGAGTAAATTCTTATCTTGATAGATGCAGATGAGGCATTTCAACCAATAACAGTTTCATAATTACTTTTGTGAAGATGCACATTTTTTTTCTTATCTGATCTAAGTTTTGATTTAAAATGAGTGGTGTTTGTCAGGAAATTTAATTTAATGGTGTTTGTTTTATAATTATTATAACTGAACTTAAATACAATATTCTGATATTTTTCTATTGTTACATTTGTTTTGCTGATGTTAAAGAGTTTTCTTTGGAGTGACTTTTTATGTTAATTCAAAAGAGTACTAATTTCAGGTATCTACAAACAATAATACAAATCTTATTTTGACTGGTTATGAGATTAATCATTATTCTAATAGAAAACATCTCCCTTTGTTTATCGGTTTTATCTACATCAGTATTATAAGTTATAAGATGCATAGGAGTTCTTTATAGAACTTGAAATGCAATTTAAATTTAAGGCAGGTGATCGACCTCAGGCAATGGTCACCAAAAACCTCACCTGTTGCTGTTACTGGAAACGCTTAGTTTAGAAATGAAAAGAATGGCATACAGAGTGACAGGCACAATCCTACCTCCCCCTTCCATACACATCTGTAAGAAATAGAAAGTCTCCATTATTAGATGACAGATCTGTTTTGCTAAGAAGGTCTCAATGCCAAATGCTAAGAGCCCAGGGTGATCTTTGAGTCGCTGTTTCGGCTGCCGTTCCGCTTAATTACAATGTTTTTTAAAATTACAGATCAATCCCAGGGTAATTATAGCATTAGAGCCAGAGAATGAAGAACAGATTTTAATACTTTCTGGTATTCCGGGATTTTGAACTCTGCTGTTTGAACATGACAGCATGACGAGGCACTGATGAGCAGGTCAATAAAGCCTTAGGGCAAAAATAGTAATAATAACAATAATAGTAATAAGCAGGACTAGGTAATATAGGAGAATCACTATAATGTGATCCGCCTTGTACTGTAATACCCTCCAAGTCAGCCTGACCCTGTAACTCCTTGAACCAGTGATTACTAGATCATACTCACAGTGACAGAAATCCAGATTTCCTTTTATTTTGGGTTTGGTGTGGAGGGTAAGATTGACTTGCTTATTTAAATGTCTGTACATGGGATTGTGCAGTGACATGTTAACATCCCAAACTGGAGTACTTCCTCCTGGCTGCCAGCAAACATTAACAAAATGACATACTTCATATTGTGGAAAATGCAGAAAAATACAACAGATCAAATTAGATGCAGGTGCTTACATTCCTTAAATACCAACAAAAAGTGAAGTCAAATGGGATACAAGCAGCATACGTGAATCTAACATTTGTCCACAAGTCTGAATGCTACACTCTACTAAATCATTTAGTAGCAATTAGTGCATATTTGTTTATTTAAGTCATAATCAAGAATATCTAAAAAAAAAAAAACTGGTATAATGTTATGAAACACCAAATATTTACCAAGCTTTTCACAAAGCAGAGACCATTCATTAATATGAATATATTGGCAATTTTAGTACATATTTTTAATATTTTCCACATTAACTGTAGATGATTGTGTAATTTATCCTGAATTCCTTTATTATGTTTATTTAATTTTTCTAAGATTCAACAAAATAGTTGCTTTTGACAGTAAATTACCGTATACTGTTTTTTTAACAGGTTGCTGGAAAATCATTTTTCAAAATAACATCTGTGAGTTGCAAAATGAAATGAAATAAGGCAAACAATAGTGTGGTTAGTATGCCGAATGGCTGGAATGAAACTGGAGTTGTAGAGCAGCATCAAATTTTTTGTTTGCGCTGTTTTTCATTATGTTTACTTTGGCCATCTGTGTGTAGTGGAAATTAAGATGTGTTTTGATTTTCATCTTAAAATATGAAGAAAATAAAAAAACAAACCTCCAATGTTCAACATTACAGTTGGTTAGAATTACAGTTTTAAATTGATCTTTTACAGATTTGTTTAACTAAATTTTGAAACTCTGAACGGTTTTGTCTATTTAACACTATGCTCACAAACTTCAGGCAGTTTTGCATTTTATTATTTAAAAAATGTACACATACTGACTTTAAGTCCCTTTAGGACAACTTTTATTTGTAAGAATGCTTTTACAAAATAGCTGGATTTTGTATGGCCTAACCACATGTTGTTAGGCTGTCACATTAGGTTTCTTAACAGCTGTCTTGAATGTAGGCTATAATATCATTTAGTGTAACAGAAGAATGCAGTTTATACTGATTGAACTTGAGAGTGAAAAATGGTAATATAAAGACTATATAGTATAATCTTTGCAAGTAAAATATCTTTATTTTTTAAAAAATACAACATAAATATTAACAGGAGATGTTTAAAAACAATATGCAGCAGAGTTTCATTCAATATGAGCTTTAAGAATGTCTAATTTTACTGCTTTTCTGATTAGGTACATGTGTAAAATATGGGTCTGCTCGGCAGTTTCTGACTTGAAATTTGGCACATGGGTACTGTACTTCCCACCATAAGTCAGTTTTTTGACATGTAACGTTTGGTCTTTACCCACCATGGAGAGGCAAGGATGTGGGTCAGGTAAAGTGCATGCGGTATGACAGTGAACACAGTATCTCAGAGTGTGTGATGGCTAGGATGTTTCCTTTCAAACAAAGAAATCTGGGTATGATTCTCAACAAATGCATTGTACTTTTTCCTATACTTATGTATTTCTCTTACTAAATTTGCCATGGCCACAGGCCATCCAAAATAGGGTAATATTACAGAGTTATGTGTTGCAATTTGGAGTTATTAAACAGGAGTTTAAAATATAAAATAAAATAATATATGATAATATATTATTTGCAGTTACTTACTACATGTTCACCTTTCCACTTTCCCATCTAGGCCACCCCATAACTCAGCTAGATTAGCATTAAAATTAAATTTGCTGTTTGGATATGTAGCCACTTGCTTCCTATATTGGTTTATTTATTCAAATTTATTATCTTGCATCAAGGCCTATCTCCTGTCTGACAGCTATGTTCCCATAACTGGAATAAGTAAGACAAAAAATATCCCGTTGGGTTAATGCCTGCTTTTCCATATATTTTATCTTAAGATGAACTAAATCATACTATTCATAATAAAAAAGTACATAAATTTGTATCTTATCACATAAATTAAGAGCAAAGTTTCTAACCTTAATACTCAAAATAAAACAGCTAATGGATTAATCAATAACAAGCAAAAAAGAAATAAAGAGTTGTAATTAGCAATTATTATGTGATATAAAATTCATCAGAATACTTAATAATAAAATAATAATAATAATACATTTTATTTATATAGTGCCTTTCCCATGCTCAACGCACTTAAATTAGGAAGCTTAAATTAATTGCATCTCTGTGCAATAAGACACTCCAACACTTGAAAACAATCCAAAATGACATTTTGTCAAGCACTATAATTATCCAAAATCATAGGTGCTAAATTTATGCCAGATGGAAAGTCACATCATAATAAAAGGGTATAAATTGTGTTTAAAGAAATGCATGAAAATTATCTACCTTAATAAAAGGACAATTGCCTCTCTGTGTATGTTTGTGTATCTATGTGTCCATCTGGTTGCTAGGGTTAAGAATAATTTTTTAAAAATTCTCAAAACATGTTAAAAAAGGTAAAAAAATTTTTAAAATGATAACAAAAATACAAAATAAACTAATCAAACTTGTCTTAAATGCCTTTTCTGTTATCCAATGTTTTATGCTGGCAATAGCAGCATAGTAGTGACTTTCTTGCGCACACTCAGGCCACATGAAAGAAATTTATACTGTAGATGCAATGCTAATGACTAATAACTTTGCATGATGGGTAATGGAATAGTGAAAATAATGATAAATCAACAAGCATATTGGGAAAGCAAAGTCCTTACACGAGACTAGAGTTACAAAATGAGCTAACCGAAACCAATGTACGTACTTATTTCGGTGGTATGACACCATTGTCAGCTGCCATATTGAACTTTCCAACGTCACTAATTCCCCGACTTCCCGTGTAGGTAGAAGGCTGAAATTTGGCAGGCTCATTCCTTACAGCTTACTTACAAAAGTTAAGCAGGTTTAATTTCGAAATTCTACGTGTAATGGTCATAACGGTCAACAACGTCCGCCATGTTGAACTTTCTTATTTATGGCCCCATCTTCATGAAATTTGGTAGGTGGCTTCATGCGCTAACCAAAACCGATGTACGTACTTATTTCAGTGGTATGATGCCACTGTCGGCCGCCATATTCAACTTTCCAATGTCACTAATTCTCCAACTTCCCGTGTAGGTAGAAGGCTGAAATTTGGCATAGTCATAACTGGAACCTACTTATGTACATATATACCCGCCATAGCCTGCAGCTCGGTCTCCTTGTGAGGTGGAGTTGCGTCCCTCATCGTCACGCCTCCCACGTAATTGAGTGCCTACCCATATAAGGCCGTCCGTCAGCGGCAATCCAATAGAAACACTCTGCCGCTAAATATTCGCGGGTGAAGGACATCCCCATGTATATACATATACATACACACACACATATATATATGTGTGTATATATGTAGATATATGTATGTATAGATATATATATGTATGTATATATATATATATATATATGTGGATGTATGTTTGTGTGTATATATATATATATATATATATATATATATGTATATATGTATGTGTATATGTGTACAGGGTAGGATTCAAAAGTAATGAGCCTTTGTTCAAAAAGACAAATTTATTGAGCAAATCGGTACAACTAATTAATATTCTTCAAAATAGGCCCCTCCTGCATCAATACACTTTTGTAGGCGGCTTTTCCATGACTCGAAGGCGTCCACGTAGGCCTGTTCCGGGATGGTTGCAAGGGCTGCCTTGACATTTGCTTGGATGTCCTCGATCGAGTCGAAGCGTTTTCCTTTCAGCGCTGATTTTAAGCGCGGAAACAAGGAGAAGTCAGAAGGCGACACGTCCGGACTGTAGGGAGGCTGGGGGACCACCGGAATGTTCACCCGGGCCAGGTAGGCCGTCACGATGAAGGTGGTGTGGCTGGGCGCGTTATCGTGGTGAAGCTTCCAGCTGTCCTTGATGTCCCTTCGCTTGCACGCGATGCTTCTTTTCAGCCTTTTCAGGACTTCCAAGTAGTAAGCAGCATTCACGGTCTGTCCTTGCGGGACAAACTCGTAGTGAATGATCCCCTTCACTCTGAAGAACTTGATCGCGAACTGCTGCTCTAACGAACTTTCCATTCCGCCGTGTAACGCACTACCGCACAGGGGTTCCCATCAAGGCCGATCCTACTGCTCCGAAAGCTTGGAGCGGTAGGAGCTCCGTTGCGTTGTGAAGCCAACACCCACTGTCGCCGTCACTGGCAAGTGGGGCACGCGGCAAGGTACGTTCGCGTCAGAACAAAATGAGGCTCATTACTTTTGAATCCTACCCTGTATATATGTTTATATATGTGTATGTGTGTGTATATATATGTGTGTGTATGTATTTATGTGTGTGTATGTATGTATGTGTATGTATATGTATGTGTGTATATATGTAGATATGTATATATACATATATATATATATATATATATATATATATATATATATATATATATA
>JANRMT010062813.1:18555866-18574178 GCA_026402145.1 Polypterus bichir lapradei | reverse complement strand
AGTGACAAAACAATTACATTGACAATCATGTTACGTTATTTTTAAAACGTTTCCTTTTCTTTTTCATTACTTCTTTAACACACTACTTCTCCGCTGCGAAGCGCGGGTATTTTGCTAGTTACTAATATTATCAAAGAAACTTTATTTTTTTTAAGGTTGAATGTTTTAAGCCTGTTTATTTCAGCAAAAAATAGTGCATTAATAGTTCATGTTAAAATACATCATGTTTAATACTCCACTGAAGTTTGTGTCAATTTCTTTAAACTTGACCATTCAGTGAAGTTTGATTCAGACTTTTGCATACAGCTGTATATATTAAAAAGTCATTTTTAACAAACTAGGCCCAGTTACTTTTTTAAATGAAAACAAAAAAACTGTTTTCAAAGCATATCTAAAATGAAAGAAGTACTGATCCAGCGTAACTTTATTCTGTATTGAGTTTTGATAGGAATTGCTGGGACAAATTAATTCATAATTATCCCATATACCTGTTAAAGCAGGATGTGGATCCTATTCCGAACCTTATTTGCAATTTGTCCCATAAGATAAAGTTTAATTGAGGTGATAACATTATTCAGGGTGAACATTCACTGTTATATTTTTTAATATAAATCATATCAGAAGGGGTGAATTACCCCCTGAAGATGTTTATATAAAAGTAGCATATGTGGAGCATGTTTCAAAATAGGACATGTACCACAGGATGAGAGAAAAAATAATGAGGCTATGTCTTATAAGGTTAAAAGGAAGGAAATAATAAAACTTTGCAAGAGAAGACCATTTTTGTTAGTTTTTCATTCAAAATATCATTTAGCCAGTTATTCTTCATATAATTTACTATGGGGGAAAAGGATGTTTAAGATAGAGCTGCCAGGCAAGAGGAAAAGAGGAAGGCCTAAGAGAAGGTTTATGGTGAGAGAGGACATGCAGGTGATGGGTGTGACAGAGCAAGATGTAGAGGACAGGAAGATAATGGAACAAGGTGATCGGCTGTGGCAACTCCTAATAGGAGCAGCCAAAAGAAGAAGAGGTATTTTCAAAGCTGGAACAAACTTGAATGTTTTCCCAACTATACAGTATACTCTACCTTGAAACCAAACTAGATTTATATTACCTATGATGATTTTTCAGGTACAAATGATTTCATTTTATTGCATTTTTGTCCTCTTTCCTTTTCTACATGTTCCCATTGTCTTAAAGCATGTCATTCCCAACCTAAAACCAATCTATCAGAGTAGTTACTCATGATTGTTTGCATGCAGCATAGGAGAATCCATCATTCCCCTGCTTCCATGATTGCTTGGTGCCATGTATGGATCACAGAAAGATAAGACAGTCACTGAACCTACAACTAAGCGTACTGTATCACTAAGAATGTAAGAAATTGCACAAAATACATGGCAGGTACCTTGTCATGCTATATCATCAAGACGTTTTTTTCAAAAGTTGTCAAAATTTAATCTTTAACTACATCACTTCATGTCTGTCTTGGATGCACTTTAACAGTCTCCACAGGAGACTGACTATGTAACTGGAAGAATTCTTTTGGATCAGCTTTATCTTAGACAATTCTGTATACCTGAAAAAGTTCCATGCTTACCTCTTTTCATTTTAAAATCAAGAGGTTCTGTCGGACCAGGACATACAGTATAATTTAATTAGATGTCATGATTCTGAGTTTTGTTTCGTAAGAATAAATTTTATTTATTATTTATTATATACACCGGATTTTATTGTCATTTTTATAGTTTCCTTGATGACATCATTTTTGTGCATTTTTCTGGGAATCGTTTCATGATAGCAGCAATGCTGTTTGTGGTAAATGCAATTGTGATGGGTTATGTGTTCCAACAGCAAAGTATTTAAAGATGACACTGCAGAGCCATTTGCATCTAA
Source organism: Polypterus bichir lapradei (assembly GCA_026402145.1). Classification (NCBI taxonomy): domain Eukaryota; kingdom Metazoa; phylum Chordata; class Cladistia; order Polypteriformes; family Polypteridae; genus Polypterus; species Polypterus bichir. Next base: position 18,572,282 of record JANRMT010062813.1, on the reverse strand, counting down.
GTCTTTGCATATTTTCAAAACAAACGACTTGTGTACAGTAGTGATTTAAGGAAAGGTTACTTTGGTTGTCAGAGCATTTGCTTCGAATCCACTATTTCTGAAGTTGGTCATAGCATTTTTTTTCTTTGATTTCCTAGTTTTTCCCACATGTACCTCAACAATTCTCTTGATTATTCCCTCTGGCGAGGTTTATTTCACAATCATTTTATTTAATTTGTCCATCTGTTGAAAACCCAAAGATACCTCTCTTTGTACAGAATCCAGTGCAGTCTATATTTTTGTATTTTCTTCACATAATACTAAGATGGAGTTTTACTTGAAAATTGTGGAGTCTCCAGATACCATCCTTTAACTTAGTGGTTCTCAAGTTCAGACCCGGGAGCCTCCTGTGGCTGCAGGTTTTCATCCCAACCAGTTTTTGCTTGTAAGTGGACTCTAACCTTAATTAAGCAAGGTGGTAGTTTTTAGTTTAGTTTCTTTATTTTTGGTATCAGTCCCATAATTATAAACTGTATATGCTAACTACTTACAGTATAATGCAAGACTTTACGTGCATTAGATTAAAAACAGTTCATTCTTTTTGCTTTTTAATAATTTGTTCATTTTCAATTTTCTGGTTCTTTAAACTGTTATTTACAAATAAGCACACACGTGACTAATAGTGAAATCACTTACCTTCAGGGTCTGCATGGTGGCGCAGTGGTAGCGCTGCTGCCTCGCAGTAAGGAGACCTCGGTTCACTTCCCGGGTCCTCCCTACATGGGGTTTGCATGTTCTCCCCGTGTCTGCGTGGGTTTTTTCCGGGTGCTCCGGTTTCCTCCCACAGTCCAAAGACATGCAGGTTAGGTGTGTTGGCGATCCGAAATTGTCTCTAGTGTATGCTTGGTTTGTGGGTGTGCGTGTGCCCTGCGGTGGGCTGGCGCCCTGCCCGGAGTTTTGTTCCTGCCTTGCGCCCTGTGTTGGATGGGATTGGCTCCAGCAGACCCCCGTGACCCTGTGTTAAGATATAGCAGATTGGATAATGACTGACTGACTGACTTCCTTTCAGCCTTCCATTTTGTTTGCACCAGTATCTACTCAACTCAACATTAGTTGTCAATAGCCAAATACAATTAGGAGGGCAAATTCCTAGGAAAAAATGAATTAAAAAGAAAATGAGAAAACAGAATTAAGCATTAAAAGATAAAAATCAGTTTGGAATGGTCTATACAGCACTTCCATGTAAATTACACTATAGGGATACCTCAGGAAATCACTAAACGGAAGATTTTACAATATAGTACTATATATTGTACTGTACAATAATGTAGAAATAAGTTAATGAATTTATATAATATTTATTATGTGTATAAATTAATGTATAGTAAAATGAACAGTACATTAAATAAAGTGAACATTTTCAATAACATTTAATTTGAAACTAAACACATTGTGTCAAATTCAGTAAACAAGCTTCATAAATAGACAGATTTGTACAGGGGTAGGTTACTACCTTGGTGCACATCAATCTTTACATATCTAATGTGCATGTGTTGGTGTGTTCATTTGTTTCTATACATCATCCAGCATGTGCTCTGGTAGAGCAAGCTAGCTCTCAGTAATCTTCACCTATAAATATCTTTGAATATGTAAGTGTGTGTGTGTGCATTTATATTTTGTGATTGTATGCATTTTAAGGAAAACATACCTTTAGGGGGTGTTTACATTAACAAATATCATCTGTTTGAACCCTGACTGAAGACTAATTGTTCCTGAGGTTTGAGTAGAGTCTATGATGCCCCCAGTGGCCACAACTTCAGATAATCAGCCTTATTTCCTGCTTTGTGACCGTTATACCCATGAGGTGGGAAAAAAACATCAAAGGAGCAGACAACACAGCTGAGGAGACGACAACCCAGACCATAGAGGTCAGAATGGGGATAGAATTTGGTGTGTAGAGTGCAAAGGGCCTTTGCACTGAAGTGGAAATGTAAGACGCACTAACTCCCACAAATGAAACAGTGACATCCATAGGTCTTTAAGCTCTGCTTGCCTCAGCCTCACTGTGTTGTAACAGCAACACAGATGGCAAAGGATGCTTCTTTAATAATAGAGGATTCCAGGCTGTCAAGGTGCCATAGGAAAAAACAGAAAGCTTGCCCTGCACTAAGATGGGAGTAACCAATTACAACAAGTGAATAGGGCCATGCATCCAGATGTCTCCATCACCCTTAGCCTCATTAATCAACAGAGACCAAAGGAATGAAAAGGAAACATACAAGCTGAAGATACATGACTTAAGTTTGCTCTGTGATTTTAAAGGAAAGGAAGTAAACACTTTGAAAAGGATTGGATGTGCTTTGGGTGCTAGGAGATAAGACTGAAAAGAGCTGCCAGTTATCCTCACTTATACATTTCATTGGATGTGTGTGCTTGCATGTGTCTTTGTGCATGAGTACATTAATATTTTATGATTGTATATATTTGAGGAAAACAATCCTGTGGGAGGTTTTTCTTTAATTAAAAACATCTGTTTGAATCCTAACTGAAGTGTAAGTAAACATACCTTGGGTGTTGGGGGGTCTGTGATGCCACCTAGTGGCCACAATTTAAATAAATAATGAATGTATCTCAAAAACTTCTCATACAAAGATTTTTCAAATCAGAAGACCAGGATCAGTAAACAGAGCAGACTACAGAAATCCCGGATAAGTGAAACAATTTCTATAGCAGTTATTATTGGACATTGGTCAAAGCGTTATTGAGGAATATAGGGATAAATACTGAACCAAACTGAATCAAAAGCAATAGGTCTGGAGCCTGTGACAAGACAGACATGATACAAGAAGATGATGTTCATGTTTGAAGAAGATAGATCAATTGTTTCTAAAGTTATTATTGTACATAGATCTCTATGATCAGGACAGATATCTCAGAATCCACACTGCAAATATTTGTATCTTTGCTAGGATGTTGTAATGAAATTTTCTGATGAAAATTGGAATTTTAAGAAGTGAAAATTAATTTTAATTTTGAACAGACACGCATATACACCATACTAAAATCAATTTTTCTTGATGTTTTAAAAAAATCATAGATTCCGAATTCCAGGTTAACTTAATAAGTAATTTTTGACCGCGTCACCAAATATCCATTTACATGGCACTAAAAAAGAACAACTAAATAAATAATGAGATCAATTAGAAAAACTAACTGATCAGCTTCATCCATTTTTTATTCATATATATATATATAAAAAATATGTGTGTTTTCTTTCACATACACAGATCACTTTTTTTATTTATTTTTTTGCTGTCCCTTCAACATTTGTTACTGCTTCAGTTTTAGTGTCTTAAAAATAATGATCCTCTGAGCTCAGGTCCGACATGCTGTCGTCTTCTTCCCATGTGAAACATTCATTACATACCTGTATCTGCATTATTGTCTCCTGTGTAATAACCAGCTTGGAATACAGTTTTGTAATTCCAACAGGCTTTGCCGTCAGAGTTAAAGTTCAGAATATAACTGTAACAAACATTTATTAAAAGTTTAAGTAAATTATTTTATATGAATTAGATTCATCTAATATTGGAGTTGCTTGTCCAAAAACTCCTGGTTTTTAAAGATTGTCCTTTCTTAACCTATGCTAGGTTTGTTTAGAATCCTGTTCTCAAGCATGTACTCTTCTAATTTTTGCTGGTTGGGATCCTTTTATATAAGAAAGAGTTAAAGCTTATTTTTATATATTTAATGTGAAATATTGTTTTGTAAAGTGGAGTATGCATGCTAAAGTTTTATTAATATCATCTTCAGTTTTATTATTGTTAAATGCTTAATACCATCAGCCCAACAAGTTTTCTTCAATGCTTCAGTGTTAGAATTGCCTCTGACCTGTCTATTTCAAAATCATTTAACATGCAGTATGTTTTAATTCATACTGCTTGGTTTCAGCATACCAAATGACCTGATGAAGTTGAGATTTAATTTATATCGTCTATTATTATTATATTTGTATATAGTCTATTATTAATTTCAAGCATCAGTTAAAAACACATCTCTTCAATGAGTATTATTCTTCTTGATGTATGTAATTGTATTGAATTGTAAAGTGTCCTTGAGTGTATGAAAGGCGCTACATAAATAAAACTTATTATTACTATTTTTATTAAGATCAAGCCAAAAAGGCATCATGCTGTGCCATAGGTGCTAAAACTCTGTGCACCAAAACAGTTGAAGAGTTTTATTCAAAAGCACAAGTTTACAGGTTTAGTCTTTACCATTAAACTTATCAAATCAGTTACTCTGAATTTGGTTCAGATATTAAGTTGTATAAACAAATTTGTTGCATAAGTATTGTTCTATGGATTTTATTATATAAACAGTGTATAAGGAAATTTGTTGCAATAAAAGATCAATACTCAAATATTGTTACTAATTCATATTACCGCTCTAGAGTATTGATTGCTGGTGAAGCTGATAATATTGTATAAAAAGTGAGAAAGCATTAACTTTTATTGCTAGCAGCCATTAGATAAAAATTTACAGTACATATAGTCCTCTTGCCTTTTATTAACATCAAACTTACATATTAACTTGGATAGAAATGCAAGTATGTAAATGTTAAAGTGTGAAAGCAGTCATCCAAAGCAGGGGAATATCTACCATCATACCTGTTCTAATTGCTAGTAATTAAAATGTCAGAGAACACTAACAGAGTTGGGTCTCGACCCCTACGTTTCTCTCAGCTGGATTTCAGTGCTTTGGGCTATTGGAAAACAGACTGCTTTTTGTAACAGGTTAAGCTAAAAACCAAGGAAAACCTGTAATTTTTCCAATTACCATGTATGTTAAAAACTTCCTTCAACTAATCACTTCAAAATGAGGCTCAAATATCACCTTCTTTAGAAAAAGTAATGAGGAGTGAATGTAGCATTTCCAGACATTTCTAGGAATAGGGTTGCATGTCACGTATTTATTTATTTATTTTTTTGGTTCTTTGTTTCACCTTATACAATTTATTGTATTAGAAATGTGTTAGTTTTCACTTACCCCTTGGGGTCAGAGCACCCCTGGAGCAATTGCAGGTTAAGGGCCTTGTTCAAAAGCCCAGCAGAGTAGGATCTCTTTTGGCAGTGACGGGGATTCGAACCGGCAACCTTCTGGATACCAGAGCTAATCCTTAGCCTCAGAGTCACCATTCCACCCCAATATTTTGCTCCTAAACAAAAAGCTGAAGCTAGAATTTGTATGTTTTGTGTCATTCAACAATACAGGAAAGCTTGATATAATAAAATTGCTTTAAATATATCTTTATGTCTCCAACAGCTTTTAGTTTTCATGTTGTTTGAATATATATATACAGTTGTGCTTGAAAGTTTGTGAACCCTTTAGAATTTTCTATATTTCTGCATAAATATGACCTAAAACATCATCAGATTTTCACTCAAGTCCTAAAAGTAGATAAAGAGAAACCAGTTAAACAAATGAGACAAAAATGTTATACTTGGTCATTTATTTATTAAGGAAAATGATCGAATATTACATATTTGTGAGTGGCAAAAGTATGTGAACCTTTGCTTTCAGTATCTGGTGTGACCCCCCTCTTTACAGCAATAACTGCAACTAAACATTTCCGGTTACTTTTGATCATTCCTGCAACAGTGGCGTGGAGGAATTTTAGCCCATTCCTCTGTACAGAACAGCTTCAACTCTGGGATGTTGGTGGGTTTCCTCACATTAACTGCTCGCTTCAGGTCCTTCCACAACATTTCGATTGGATTAAGGTCAGGACTTTGACTTGGCCATTCCAAAACATTATCTTTATTCTTCTTTAACCATTCTTTGGTAGAACGACTTGTGTGCTTAGGGTCGTTGTCTTGCTGCATGACCCACCTTCTCTTGAGATTCAGTTCATGGACAGATGTCCTGACATTTTCCTTTAGAATTCTCTGATATAATTCAGAATTCATTGTTCCACCAATGAAGGCAAGCCGTCCTGGCCCAGATGCAGCAAAACAGGCCCAAACCATGATACTACCAATACTACCACCACCATGTTTCACAGATGGGATAACGTTCTTATGCTGGAATGCAGTGTTTTCCTTTCTCCAAAGATAATGCTTTTCATTTAAGCAGTTCACCATGGCACTTTCCTAAGCTTGCAATTGTTTCATCATTATTGCAAAACCTGTGATAAGTATTTCACAGACTAAATACTCTTGTCTGTAGACATTGCTATTCATATTAATGTGTTAATATGGCATAGGCACATATACCAGTCATATATGTCTGATAAGCCTTAGATCACCCAATACCAGTGTGTGAGAGTCCGTGCACCAGGAGTGCAAAACTGCAGTAGTCTTAATGCTGACAAATGATCCTTGACCAAATATTATAGTTAACAACTTTATTGGAGTCCAGTCTCTTTTGTCTTAAAAATGCCTGGTCCTGATACCTGATTCATACATGGGAAGCACATCTCAGTAGAAGCTGGAAAGTGTCAACATACTGTAATCTTTCTGCATCATCTGTTAGTCCATCTTTGCAAATTCTCCAATGGGTCACAGAATTGTTTATATGACTGACAGACATATTGTTGAGGTATCTTTGGCAAGTTGATGTGGTAGTACAAGAATTTCAAGATCAGCCATAATCTGAGTCTACTTGACTACATTTTGTAGCAAACTCAAAAAGCAGATATGTAGTTGTGAGTGTAACTACTATAATGGATTTTTATAGAAAATATGAGTAGATATTGCAGCTAGAGATGAGTCATTAAAGAGAGACAAAACACAAGAACATCACTTTCATAATAAAAATATCCCAAAAGGTGTTACCACTTAGATTCCTGAAATTTAAGGATAAAGAAAATGGGGTATGCTGCACCAGCAAAAAAAGGTTCATTACTGTTTGGGAAGTCATATCCCTATCTGTCCGCACATACATATGCTCAATTGGGGTTTGACAGGAAACAAAACATAAGGTGGGAAAACAACTCTCCACAGGGAAACAATTTGACACATGGGACATATACAGTATGTATATTCTTAAACCCACTCATACACACAGGCACAATTTACAGTTGCCAACTAGCCTCACCTGCTCATCTTTGGGGAATGTGGGAGAAAAACTTATTTCTCTTACTGGTCTTTTTGTGCTTTGTTTTGTACACTATTTACAATTAATTACCCCCAAACAGGAAGATCCAATGGTTCAAAACTCACTTTTATAGATATATCAGTGCAGGAGCCACTTGAAAGCTAAGGTATTACAAAAAATTCAAGACAGTGATTTGTTTCTGCCTAAAGTACACTTTGGTATTAGAAAATTTAGAAATTTGTATATTGACAGTATACTTGCATACCTGCAACAGCCGTACCCCATATAACCTTTCAAGAAAATGTTTATTTTCCTAAATGCAATTTAAAGACTGATAAATACAATCTTGGTTGACTTTTCTAAACTTCCCTTATTATCCACTGTAGAAATTATACCTTCTAGCTGCAGTAAAGATATACATAGTTTCTCCAACCTATACCAGTCCTTTCAAAAGTGTGTACTTCTTGGTAATCTGAGAAAGCACTGGGAAGAGGACCTTTAATTTGATTGTCAGATAATAAGTAAAACCTAGCCCTGGGTAAAATACACATTTCCTTAATCTGTATGTAAAATTTCTCTAAATTCAAGACAAGACCATACTTATGAGTGCTATCACAATGTGTCTACTTCATATTTACAGCTTTTGATATATTTCCTCGCTCAGAAATTATTAAAATAAAATCCGTGCTTGGTTATAACAGTAATTTCTAACTCTCTAAGAGCTGTGTGTGTGTTAACACCTGAAAGTGCATCAGTACTTAATGAGCATCTTTTTCTGATAACTTACACTACACCTCTAGCATACTGTTTTATATTGCTCAACTGGAAGAAGGTGTAATATAAATATGATGATACCTAGGCTGTTATCCAAGATAGAAAAGGTGAGCATCCGGTTTTGATATAAACATTCATATCAATAGATCATAATACACAAGCATAGGAAGAGAGAAATTCAAATAATGAAGGGTTAACACAGTGTTACATTACAAGGCTTTGAAACTGAGTAAAGATATCTGGCGTCTTGGAGGTTAATTGTGAGGAAAGCATGATAACAGGTTGGTTTGAATTGATAATTGTAAATGTTAAAAGCAGAACATTTACAATGTCAAAAGAGGATAATTTAAGAAACTTGCTTATTCACGCCATTCTCTTAAGATCACTAAGTAGAGAATAGCAACAAACTAAGCAAGAGACAATAGAGGTTTAATTGCCCGTTTATTTCTGCTTTGGAGAGAGAGAAGTAAATTCAGACTCTGTCAATGGACTATGCTTAGGTGTATCATAAATTGTATAAATTTGATGAAAGAAAGAAAGAGATGATCATAGCATTCATGGAGACTGATTTTATTTCCTAATTTGTGTAGATATCACTCTACTGCCCTGAATAATGATCAAGCTGGGTTTTCTTCTGTACATAATAAGCTATAGCCCAAATTATCATGCTTGGTAATTGGTTACTCAGTTGCTTGTTGTCTACCTGAAGGTATTATAAACAAGAAAACATTAGATTATTATTAGGATTAATTTTGCTTTTAAGATATCATTGAAAATGCTCATATACCTTTTAAAATTCACAGTGCTGTCAGGATAAATTGAATGTGCATGTACATATATGTAAAGATCATAAACATTAGATCAGACTTTAAAATACACCACAAAATCTTAAGGTTTACAGGAAATCTTCTGTGCATACATATTTACATGTTTTTGTCATTCATCTTTGTCCTCAAGGTTAAAACATTAAACACACTGTGGATAGTAGTTTTAGAAAAATGTCTGTTTAAAGGAACACCTCATATGTTTTGCATGTAGCATATTTCCATGTATAATATATATTCTTTAACTCTCTTAGCCAGTCTAATTCAAGGCCAGAGAAAGACCGGTTCTATCCTGGTTTGAAAGAGGCCAATCTGTCACAGGGCATTCCACTCATAAAGGGACAATTTAGAGTTGGAGGGAGGATGACTGATGTAAACTCATGGGAAATATGCACACAAGCAAAGGACAGGCTAGAAATTGAACCCAGGACTCTGAAGTTGTGAGGCAGAAGCACTTACATGGTTTACATTGCACATTCTTAACTCAGTTTATTTTCTCACTTAGAAAAATAGCACAAAATCTTCATAAGACCAAATTTAATTTTTTGAAAATTTCTGACTTTGCAGTCTTTACATTCTTTTTTTATATATATATATTGTGAATCCCAGGGCGCGTATAGCCCCCTTAACCCTGACACAAACAGGCAAACACAAATATTGTTCAGCACACACATTTTATTTTAAGTGAGGCAGTGCTTTCCCTTTGCTCCCCATTACAAAGCACAGTACACAAGCACAATCACAACCCTTTCTTCTCTCTCTCACTCAGTCTGCCACCTCTGCCCCTCTCCCAGCAAGCTTCATCTTCCTCCTCCTGACTGTGGCTTGTTCTGTGAGGTAGCTGACTCCTTTTTAAGCCACACCTGGGAGAACTTCAGGTGAGTCGTTAGGGGGGTCTGAAATCACTTCCATGTGTGGTGGAAGCCCAATATTGGACTGTGCAGCTCCCCCTGACGGCATCATCGGAACCCAACAGGGCTGAACAGACCAATACTGAGTCCCAAATAGCCCTGTGGGTCTCAGAGGGGCCATTACACCCCAGGGCCCTGCCAAATAGCAGTTTGGGGGAGATAATGCCCTTCAAAAGCCATCTCCCCCATTAAGGAAGCATCCCGGCTGGGGACACTTAATAATGCTGTATTGAGTGAAACATTCTAATGCACTGCATCCCCTGTTTCGCCACAGTGTTGACAGTGATCTTACAGACAAATGGGATATGCAAGTTTATGCAAATGAAGGCCTTCTGCAGAAGCAAAGTGAAAGGAGCAATGTTTTGCCAAAGCACAAAGAAGACACATTTAGCAAGGTCTTGCCATGTGCAGTGGATGTGAGCGTAGTCAATTTTGAGCAAATGATCCAGTAAGAAAGGTATTTTAAGTATATTAAACTCTTTCATCCTATCTACAACCTTCTGCAAATGTCAAAGTGGGGGCTACAATTTCCATCATACAGTGTGCTGCTTCTGATGATTTCATCAGTGCTTATAAGTTTAAATAAAAGTGCCATGTCATCGAGGGAACCAAAACAACAGCAGATTTTTTTTTTCTGCAACCACTTTGGGATAACAAGATAGATAGATAGATAGATAGATAGATAGAGACTTTATTAATCCCAAAGGGAAATTCACATAATCCAGCAGCAGTATACTTATACAAAAAACAATATTAAATTAAAGAGTAATACAAATGCATGTAAAAGCAGACAATAACTTTGAATAATGTTAGCATTTACTCCCCCGGGTGGAATTGAAGAGTCGCATAGTGTGGGGGAGGAACGATCTCCTCATTCTGCCAGTGGAGCAGGACAGTGACAGCAGTCTGTCGCTGAAGCTGCTCCTCTGCCTGGAGATGACACTGTTCAGTGGATGCAGGGAATTCTCCATGATTTTCAGGAGTTTGCTTAGTGCCCGTCGCTCTGCCACAGATGTTAAAAGTGGTTTGAGTCGCACCATTTAACAAAGTCTTTGATTAGCTTCCTGTACTCCTCCTCTTGCCCACTCCTGATGCAGTCCACAAATAGGAGTGTCGTCAGCGAACTTTTGCCCGTGGCAGGACTCTGAATCGTATTGCAAGTCTGATGTATATAGGCTGAACAGGACCGGAGAAAGTACAGTCCCCTGTGGCGCTCCTGTTTTGCTGACCACAATGTCAGACCTGCAGTTCCCAAGACGCACATACTGAGGTCTGTCTGTAAGATAGCTCACGATCCATGCCACCAGGTGTGAATCTACTCCCATGTCATTGTCTTATTGGATTAGAGAGTTTATATTAGAGCAGTGTTTCTCAACCTATATGGCTTCAAGACCCAGTTTTACCTTTTTAAGTTCATGGACGACTCACTAACAGCATTAGAAGAATGGGGCAAGAGAGTCCCCTTGGTGATGTGAGTGTGCATAGAAATTGTAGATTGCATCAGATGACGGGAGGATGGGGGTGTCGTCACATGTGTAAATAAATCTGACATAAATTGATTACACTACATTTTTTTATCAGTGCATAAACTTGCGTTTTCGAAAAAGCCAACACTGTTGTCTTCCTGCCTATCATCAGTAAGTTTGCAATGCTAATCACAAATGGCATTAAGTGGTTTTTGAAGTTAATAAAATGCAAAGAGGAAATAAAAGAAAACAACATGGGAAAGGTGTCATATGAATAAAATGTATTATTATTAATATTATTAACACCACAAATTACCTGATGGAGCCAAGCCACAATTAAACAGAATGAAAGGCAATTTTTTCTATAGCTGAGTAAGTAGAAGTAATTCATAACTTAAGTTTTTCTGGTGGTAGACATTTATTCAATCCACGGCATACTGAAGTGGTAATATTTTTATGCTTTGATGGTGATGGAGAGTTGAGATTTGTAGCAGTTTCTAGCTTTGAATGAATAAACTTTAAATCACCTTTATAACATTATTAAATATAATTTTAATACAGAGTTCTTCTGCTATCTCTTGCACACCAACACAACCAAGGACTATATATGGTATGTTCAAACATAAGCGGATCAATTGAACTATTAGTTCCAGGTAGTAAAAAAAGTACAAATTTTGTATACAGAAAAATACTTAATTACAATGTACAGTACTTCTGATACATCTGTTTACCCAATGTCACTATAAGTGAGGCCCGACAGAAAATTTCCCGGGCAAAGCCAGGTAACACAGCATAACATTCTCACAATGCTTTGTTAATTTGGGGAATAAACTAACTTCCTTCTAACCTTTTATTCTGTCTGGCAATACACACAATAAACACACATAAATCTTATACTCTTTAATACACTTAGGAATTTTTATTGTGAATTCTTTCTCATATGCACCTCGCAGTTCCAAAGATGTGGAATGTCCTACCCAGTCCTGTTTCTCTGTTTTCACAGGGTTTCTCTGTTGTCTCTGGGTACTTCTGTTTCCTCTGACATCCTGAAAATGCTCATAATTGGTTGATTGGCAGCTCTGAATTAGCACTATGTGAGTGAGAGTGGCTGTCTGTATGAGTCCCAGTGATAGATTAATGTTCCATCCAGGAATGCAGGTTCCCACGCTGAAAAATGGAATTAGAAACAAAAAGGTTTAACAACTTTGCAGTGCCTCAATGAATTAAGTGTTCAGTTAAGTGTTGAATTAAGTGCTTCTCTGTTTAAATAAGAGCTGATTAAAGTTTCAAAAGTCATTGATGATAAAGATTCTATGGATGGATTTACACTTGTTTTTAGCAATATCCCATCCTGGCAAATAAATGAATTGGATAAATAGGGCACACACACGCACAGCATGTGGAATAACAAAAAGTGTAAGATCAGTGCAGAAGACAGAGAGATGATATTTAAGCTGGTTAATGCATTAGATGAATATTTTCTGAACATTTCAACATCAGTTGTATTCCCACTTTCAGTGGTTTTGCTCCATCTAAAACAGGCTGCTGGTGATTCTCCTGACAAAAATTTCATGATAAACAATTTCATAAAGTTTGCACTACATTAAATAATAAAACTACTTAGCAGTCATAGCCCCACAATGACATACTGTTTTTGCTGTTCTGACACAGCTGTTAACTGTTTCTAAAGACAGATGTGTATTGGAAAATGGACACTTGCATACCATATGCAAATTAACATTAAAAAAAAAAAACACCAGGAAGTGATTATTTCAAAATGACAATATGGATGTATCAGCTTCATGAAAATGCCTATGTGTGGGTTCTTGTTCTATATGTTAAGATTTAATTACCAAGTTTATCGTTTTGTAAGGAACTGGGAAGCTTATTTAAACTTAGTTTAACAGGATGTATTCTGGGTAAATCAAAAGAGTTCAGCTTCATCTCATCCTCATCCCTTCCATTCCCAATTCCCCACTCAGAAGCAGCAGTGTGTTGGTTACCCAAATCCAGACAGACATGCACTTGTGTGGTCTGAATGCATGTGTTCCTTTATTGTAAAGCATGGTGTATAATTAATTCAACCTTCACTGTGTACCCAGTTAATTAATATTATATCACAGTTGGCAAAACTGTGGACCCTGCATTAAAATCATTCCTATAAGATAACAGACACCTTTTAAAACAATTATCTCTGCTGCATATATGATTAGTGCTATGATCAAAAAACAACAAATGTTGCCTTTTCAGTATGCAGGAATCCGACAATGTGCTGGAGTTACTATGATGTAAAACAGGACTTCTCCTCTCCATAAATATGAGAACAGGTCAGTAGTGTACAAGGTAGGAACCAGCCATGGGCAGAACACCAATTCATCCCAGGACCCACTCACACTTATACCCCCACACTCTAACAGGGCCAGGTTGGAAGGATAAACAAACTAAGAAATGTACATTTCAAATCCTAGCAAGCTTTTCATTGTTATTTATCTTTAATAAGTTAATATTAATCAATTTAGATAATCATATTTTAACAAGGGAAAAAGATGAAGATTAAAACCAATATATGACCAAAATATATTAAATATGCAGTAGGTTTAAGAAAAATCACAAAAAGTGTAATTTCTACAAAAAGGCAAAAAACTAAGTATCAAAAGTATTTAGGTTTTTCTGTTTACTACATCTTCCTGTAAGCATTTTTTGAAAATTATGTAAATTAATAGCACATATTGAAAGGAAAAGCCCTACAGAAAATTAAGAAACTGTAGTATAGAAATATACTCCATGACTTTTAAAAGATGTTCAAATACTCCCCTTTCCACTAAATATTAATTCACATTTAACTTGTATGCAGCACTAGGTTTACAAGAATTAATGTGGCTTAGTATTAACGCTTTGTTAATGTAGTTCTTAAGTAAACGTGCTGGGTGTGTGCTCTACCTTTTAATCTTATTTTCTGTTGTATTCTATGTAAGGAAATTTGCTGATATTCCTGGAGTTTCTTTGAAACATACTGTTATACTTGCTGTGCAGTTTTCTCTTGATTGGGTGCTTTGTTTTTGTCGTATTTCTTAAATGAAATTAAATAAATAACTGCTAAATGTTTTAAAAATTAAAGTGTTCTTTTTTTCTTAAAGTTTTAAATGAACCAGATTCCATCTCCTTTTATGTTTTCATATTATAGTTACCTAAAAATAATGAAATGCTGAATAAAATGCACATTTTCAGGTTTCAAAAGTACTTATCAAGTTAAGAGTCCTGTTTTCATTTTAATTTACTACTTTTAGTAGTACTTAATGTTCAAATCCAGAGTTTTGATTTGTTTATTTTCTTTGTCTTTTGGAATGCTGTCCATTTGCATAAAAGTTATAAAAGTCTTTCCAGTTCACTGCTTTAGTATCATAGTGCATGAGAGCTTGAAAATATGTGGCAAAAATGTATGAATTTATCACATGGTGCAACTTTGCCTTAAACTCAAATTACTTGCAAACTTATTCTATTTGTTAATTTTGATGTTTATTGTACTGATTGCTTTGTATATTTGATGCCATGTCGTAATCTAAATTTTTCTTAAAAGCAGCTTAATAAGATGCATTCTGTTAATAGTGTAATATAAAATAAAGATCAGTTGCCCTGTCCATAGCATGAATAGACAAGAAAGAAGTAATAAAAGCTATATTCAGTTTCCCAGAAAAAAGTAGCAAGCTTTATAGCTCTAAAATATAATGTTAAGTGAGGAAATTGTCATTAATGTAACACCTCAGTTAAATTTCTCTGGAGCTGAAATGTAAGGTTTACAAAACTGAGTGGGAGCTAAGCAGGAACTGAAAGTATTTGAGATGAAGGATTAACAGTGAGTGGAGCAATACACACAATGGGATGTAAGGTTTTTAAGCTGAAGTTGTCAATTGTGGGTGTTGTAGGCTTAAGGAAGGAGCCATTAAGCTCACTAACCAGAATAATCATGTGATAAATAATGCTTGCACTGGAGTGAATCTTAAATGACTTAAGAAAGCTATTTCCATACTTTATAAATTGCTGTTGTACAACATGAGTTTCTTAACATAAAACATTCTGTGATAGGTTATCCACTTTGATACACAAAAAATACACTGTTAAATAGTTCTCCAAATTTAGCTTATAGGCTTATGACATTAAGTAAATAAAAATGAAATAAAAAAAATGTTTTGGACTTGTAATAACCTGTAATATTTGATGAACAATAACTATTATTATTGTTATTTTTTTAATCAGAATTATTATGGAACATTTGTTTTTTAGGTTGTAATGCTTTACAAAGATATTGACTGAATATCTGAATAAAACCCTAAGCAGTGTAAAAACCTGGCTATTAATAAACATAACAATATTATTAAAGTGAATACATGGTGAAAATAACTAGCAAAAAAAATCCTGATAATTGGTTAATATTCCTTTAGTTAGCAGAGTTATAGACATTAATGTTATAGCTTGTAGAACTCTTTTTGACAGATCGGTTGAGGTCACTATATAGGTCTGTACTGATTGTTTCCTGTAAGACACATGGGCAATGATTAGTCAATAAAGGCACTGAAAATTGGCTTCTGCGTTCACCATTAAGTAAAAATTTCTTTTTAAATTAAATTAGACTGCTTTAAAAAACATTGGTTACCTAAATGTTTGAACATGTCTGCTTTGTACTGATACACACAGTGAAACTTTTTTTGTGACGTACCTTGCATTTCACCTAGCTGAGAATAAGAGGCCTAGTTTACGAGTTTTCCGGAAAATAAAAATGACAGGTTTATTAGATGTTCAATTTCAAGTCAGATCGTTAAAAAGAAAATGCAGTAACACGATCAGGTTACCGCCATGAATTTAGAAGGGGGCTGGATATGTTGAAAGTAATTCCAGTTTAATGCAGCGCCGCTGTGTGCTTTGCAAGTTCCATGTCCTTTAATTAATACTCATAATAAAAAGATCGATTTTCATCCAAGGAAGGGGAGGCTTTCCTGGTTGGGGGCATTCTGGTATATCCTAGTAGGGGGTAATAATATAGGTTTGTGGAGAGGTAGCTACTGTATAGGATGGTCTCTCTAACACCTGGCGGAGGCCTGGGGCTGTGGTTTAGATAGGCAAGTCTGTAATTAAAGCACAATTTAAAAGCTTTCTGGGATTTGTTCTAAAGAGTGGCTTGGCATTAGACTGTATTTATGAAATATTACATGAGTGAATTATAGGGTAGAAAGTTGTATGGCTTTTGGAAGAGATATACTGTACAATTAAATAGTGGAATTTTATTTTGCATGCCTTGTTCAAATTTACCAGCATATTCAAAAGTGGAGGTTATTAAGAATATATATATATATATATTATATTATATAT
>JANRMT010062813.1:18505512-18555466 GCA_026402145.1 Polypterus bichir lapradei | reverse complement strand
GCCCCGATGCCGGTTTATCCCATCTGGTCCTCGGCCGGGGCTGGAGCCCGGTCGGGACGCCTTGGAGGACCGGAGGAGGGCGTGTGCCTCCTCCAGACCGAGTGGGGGCGTCCGTCCTGGTTATGCAGGGGGCCTCGGGTACAGGGCTTGGAAGCCCAGCCCTGCAGGGACCCGTGGCCACCGCCAGGCGGCGCCCCAGTGCCTAATTATCCCGGGAGCCCGGCATTTCCGCCACACCAGGAAGTGCCGGGGGGAAGACGACCGGGGATGCACGGACGGCTTCCAGGTGCGCAGCCGGCACTTCCGCCACACAGGGGTGTGGCCAACGTCAGGTGCCGGGAAGCAGCTGGAGCTCATCCAGGTCCCCATAAAAGGGGCTGCCTCTCTCCAGTCAGGGTGTGGAAGTCGGGAGGAAGAAGACTGAGCTGGAGAGAGAGGACGGGAGGCGGCCAGGAAGGCAAAAGGACTGTGAGCCCTGGACTTTGGGGAAATCGGTGCTGGAGGCACTGGGGTTGTGAGTGCACAGGACTTTGTAAATAGTGTATTGTATAATAAACGGTGTGTGGTGAGAAAATGTTGTCCGTCTGTCTGTGCCGGGGCCAGCGTTCACAATATATATATATATATATATATATATATATATATATATATATATATATCCTGTCTTGTAAATTGAAATTTCCTTAAAAGTTGCATTCTTGCTTGGAAATGTTTATTTAAAAAAAATAACAAAATACAAATATGTATTATTTAATTACATTTACTTTATATATTAATACAGACACATTGACAGACCAGAACTAAGTCAAAAATTCAGTGTGCAAACATTTGTTCTCCATACTTAAAAATTATTTTAAAAATGTCTCTATATTATCTTCTGAATTGTGACATCAATCAATTTTTTGAAAACTTCTTCAAATTATCCATTTATTTTTTATTCTAATACTTGGTCATGCTGACCTAGAACCTATACCATTAAAATAGATTCTAAGGTAGGAACCAACCCTGTATGAACACAATGATTTACAATTCCACACTTACAGAAACAATGTGGAGACAGACGTCAACTTAAACCAAACATCTTTGGGATTTCTGAGCAGACTGGAGACGCTGATGAAAGCCCAAGTGTGCAATGGAGAGAATTTGCCACACAATCAATTGCCAAGCTGTAATATGACACTAGGTCTCTTACCACTTTAAGTCAGCAGAAGAAATCTCAGCAGAACTACAGTATGTCAGTGAACATGAAGTATAAAATTATGTTACAAAAATATTTCCTATAATAGAGAAAAAAAGTTGTGAAACACAGTTTTTAAAAGTTTATTAATAGTGGAATATTTCAATGGTCAACAAATTTTAGGTTTTCATGAAATACGTCATGATTCTTCCCCACCATTTTATTCTCTATCCTTCTAATTACCTTCACACCACCTTCTGCTTGGTCATACATGGAGTGGAGAGTGGAGGTCATCATTAGAGTATTTTGTGAGACCAGTACAATGACAAAACTACTATAGTTGCTTCTTCTAACCCCTAACAAAATTGTCTCATTTGTCATATTTGTAAGTAATTTTGGCAGTTCCAGTTTAATGTTAGTTTATTTAATATAGAACTAAAACAAATTTAATTTAGTTAACAAGAGATACAGAAAGGCGTTCAGCCTGCTACATCAGGTATGTTAATAAACAAGACAGCACAGTAGTACATTTGGTTAGCATTGCTTCCTCACCATGCTTGGACACCAGTTCTGTTCTCCACAGTGGTGTCTTCGATGTGGAGTTTTCCTTTTCACAAAGATTCTTTCTGGAAACAAGTTTTTCTCTATAGTACATAAAATATGCTGTTAAGTTTATTGATAATTCTAGTGTGACCAGGTGATGGCACAGGTTTATTTTGTGATAAAATGGTATATTGCCATGTTTTGTTCATGTCTTTCTCCATTCTTATGTACTGGAAGGTGTGAACACAGTTACTGAAAATTATTCAATGCTAGCTTTAGATTTTTTGAATAATGTACTTTAATGAATAAAAGCTGAGCTTGAATTCTTAAATTTATATACTTAAATTCCAGCATTGGTATTTTTTCTCTGCACACCTTGTTTTGTATCTAAACTGATTCGAGTTTTTACACTTTTATTTAATCAATTATTTCTCAGATTCTTACCAAAACCGTTTAAATCTTGGATCTGGCTCAAAGACGTGAATGAAAGAAAACATTGTGACCCTGTGAAATAATAATAATAAAATGTTTATTACTGTTTATAAGGTGTTTCTATCTTCTTCATGGAAGAAAAAAGTGCAAAGCATCTGCACAGAGATCGGAAACAAAAAGACGTTCCCAGCTGCACCCAGAGCCATGAATTCAAACAAAAGAATGAGCCATAGTTGGCAGATGATTCCCTTGCCATCAGGGACACTTCCAACATCATTGAACCATTATAATTCGCTCAGAATTAGTTTAGTTCCTCTTTCCCCAATGCATCAGTGCATTTTACAGAGTTTCCAAATATTTTGTGATTTCACAGCAAAGCAAACTCTGCAGAGTTTGCTAATCACTAATTATCACATGTACACATTTAGTGAAAAAGCTAACATTTAAAACGGCCTATTCAAACACAAGAACAAAACTCCATTGATATATTGTAACAGAATCTGATACAATAAGCTAATACTGGAAAATCCACAAACATTGCTAAGTAACACCCTTCTGCAAGATTTAGAAGGCAACATTCTTCCATGTACTGCCAAACATTTATTAATATCTAGAAAATGTCTGGATGGAAGTATTCCTGGAAAAAGTAGTATAACCAGTTATGAGGCCAAAGGGGAAATTACTTTTCTACTTTTTTCATAACTTAATAAATACATTCTTCAACTATAAAAAATATTTTATTTGTGCATTTAGGGTTACTTTAGACTAATAATAGATTTTTCCTGAAAATCTGATATGATTCATTCTATAATGTATATTATGATTGTTTAAAGGAGCAATAAAATCCATACCAGAGAGGTTTAGACATCATGTTTAAAATTCAAGATATTTTTCTGTGTAAAGATTGCCTTAGTCTAATGGATTGCTGCTTTCCTTTCATGCTTTCCTAAATACACACATCAGTAAATTTTTATGGGGATGGTCCAAGGAAAATTTAAATATGGTTAGGATATATCAGGGATACCCCCTGGTTGCCACAAAGGTTCATGTTCATTCTATATCTAAGGTCCATAACTGTGTATTTACAACTTTAACATGAATTGTTTGTGTTCTACATTTGCTGTTGTTCAATACAGTTTTAACTGCCTTCTAATATCTTCCCACAATAATTAAATTCTTGATGTACAAATAAAGTTATAAACTCAACCCAATTCAGTGAGTGTACAGGTGGTAGCTAGTAGCAAGAATGCTAGTCACTGTTTACTGTTGTGTCTGCAGGATCGTTTTTTGTTCCCACAACTTAAGCATAATGATGTGAGGATTTGGAGGTGAACCGCTTCCCTTTGTGGAGTTCAAAAGCAGGCCAGTCATTTTTTTTTTTTTGCTCCCGTCATCTTTTTGAGAATTGCCAGAGCCCACTTTTGCTCTTGTAATTGTTGCTAAGAGAGGAACCAGGAAGTACATAGTTCTTACTAAGGAATGATTTCTTAATGTTTAACATCTTCTTGTTCTCATAAGCTCTCCAGATTCTTTTAACTCTTTCACTTCTTTAATTATTTGATTTGTGTATAATCTTCACTGTAGTTTTCTTGTGAAAATTAGTTTCGGACTGATACAGTAGCAGATAATACTTATTTCACAGCTTACTACAATTCTTGATAAATCATTTCAAATTGGGTCACTGTTTTAAGATGTGCATTAAGATGATGAAAACTAGTGATTTTAATTAAAAAAAGTTGCATCACATAAATCTTTTCTAAAAGTAAGCAATTTTCTTTGTTATATTTGTAATGTTCATGCATTTCAACTCTGTTAGTACTAAAGCTGTAACATATGAACAAATTTATATTTGGTGGCTGTGATTTGCTTGCTTCCCTCTATGGCACAGCTCCAAGATCTTCACATTGAACATGAACATGAAATCAACCACATTGCTACAACCGTAACAGAACTTACCATGGGCTGTTTAATATATATATATATATATATATATATATATATATATATATATATATATTATACATAAATATACACACACACATACCTATTGGCTTAAATATATATGCAGTATATAAAGCAAGTGCTTGAGTTAAGCAAGGCATTATTTTGTGTGTTTCAAATATAAAGTTAAGTTGACTTTCTATGCAACTGAAATTCTGTCTTAATCTCTTGCCTTGCAATTATGAAGGACAGTAAAATCATTTATCCTCTCTCACTTTAATAGAACAGATTGCAGGCTTAATCAATAGTGTATGCATGTAATTGTGCGTGTGTGTGTGTCTGTGTGCCTGTTGGTGGGAGGGGGATTGACATAGTTATACAATATAGAGATATACAGATACATCAGTTATTTGTGAAAAACAAAATATAGAAATGCCATGATCATTCCATACCCTTGATCACTGATCAACATGCAGAAACAGCCAAGTAGCTCAAGCATTCCCAACACAAATAGAAGTACTGGTATAATCCACTCAACATAATACACTCTCAATCAATTAATCTTTTTTTTCCTAAATGACAGCCCATAATATACTGTGTGTATAGTGTGTATAACTTCAGTATTTGTCATATACAATATTCCTTTCATGGACACAACAAAAGTGTACCTACATTATTTAAAACTTAAATGCCTTTAAATATAAACCTGCTTATAAATGATAAGATCTGATCACAGTCTGATCCATCATACTCCCAGCTACAAGCCTGTTATTAGACTTCAACAGATGTCTTATCACCAAACTAGAGGTTCTTGTGCTATTTGGAGGGTTTGTTGCATGCTATAATTTTTGTTGAGCTTCTGTAAATTGTTAATTTTCCCTTGGGAACAAATAAAGTATCTATCTATCTCTCTCTCTCTTTCTCTCTCTCTATCTAAAAAGTATCTAGAAAGTACTTCTGCCTAGCCATTGTGCTGCAGTGATATACTAATTTAATGCTACATTGTGAACAGACAACTGCATTTTCTTTTAAAGTGAAATACTCCCAACACATTAAAGTGAAATTACACATTCTGCAGGGATTTTCATCCATGTGCTATTGGCTTTCTGCCATTTCTATGTATCTTAAGGAGATAAATATTAATCAAGGATTTTTTTTTAAATCAAGTCAATCAACTAACTTGACGCTTCAATTTTTGCAGGTACTATTTGATTGAGCAGTCTTGTTTTAACTTGGAGTTTCCTGTTTTTTCAGTTCAAATTACAGTTTGGTAAACAATCCAGAAGCTAATCGGGTTTGATTTTTTTTCAATTGGTGGGTATTAGACCTACCATATAGGATTTGAAAATTCCCATACATATGAAAACATAATAATGAGGATAATGTTTTTTTAATTATTGTTGAAAAACCACTGACTATTTACTATTTACGATTTTCTGTCCAGAAAGTTATACAAATTTTAAGATATCAGTGCTTTAACTCTATTCCAGTCACCAGAAAGTACAGCGAGATGCCCATTGTGGTGTGTCAAGTCAGTTATTAGCCAGGGTATGTTTAGAATGCAGAAGTTTTCCTACCTTTTGGCATCAGCTGGGCAATTCTGTGCTCACATGGCACAGCTACCTGCACAGAGGGGCAGAGATAGATGGTTCATTCAAACATTCAAGAACATTCAAGGAGCTAATCTGTAGGGACTTCTTTGTCATTTCTCTCAGTAATGTTCTTGGCATGCCAAGACTCAAAGGAGAGGCAGGGTTCCATTAGAGTTACTCTAAGTGTAAAACTGGAGGGATGTGTCCTCCTTGTAGTTTCTCTCTGTAATATTCATGCACCAAGCTGCGAACAGCTGCATATTCATATGCTATGGCACTCCATTTGAGAACCACTTCATAATGTTTGTGACATACCCAGCCATCTCTTTCGCCATATTAGTGTGCCAGAGCTTATCATTTGAGAACCACTGCATTATTGGCTTGTAGTCTGTCTAAAATAATCAAAGTAATTATTGGACATTTTTAATCACTAAAGGCCTTTGCATTTCTAATTAATTCCTTGGACCCCCTATTTAACACTTTGTACCACTGGAAAGCCTCAAAATCAAAACAGTTGTTGGTCCTTGAATAAATAGTTTAAAAAAATTGTATGGTATTATACTGTATATCCCTAGTGTATACCCTAGTGTCCTTTACTGGGTTTGCAAGAAAAGGGGCTCAGTTATGAATTCAGATCATTGTAAGGGTGTTTCCTTTTATTTTAACCTGCTTCACATTTAAAATACCTTCTATGCTCATAACTAACTAGAGCTGTAGTGCTGGTGGCACTAACAACATTTCAATTAGGCTAACTATGCTCCAAATGGAACAAAAGAAAATTGTTTTCAGTTTGTAAATTTTGGATTTGAGTTTGGCTGCTTCTGAAGTAAGCATGAGTACTGCTAATGTGAGTGAGTTTGGCTGAATATGCTCTCCCACACAGAAGTGCACATTTGTTACAAACAGTGACTGGTCTGTGTGATGCTGTTCTGAAATAAAAGACTACGTGGCTTTCTTTTGCAGATTGTATCTGTGTGTGATGTAATTAGTCTATTTAAGATATTTGTATCCTAAGAATTTTTAAGATACTATATCTCTTGTTTGTTTGTTTAATTATTTATTTACTTGTTATTTATTTATATTTTTTGTTTATTTATTGCATGTTGAGCATAGGAAAGGTGCAATATAAATAAAATTTATTATTATTATTACCTATACCTACAGTACTGATTTTTTTCACTCGCTAATTAAATTTAGAAATTGCAAAATATTTGGTAGGTTACTAATCAGGTTACTAGAGTGTTCAGGACAATTATCTCAATAGTAAGAACTTGTAACTTGAGAACTGATATTCTGACACTGTAGTTGCTGAAGCAAGGAAGCATTAGAGTTATAACTGATGGATGATCTTTGCATTCCATGCAAGCCAACAGAAATCTCTAAACAGAATGAGACAGACACTGTTTCTATCAATTATAAGAAGTAGTAATTCTGTACATAAAGACTGACATTTAAAATGGAATAATTGGTTTAGAGGTGTAATGATGGCTGGGGCTGCAAGGAGACAGCACTGGAAAGTTATTACTGTTTTTCAAGGCCAAAGTAAAACCAGAAATTGATTGAATGTTTCCTCCAGTGAATATGTGGCAAAAATAGCTTTTTTCAGAATTTATGGTAGGGTTAGACTAAACATAAAGCAAAGTTTACTGATAAGAGAAAAGATTGTGAGAACTTGGATGAGAATTTGAAAAGTAAGAAAAATTAATTTTGAAGTCCTTGGTTTAGGAAAAATCTTGAATAGAGAGGAAAATGTAACATTGTAAAAGACTAGTGCAGACTAGGTATTTAGAGTCTTTTTTATTGTTGTTGTTTTGTTTCATTCAAATACTTCGGTTGCTGCATAGTACTGTGCTTCAGCCTAATACCTGGCAGGTACTATAAATTCTGTTACAACAAACTCCCAGGGACCTAAAAAATATTTTGTTGTAACGAAAATTTTGTTGTAATGTTATTCTGTATTTGTTACTATAGTGCTTTCTTTAACTTGCGCCCAGACATTTGCAATCATTTCAATAGCTTCTTTCGTGTTAATTTTAATCTCCTGCTATCTACAAGTTATGCTGACGAGACTTTTTCTCAGCATTTCCTTGCCATAATACACTTTCAGGGTGTGAATGATGCCCAAATCCAATGGCTTAAGCACTGCTGTGCAATTGGGTGGTAGGAATTCAACACAAACATTATCTAAATGCGGAAGCATGTTGTGGGCAGCACAGTTATCAATCAGGAGCCAAATAAACTCTTTTGAGACCTACCCCCCAGCCACCCACCCACTCCCCACCCAACGGGAACGACACGCTGAAGTGCGTCCCGAAGTGCGATTGCAGCATCTGTGGAAGATTGTTTGTCCGTTGCCGGGGCAGGGCAAAAACAACCTCATAGCGCTGCAGTGAAGCGACACAGAAGCAAATCATAAAAGATTGGGGTCGTGCTATAAGTCCCTGCCTTGCACTGCAAAACATGAGGCTAAGTCTTAGTACTTTAGCAAAACCAGCATTCAAGAAAGTTGACAGCGTTGATGGCAAAATTCCGAATTCATTGGCAACGTCTTTTTTCTTTTTGCCGCAATTGAGAGCTGCAAAAATGTAAAGTTTTTTTTTTTTTCTAATATGAATCGTTTTTTCGTGTCTGTCGTTTCTATAGGAGGGTGACAATGAGTTAAATTAAAATGGATGTTTTTCAAATGTTGACGAGCAATAAGCAAAAGGTATCACTGAAAACTGTAGGAAACAAAAAAGGCAAAAAAAAAAATGACAGTGTTTCTGTTTGGGGATCGTTGTGCACAATTGAGCTGCGGCCACAGAACTAACTGCTCTGTGGATGATTCATTCAGGCATTTCAAGGTCTTTTGGGCACTTCGTTGTAATGAAAGTATCTACTGAATGTACTTCGTAGTAACGAGATTTCTATAGACTTGCGTCATATGGGGAAACTGTCAGGACCATAAAAATACTTTGTTGTAATGAAAATTTTGTTGTAAAGATATTTATTGTAATGGAATTTTACCTGTACTTCCAATTTTCAATATTTAATCTATTTTTGTATTGCTCGTTTCACTGAGCCCCAGAGCACAACAACACTTTTACAGCTTATACAGTATATAAAGCAAATTACTAAATCTACATACTTAAAAGTCAAAGTTAGGTTAAACTAGTGCTGGGCGGTATACCGGTTCATACCAAAAAACGTTTTTTATTTTTGTTATGATATGGATTTTTCTTATACCGGAACACCGGTTTAAATAGCCTAAACAACATTCGGAATGTGGCGCAGCGGGAAACTGTTTAAGGGGCGACCTTTTTCACTGCTGCACCGCTAAACAGGCATTGAACAGAGTACATGCATTACTGGAGGTATTGAGCAGTGAAAAAGGACAGAGAACATTCCTAAACGGAAGCAGTAGCAGACGATAAAGTTGAACATGGTGACACAGATGACATTTTGAAGAAAAAAAGGTGTTGTGTCTGTTGTCTGAAGATACTTTGGTTTTAAAAGTTTGGATGTGGACCATTATGTTCAAATGTGTGAATACTGTTTCTATACTACTGGATAATACTGCAAGCCAAGTTGTACTTGTTTTATTTTTTTTTCAATACTGTGTAATGTACCTGGTTACGGTGTAATAGTGTGACGATGCCAGTCCCCTACAGACTCCCTCTTCCCACATGGCAGTCTGTTGAACCAATACTGTCGATAGTTATGACCGAGATGAGCTGAGAAATCTCATTGAAGCCAGGGGATGGTGGAAAGTGCTCAAGTGCTTTTGTTAAAAACAGTCAAAAGTAAAACCAAAAGTGTCCATTGTGCAGTGTTCAGAAAAATACAGTACCCAAATAAATAGCAAATCCATAAAACCAGTGAAACGTGGGGATAAAATCTATAATAAATAAATCTATTAAAATAGAGGTTAAAATACAGTCTCTCTCCTCGCCCAAACGTAGCACATCACCTTCTGTCTCCATGGCATTACTGGTGGAGCCTTTACAGCATGAACTGCTTTCTGCCAACTCCTGTTTTGGATGCCACCACACTGCGCAGCCAGACCGTCCAAGATCAACACACCTCCCCCGTCTTCCTTCGCGCTCACTCAGTTGTTCCTCAGATCCATTGGGAGCTCTTACATTTCGCTCACCCCACTCTACACACTTAGTCAGTGGGATGAACAAGCCCCTAGATTGCCTCAGCCTGCGCTCCCTCACTTCCCCCTGCCTTCACCTTACTGGTGTCTGTATCGTCTCCCATGACTGCCTTCTCCCTTCTTTAACCTCCTTGTGTTCTGTCTTTTCTTTTTTGATTATCCCTATCCTACAGGCCCATAAATATACATCTCTGTGGGCGCAGCACCTTATTCACATGCCACAGTAAGCCAATGATTTAATAGAGAGCGATCGGGTGCAACTCGCCCTAATCACCTCATCAACTCCCCGCGGTCGTGCAATCGCGTTTTGAAGTTTTGAAGTAATAGTATTATTACTGGAAGTTGCTCTATTATTTATTTTATTGTTATTATTTTTTAGTTTAAATATTATGCAGTTTAATGATGGTAAAGTTGTTTAAAAAGTCACTTTAATGCGTCAGTGGACAGAGATTGTTAACATTAACAGAAAGTGTAGTTGGTTTACAAAAAATATTTACTATTTATTCCTTTTCTAAGACATGTTCAGTGCAATACAGCTTTTGACAAGCACCTCTGGATATTTTAGTAAGTCTAAATGCCTCTTTGGATGGTTGACAATATGTTGTCAAAATTTTAGTTTAAGTTGTTTGCCAAATTTGTTCAATAAAAAGGTTCTATATTTTGACTGCAACTGTCATGCAATGTGATTCCTTCTCTTACTTAGTGCCTCATTAGTGCCCCCCTCCTTGAAAACTTTATGGGGCCATGCAAACCTGTATTAATACTTGTGTACACATTAAAACGTTTTTTGTACAATTCTCATGACAGTGGAATAGGTTATTCTTAGCCAGTCTACTGCAGTAATTGCTGTGGAAAATGTGGTTAACTCATACATGGAAAAAAAATACTGTTAAATACCGTGAAACCGGTACAATTTTGAAAAATATAGTGATATAGAATTTTGGTCATACCGCCCAGGACTAGGTTAAACACAAAATTAAACAAACAAATTTCAATTAATTAATGTAATCTAATGAGAATATAGGCCCATTGAAAATTTAACTCTGAAATGGCCAGATGGCAATATAGGAGAGGAAAACAAAAACTCCAGTCAACACCACTCCTGGAGAAAATAAATCACTGGGGAGTCCATGGTTGGTGATAACAAACTTAGACACAGTCACAGTTGTAGTAACCTAGACCAGCTCCCTGCATTACTCCTCTTGGGCATTCCACAATGCTATATACAGTAAGTTTGTGGTAGGCTGTCTAGTAAGAAGTTGAGACCCTTTAATCCTTGGATTTTAATGTTCCCAATATCTCAAATGTCTTTTCCCATGGGTAAGAGTAGCAGTTTGCCAATACACTAGTGGCACTAAGTGGATATCAAGAAGAGAAACAGATTATAAAAGGATAAGTAATAGCTCATGATATTTATCATGCTTAATATTTGTGTGCAAATATTTTAACAACCAGAGATGCAATATAAGCAGGTAATCAGAAGCTATAATCAGGGAATACTAGAATAAAGTAAAGGGTCTTGAGCCTAAATTTAATACCTGAGATGTAGAAATGGGAAGGTAGGCTTGCCCTCCTACTGTTCACTTATTGATCCTTGTAATCCAAACAAGACTGGTATTTTGAGATCATAATATACACATTGCTATGTGTGTACAGTATTGATAAGTTCAAATGAACATGTAAGGCCTTTGCTATTTAAAGATTTATATATAAGAAGAAGTATTTTGAAATCAACCCAAAATTTAACTGGAAATCTAATGTAAAAACTTAAGAACAGAGGTTATATAGTAATGCCTCCTACTTATAATAATATTTCTTGCAGCTCTATTTGAATATATACTGAAAGCTTCAAACAGAATGATTTGAAGAGCCTGTGAAAAATACATTGTACTACTCAATTTTAGGAGAAATAAACTAATGAATTATCATCTTTGTATCCTCCATATTTGGGGACTGTCAAAATTCCCTAAATAATCAGTTTTTATCCTCAAAAAAACAGTTTTTTACATGTATGATGTAATGTGTTTTAAGAGACAGACTGGTGTCAAAAATAAAAGTAATTTTTAAGCATGTACAATAAAAAAGCAACTGGACTGTGGTGGTAGCTGTGACTGACACAATTACTATAAGTACAGTAGCAGAAATGTTATTTGGACTGAAGGAAATATATAGCTGAGTATCATTTTTATACATTCTGAATTTGAGAGGCCAAAATAATTTTCAAGCTTATGTGACAGAAAAGACTGGTTAAACTGGTGTCAAAATATACCAAAATATCAACTGTAGCATTTCCTTCATCAAAGAAATATAAAACTCATGAGTCAATAACATTTCTGCAATATCCATCCATCCATCCATCCATTATCCAACCCGCTATATCCTAACTACAGGGTCACAGTATGACTGGTGCAAAAGGAAGAATGAAACTTCTGAAGGAAAATTTGAGACTTAGACTACATACAAACTACTGTTTCAAGTACTTTAGAGAGGAGCGTGAATGTGACTGAGAGAATAAAACTGAAAAAAAAGCTAACTTTTAGAAATACCATAAATTTACAGCTCATCTGACACAGTTCATTTTCAAATAATATTGCATTAGTGCGACGATGTTTTCTGATTGGTACTATTCAGGTCATAAAATGATTTCTTCAAAATGTCACATATATTTGTCTGTTTCTTTTTTGCCCAATGCTGCGTTGACATCGTGCACCAGAAGGTGTGAGCTTATTCAGTGCGAAAAGGAGCACGCAGGTGGCCGGTTGCTTGTGCTATAACACGCTTGACTTGGCGGCAATAAACGCACATGTACTATACAAGGCATGCACGGGGGCCACTGAGAAAAGAAGAGTATTCATGGCTCACGTTAAAGAGGAGCTTCGTAGTTGCTTCTTACAAGAAAAGACGATGGATAAAGCAAAAGAGGAGGCAACATCAACAATCTTCTGTTCCAAGACCACCGCTTCCCCAGCCCCTTCAGTGTAATAGTAATCACAGCACAGAAAGAAGTGTGTACATTGCAACAGCTACACATGTCGTAAATGTAGAAAGGACAGTCCTTGGGTGTGTGTGAACTGTTAACATTTGAATCTGATGATTGCATATAGCGCGAAACTGACCTCTCTGTACTGTTCTTTCCTCTGCATGTCCTGGAGTACAAAAGAAACAGCACCTTGCCCCAAAATGTAGAGGGTGCATGGTTAAGATCAGAAGAAAAAAAAAACGCGGTCACTGATTACAAGCGCAAGAAGGCATATGAATGAATATGAATAATATGAATAATGTTGCATCAGTGTACTATAGAGGTCATAAAATGAGTTATTCCAAATATCATATATACCTATGTCTCTGTTTGTTTTTTTTTTTGTCAGTGCAGCATTGACATCATGGACCATAAGGTGCATACTAATTCAGAGTGAGCAGGAACACTCAATAAAAATAAATTCAAGTGACGATGAGATACGAAAAAGGCAGATTCACCAGCATTAGTGTGTCAGCTTTTATTCCTCCAGATCAGAGAATTTCTAGTTCCATTGTCTCAAAACACCACTCACATCCACAGTTATTCCCAGTTTCAGATAAAAAGAAACCGCGTCAGATCTGGGGTTGGGGTGGGTGTATCGTGATCGTGACTGAGAGAATAAAAGTGAAAAAAACGCTAACTTTTATAAGTTCTATAAATTTACACCAGCTGTTACAGATGCAAATCAAATGTATGTTTTTATTGTATAATATTTACAATAAGAGTAGCTCACTACTCAAAATGGTAAATTTGCCGGGGAGCTGGTTTCGAACTCATGACCTCTGGATTATAAGTCGGCAGTTCTAACTGCTGCACCATGGAAGCTGTCGTATTGTACTTGCATCTTTCGTGAAAGTGTTTATTTGATATTTGGCCATCAGCCTTCACACGTTATACAGTTCATGTCTACATTGTGTCATTTATTACTAAAACATGAAAAACGTTTCTGTTTTAACGATGTGTTTACATAGATTGTTGTAGACACAAAACACACATCTAATTATTTCCCTTTGCAATTCTGGGTACCTCACTCCAACTTCTTGCCCGTTCTGAGGTGGTGGGGGATGGTATAGCAGGCTGCTTGGGGTTATCGACACATTTAGAAGACAAAAGACGCTGACAGAGAGGAACGAAGGGATTTAAGGTGGGCCGGATTTACAAGTTTTTTCGTTGGCTCTGGTAATTCTAGTGTTAAGTATATTTGGTTCTAGTTGTGATTTTTTTAAAAATGGTCTAACAACTGACCTTTTTACTGCATTAGACATTCCGCTAGCTAATAAGGAATGGGTGCTGCCACAACAATGGTTGAGTTTTTTAATAGTTTTTGGGGTCTGGTCTCAGGCACAGGTAATAGGGTTATTTTTGGAAATTAAAGTTCTGATTTCCTCTTCTGTTATAACAGCAAAATTACTTAAGATGGTGTGGATAAGGGAAGATGGGGCTTAACGATGCAAAGCTGAGTTTGCAAAACAACTTTGAAATCTGGGATAATAAACGTTTTAGAATTAAGATGGTCATAAAATCTGCACCACTAATGTTTGTAGGGATTTTGCATGGTAGTTCAAAATTTCCATTTCTTAACCCTTAAATGGCTGGAACCGGCTATAGTCGGTTCCCAATGCAATTTGCCAGCCAAGTATATTCGGAAAAGTACATTTGTTGAACGCCGTAAACGGCTAGAGTCAGTTTCCAGTGCAATTTGGAAGCACGGCGAAGCCAAGTATATGCGGCGACATACATTCATTGAACTCTGCAATCTGCTAAAGTTGTTTCTCAGTGCAATTTGCCAGCATGCCGGAGCCGAGTATATTTGGCGATGTATATTCATTGAATGTTGCAACTGGCTATAGTCGTGTCTCAGTGCAATTTGCCAGCATGCAGGGGGTGAGTATATTCAGTGACATACATTCATTGAACCCCTCAACCGGCTATAGTTGCTTCACAAAACAATTTGCCAGCATGCCAGAGCTGATCAGTCAGTGCCATATATTCGTTGAGCAGTCAGCTCATGACCACTGCCGGCCCTGGCAGAACTGCAGCACCACTGTCCCTGGTATTTAGCCGCTGCACTAGACGAGCCTGCAATCATCAGCATTAACCTCTGTGTTTTTTGCATGCAGCCAGTTCAAGTGCAGTTGGTTCGGTGCCCTACTGAATTTCATCAATGGCATCAGTTGCACCTTGAACATATAATAATAGATTGTTGCAGTAGTTTTTTTTTTATAGTTTTTACAGTTCATTTGCAGTGTGTAAAATGATCAGTGTTGCAGTAATTGTGATGCTCTTTGAATGAAAAAAAATGTGTTCCATTAAAATTTCACATTTTCTTTGTGAAGTGTGATGTTTACAGCAGAAAAGTATTTGGCATCCAGGGGTGCATTAACCCCCAAGTATGTGGTGGTTTAAAGGTTAAATCACCTGCTGTTCTAAACATTACAGAAAAACAGGCAGTGCAAAAGTAGAGGGCATTGTATCAGCCTGAACCTTGCTTTGTTTACTCAGTTTGTGCCATTTCAATATTGTTAGTCTTTATTATTATAAAACAATCTGACTGTGCTTATTGCTGTTGTAACTTTGACTTGCCTCAACATCATTTTTGTATTTCAATCTATTTTTTCCAGAAATGTGACATAAATAAGTCAAAGGGATAATTATATCAAAAATCTCAACCTAAGTTTAAGATTACTTATTTTTAGTTATGCTTAAACATTACTTAATTGTAAAAGATTTTTAGGAAACAACTAGAAAATGGTTAGGCTTTTGGTTTTACAAGATATTATATGGCTTTATTTTAGGCAGAAACCAGAAGTACTGCAAAAGAAATGAGAAGTAATGTTATGTATCAGTCCTTTTGGTTTCAGCAAATCAGTATTAGCTATCTAGTAATTACAGCATTTTTCTGATCTCACCATTTTATTACTTTCACAGAACATGTGGAGAATGTCCAAATTAATTAAAAGCATCCTCCTGTTTGTAACTGTATAGTTTCCCTTTCTCCCAATGTTTTATTGCAGCAAGAGAAAATAAGTTATTTAAAATAAGAAAGGTATTACATTAATCATAGATTTAAACAGATGGATTTGGTTTTTGTAATGCATTACCTAGATAGATAGATAGATAGATACTTTATTAATCCCAAGGGGAAATTCACATAATCCAGCAGCAGTATACTGATACAAAGAAACAATATTAAATTAAATAGTAATAAAAATGAAAAAAAAAAAAAAATGTTAGCATTTACTCCCCCGGGTGGAATTGAAGAGTCGCATAGTGTGGGGGAGGAACGATCTCCTCAGTCTGTCAGTGGAGCAGGACAGTGACAGCAGTCTGTCGCTGAAGCTGGAGATGATACTGTTCAGTGGATGCAGTGGATTATTCATGATTGACAGGAGTTTGCTTAATGCCCGTCGCTCTGCCACAGATGTTAAACTGTCCAACTTTACTCCTACAATAGAGCCTGCCTTCTTAACAAGTTTGTCCAGGCGTGAGGCGTCTTTCATCTTTATGCTGCCTCCCCAGCACACCACCGCATAGAAGAGGGCACTCGCCACAACCGTCTGGTAGAACATCTGCAGCATCTTACTGCAGAAGGATGCCAACCTTCTCAGAAAGTATAGTCTGCTCTGACCTTTCTTACATAGAGCATCAGTATTGGTACTTATTTAGTATTTAGTACAGTACCTTTTACAGATATCATTATCATTTTATGAATTTTTATTTTTAATTAAAATTCCTTTTCTTTAAAAGGATATGTAACACTGATGCTGTAATTCTAAAATAAAAAAAATTAAAACTGCACTCTTAAGCAGTCTGTGATTGGTCTCATCCATTTGTAGGTCATGGACACTTGAGACAACTGTCCTCTGCAAAAGTATTTTAATTTTGCTATTTGTTTTAAGCATTTAAGATATTCAATATTGTAATATACTTAGTAAGGTTTCCCACAGCACTGAATAAAATATGTCATCATGAAGACACCCTAAAGCCATTAGCAAGATAGAGCTCGATTATCAACACCAACCAATTTCAAGGCCCCACCAGGAATTATTATAAAGACAGTTCTTCCAAACTGAATGATGTGTGGAATTTTATAAGCTGGGTGTGAATATAAAAGTAGAGAAAAGGTGTATAAATAACATGAAGGAAGAAGTGAACTGCTTAGGTAAACATTATGACTAAAAGATTAAATAAAAAAGGTAAAGTAAAGTAAATACAGTTAGACCTCAATTCAATAACAAATGTATTATCCCATATTGAAGAGTTGGAAAGAAATGACAGGGTGGCCATCTTAAAATTTTTAAGTTCATTGAAATAAATAGATTCACAAGATAAAAAATGTTAGAGTTCTAGTAATTAGAGAAGTGGTATAATCTAGTAATCTTACTAAATTAATATAATCAAAGTACTTCACTAAAATCATGAGGACATTATTAAGTAAAAGCCATTAATTAAAAAGACACATTCTAACCAGAGCACTTCTAGAAGATCCAAGGCAATGCTGTGAACAATACCTTGAATTTGTTTCTATGATAATGAATGGAATTCCGCCTTTGACAGGATACACCAGTCATCAATTTTTGCAAAACATGGTGCAATTCAGATAAACCTTTTGAAATGCATGCACATATTTCAACTCAGTTTATCTAAATTATATCTAGCACAGATTGTGAATTATGTCATCAAATGCCTGCCTCAACTGGAGGCATATGATTATAAAATGCTCTACACTAAAATTATATTGACTAGAATCATTACCTATTTGTCCAGAAGTTTCATATTTACAATTACTTCTGATGCTCTGATAACAATGTTTTTGTAACACCAGGTGGACAAAACTCTCTCAGGAAAGATCTGTTGTGATACCTTACAGTAAACTGCTCTCTAGTTATCTCATCTTAGTTGAAATAATGATTCCACCCTCCATAGCAAACAATATTGTCTAAAGTTTTGTATGCTCCACATCAAAGGCACTACAAAGATAGCAATCCTTATTCTTTCCATGTAACAAACAGTCTGTTTTATAAAGTGTCCTAATGGTGAACGACGGAACATTTTACCTGAATAATCTAATGATAAAGTACGAGAAAAAGTAGTCGCCAGTCAGCTTCAGTCACACCTTACGCATTACAATTTATTTGAGAAATTCCAGTCTGGTTTTCGCACTGGTCATAGTACAGAAACTGCACTAACACGGGTTGTAAATGACATTCTGATATCCTCTGATGAAGGAAACTCGACTGTAATTATGTTGTTAGATTTAAGTGCAGCATTTGACACCATTGACCATTCTATTTTACTGCACAGGCTAGAAAGCGATGTTGGGCTTACAGGCCCCGTGCTCGCTTGGTTTAGTTCTTATTTATCAAATCGATTCCAATACGTACAGAAATGTGCTGACAGTACTCCATCATTATACACAGAAGTTCAATATGGTGTCCCGCAGGGCTCAGTACTGGGACCTTTACTGTTTTCACTTTTCATGCTTCCTCTGGGATCTCTCATTAGGAAACATAATGTTAATTTTCACTCGTATGCAGATGACACCCAGTTATACCTTTCATTTAAATCAAATGAAGTATCTTCGATGTTGTCTTTAATTAGTTGTGTTAGTGAATTAAAGGAGTGGATGAATGAGAACTACTTGTCTTTAAATACAGATAAAACAGAGATGTTAATTGTTGGAGGGAATGACGCTGATCACAGCAATATTTTTCATCATTTAACTCAGTTGGAATCCCAATTCATTTTACTGAATCAGCCCGCAATCTAGGAGTTATCTTTGATTCTAGCATGTCATTTAAAGCACATATTACAAAGTTGTCCAAAACATGTTTCTTCCATCTTAAAAATGTTAGGAAATTAAGGCGCTTTCTAAATAAACAGGATTGTGAGAAATATTAATTCATGCATTTATCTCTAGTAGGATTGACTACTGCAATGCGATGTTCACTGGCTGTTCAAACTGTTCTTTATACAGCCTCCAGTTAATCCAAAATGCGGCTGCAAGAATTATTACAAGAACAAGAAAATATGAACACATAACTCCAGTTCTTAAATCCTTACACTGGCTCCCGGTTAAGTTTAGGGCAGATTTCAAAATCCTCCTTTTAACATATAAAGCATTAAATGGCCAAGGTCCGGCTTACTTGTCTGAACTTATCATGACTTACAAACCTGAGCGCACATTAAGATCTCAAGATGCTGGTCTGCTTATGATTCCAAGGATTAATAAAATAACAGTGGGAGGTCGAGCCTTTAGTTACAGGGCCCCTAAATTGTGGAATGGTCTTCCTGCTTCTATAAGAGATGCCCCCTCGGTCTCAGCCTTTAAATCTTGGCTGAAGACTCACTACTTCAGTTTAGCATATTCTGACTAGAGCTGCTGATTAACTGTACAGACTGCATCTCTGTTGTTAGTCATTAGCACTAAAACATAAGTAACATGATTGTTATAATTTGTTACTAACCCTCACCTATTATGTTTCTGTTCTCGGTACTCAAATGTGGCAATTGGTGCCACGACCCACCTGCCAAGTTGTTGCCTGCCTATGGTAAAGTCATCCCTGATGGAGGATCACAGGAATCATGGGAAAAAGGGGTCCTTTCATCGGATTGGCTGGCCGAGCAATGTTTCAGCCGTGGAATGGCCAAATGGGGAGGCAGCTTGATAGATGAGGTCTCCAGGACTAAAAATATCCAAATCTTATTATGGGATATCA
Source organism: Polypterus bichir lapradei (assembly GCA_026402145.1). Taxonomy (NCBI): domain Eukaryota; kingdom Metazoa; phylum Chordata; class Cladistia; order Polypteriformes; family Polypteridae; genus Polypterus; species Polypterus bichir. The sequence continues at coordinate 18,535,905 of JANRMT010062813.1, read as the reverse complement.
TCTACAGTTAAATTCTGCTCCGTGCTTCTAAAATTTGTATTATTATGCTGTATTAAGGATTTGTTCTGTTTTGCGTATTGTATTGTATTGACCCCCTTCTTTTGACACCCACTGCACGCCCAACCTACCTGGAAAGGGGTCTCTCTTTGAACTGCCTTTCCCAAGATTTCTTCCATTTTTCCCTACAAGGTTTTTTTTGGGAGTTTTTCCTTGTCTTCTCGGAGAGTCAAGGCTGGGGGGCTGTCAAGAGGCAGGGCCTGTTAAAGCCCATTGCGGCACTTCCTGTGTGATTTTGGGCTATACAAAAATAAACTGTATTGTATAAGAATTTTCAAGCAGGTTACATAGCAGAGATAGAACAGGATTTGATCACTTCAGACCCAACCACTTCTCTTGCCCGAATCAAAAGGAAGTCTATATATATAAATCTTCTCACCGAATTATATATTAAGTTCTAGGGGGATTAATCAAGAAAGTTTTATAGTAGAGCACAGCATAGTTCATTTTGACTGGAAAAGTATTATCTCTAGTTGTAGAGAGATTAATCAGGGAAGTATTACAGCACTTCATAGTTTAGTGTATTAATGTTTCTAGTGGAACTGATCCTTTGTGAAAGATTTCCTGCAGCTTTTGTAATGCCCGCATCTGGACCACACCTGACAGTGCTAATATATGGCAATAGACGGTAGTAAGCTGAAAGTACTTTCCAGGATGACACTGGCAAACCAAAAGTGGCATGCTTTTATACTTGATCTTTAAAATCCAGACAGCATGATTAAATGTACATTTCATGTCTAGTATAGTCGCACATACAAAAGCAACCAGTTTCTTCTATTTCATGTTAAGAGTTGGCATTATATTTTTGCTAGAATTTCAGAGTATAACATAATCAGTATTCTCCAATGTTTATTGGATTAAAATTTAAAATTCAGGCCTTTCTATTTTTTATACACAGAATTATTAAACAAAAAAGTAAAGACAGTTGTGTCTCTTTAAGCCAAGCTCTAGTAGTCTGCTACACAGGTGTGCACTCTGACAGTAGCTGCTGGGAGGTCAATCGTGGAAAGACTCTTGAGGCAAAGAAATCAGGTGTATGTGCGTATATAAAATATGGAAACACTTATGTTTAAGCTGTATATGCTCGGTCTTTTGTCAACGTCTCTGGAATTGTAGGCACTGCTTCCTATCAAGATATCTTGTGAAAGCATTATGTGGTTATTTAGCACAGCTAGGAGAACACTCTGCTGAAATGAAAGACTAACATATTAGCACTGAGAAGTGGGAGCACAGAATTTGGGAAGATTTGTGGTAATCAAAAACACAATTGGACTTCTCTCCTTTGTAAGTATGCATCAAGGCCTGATGACATCTGGAGGAAATAAGTGGCAATGTATTGAAAGCTTTTGCTTTGTAACATTGCAGACTAGAATATAGAAGTGAAGGAATTGATATAAATAGGTCCCACTGGGGATGATAAACAGACAGCTTATACTTTCCTGTAAAGAGTTCTTCTTTTTTTTTTGCTCCCATTTTTTTGCATTGCATGCCATGGATTTATGTGGCAGCAATACCTTAGTTATTGGCACAGCCAAACCTTAGTAGTCATGAGAAAAGTTCAGAAAAAAAATAAAAGTAAAATCAGAAATATCTCAAAGGGTTTGCTAGGGGCAGAGGTGGTATAAGATTGCCACTTTATATGGAAAAGCTTGAAAATGGCCAGAGAGCAAAAGACGCAAAGACATAAGGAAATCAATAGGAAGCAGGTGGCTCTTTTATTTTAGGATGTATTATGTCAGATAACGCGTTGGGATCACCCCACAAAAAGACAAAGAAAAATATTACGACATATTGTGAGGACCCTAGAATGCATGTAACTCCACATACTCTCAGGTACCTAAAACTCTGACTGACAAAGTAACAATATAAAGGATTGGTAGGAGACCAGCAAAACTCTTTTGGACCACGGGTGGTAGAGGAGAGATCCTACTTTTGTTGCCCAAAAAAAGATTAAGCATTCAAGAACCTGCCTTGTACACTTGATCTTCATAAAAGTCAGTGGAGTTCCACCGCAGTCTACTACATACGTGCCATTGTCTGCTTGTGGAACTGTAGTCATACAGGGCACCCCCGACTTTAGCAATAATCTGTATTTTCTTAAAATTAAAACACTAAAGTTCAATACCTTTTGACTTTATTCACATTTTGCTGAATTCACTAGGCTATTGTTTTTATACTGCACATTCTGATGTTGCAATTGTTGCACACATTAACAGATTCTAACCTAAGCAAAGATGGAAAACTGGATGCCCAAGATTTACCCTATTTTAGGTAATTCATAAATAAATGTATTGTAGTGTAGCATAGTGCTAGCCATAGCTGACCCAGTTCAACTAATGTGCAACTTTGTCTCTGTTTTAATTTGTGTGCTGTCCTTAGGAAGACTTCTTACTATGCCAAACTAGGATGGTGACAATGTTGCTGTCGTAGGCTTGCTTATTATATGGTACCTCTGCAGCTAGCACTGAAGTTTCTCATTTGAATAATGGACTTCTGGTTTCACATTTCTGCTTTTCTTATTTCTTGCTCCTCTCCAACCATTGCTAGAGTCTACACTGTTACATGATTAATTACAAAACTTTATTTTTTTGTGACAAATTGTTTAATCAAGTTTGATAATGCTGACAAAATCCTTCCATTAGTTAATGAGAATAGAAGGGAACTGCAGTCAGAAAATTCTCCCACGTGTTACTGAGTTTATGGTACATTGAACACTTAAGCAGAAGTAGCTGCAAGGATACTTTGCATTCATCAGATAGGATAGGACATCTAGACATACTATGCTGAGTATGATCAGTCAAGTGGCCACTTACGGTCAGATAAATACAGTTTTACAGCATAAATCCAGTTTATTTTACTGCCAAAAAGAAATCTGTTTTTGACCCATTGCCAGTTCTCATGACTATACCCAGGTTTATAACTTGCTCTTGACATTGTTCCAATAAAATTTTATACTAGTGCTGATTATGATGGGTGGAGTGGTGGCTCTGAGGCTAGGGATCGGTGAAACCAAACAGACGGTTGCCGTTTCGAATCCTGTAAATGCAAGAAGTGACTTTACTCTGTTGGGACCTTGACGCAAGGCCCTTAACCAGCAATTGCTTTGTCCTGGGTATGACATTAATCTGCATCCAGCCCTACAAGCAGGATATCGAACTTGCAGGAAACACTTGGGGGTTAATGGCATGATTGGCACTTCAGCTAATATAAAAAAACTCACACTGTTCCAGTGTGGTGCCGAGGTGTCACCAGCTACACTTGGGTTCCAGTCCAGGTGGTTCGGCATGTGGTAGGTGCGGCAACACCCTATCAGTGCATGTTCCCAACATCACTCTCTGATTATGATTGAGGTAGACTGATTTCTCCAACTCATACTTTCATTTTTGCTGCTATGAATGAAATAGGATGTTTGAATAATGTTCAAAGATTTTTTCTATTCTTTGAAGCTTAAACATAAATGGTGAAAGGACAAGTATCACAGCAAAAGTAGCAATGAATGTCATAGCGTTGCATCTTTTTTGCTATTTTTTGTATGAGCAATCTATTCTATTCATTACAACCTGATTTGACTGTATGAAAAAGGTAGGAGGTATCAAGAATCCAAGTTTCCCATGTCATTCCAAAATAAAATACACTATACCTACCATTAACATGGATACATATAAACAGATAAATTTGGCAGATATGGTAAAATCAAAATAGCAGACAAGAAATATAACCTACTGTATGGCTAATTTTTTCAAGAGACATTAAAAATAACCACATATAATGCAATGTTCTTTAAGGCTCCAAAAGATATGTCATCAAAATATGGAACAACTACTGAGTAATCAGCGTTATACTTGACATGACCCTGGCTCATGATTTTTTTCAAGGTTACTATCAGGAGTGTTTGACTGGTAGAATGTATAAATAGATTTCTTGCTATTTTGAAAAAGACCTGTGCTAAGAAGCAGCCAACTCCTAGAAAACACATACATTTATGTCTGCACCAAACCAAAAACAAAGCTGTTCTTAATTAATCAAACATTGGGTGATTCTGTGAACTTACAAACAGCATTAAATTTAAAAAGAATGAGGATGTGTGTTCAGTATTTTCTTCAATTTTTTGACTTGCATAATTTCTCAGAGTTTTGTTTAGAAGGATGCCAAACATTCTCGAGGCAGGAAGAAACAGCAGAAAGAAATGGGTCAAAGTGCATTGCTTATTTTTGTTCTTTGTTCCATTATAGAGTATTAGTCTTTTCAAGTGATATCATGGATTATATCTGGTATGCAGTAAATATCATTAGTCCAAAATCATTAACTTTTGATAATTTCTGAAACCCTCAGTTTAATCCTATGGCTGAAAAACTTCAGACTAACGTATATAGATTTGATGCCATTGTGTACGGCTGATAGACTGGAAAAACTTCACTTTGAATTAATTTTTGCACCCTGTGTACAATTGTTTCTATCCAATCTGTTTATACTTCAAAACATTTCTCACTCATGATCCTTAAGACTGTTTAATTTAATATTTATTTTTATAATTGCATCAGTGTCAACTATGCAGTTTTTATGCCAAGTGAGGAGTTAAGGAATTATGGAATAACAAAATATGCATTCATTTCTAAATATTGGACAGACCAAAAGCTTTTGTATAATACAATATTTTCCAGTAACAGGAATAACTTTTGTTTTTGCATAATAAGTTATATATACAGGTTTTACCAGTTGGCAGTCTTTCCCAGAGACATTCCAGTCTGTATAAGCATTTTACCATTTTATAAAGTGTTTGAGAATAGCAAGTGCCATTTGACTAAGTGTTGCAGACTATTTTACAAGGTGTTTGACAAATTCATAATCTTTGGAGTGAAACATTCAGGACTTATAAAAATAACATACAATAGAAAATCTGCATACCATTTATTTTTTGACAAAATGGGATTTTCAAAGGAAGATCTATACAATTATATAGAACTAGCAAAATACCCGCGCTTTGCAGCGGAGAAGTGTGTTGAAGAAGTAATGACAAAGAAAAGGAAACATTTTGAAAATAATGTAACATGATTGTCAATGTAATTGTTTTGTCACTGTTATGAGTGTTGCGGTCATACATACATACATATATATATATATAATTAGAAAATGGAAGAAGGATTAGACAGAGTAAGGCTTTACCAAAACAATTATTGATGGCGAATAAAGTATCCATTATTCATAAAGCTTCAATTGGTGATCTGTTTTTCTGCGTTAACCTCATATTTTTTCATACTTCTTCTCAAACCAAGGGGGTGTGAGGGTAAAATGAATCGGGAAGCGCTGATTTATATATATTGAATATATTGAAATAGTTTTACTGTTAAATAATGCAAACAATACACGGCAAATGTTTCGCCCTAATTCTGGGCTCATCAGGCGTACACACTCACTGCACCCCCTGTCGGGAATCGAACCTCGGACGTCAGCGCTAGAGGCGAAGCCTCTCGTGTTGCGCCACGGTGTGTGGTTCGTTAATTTGAAAGTATGTAGTTCGGGAGATTATAATATATATATATATATATATATATATATATATATATATATATATATATTATATTATATAAAGATAAGATAACTCCTGTAGCCACAATAAACACCTTTATTGAATAGACAAACCGGGGTGAACAAGTTCCTTTCTACTGCAGCCACAGCCGCGACATCACATAAAAAACATCAATAATAACTCATAAACTTGCAATATTATTTAGGAAAATCGCAACATTTTACTCACCAAAAATTCGGATTATTTGTAAACAAAATCCATCCTCCTCTTTTTCCTCAAAAACAGTTCAATTACTCTGTCGTACAGATTATCCGTGCGCTTCAGTTCCATGAAAAAGTCCCTTTCTATCACCATCAAATCTAATGCTGAAAGGCGAACCCGCCCTATGGTATTTCTGGCATAAGTTTGAATTCGCTTTAGGGCTGAAAATGTCCGCTCGACAGAAGCAGTGTACACGGGAATGCTCACCACCAAATATACCAATGTGAACAGCTGCCCCATGGTCTCATTCAGATATTTCTGATGAAGGAAGTCAAGGAGATCAGTGAGAGATTTTCCTAAAAAATCATCCGTGGCATACATTACAGTCAGTTCTGTTTTTAGCCAAGACAGATCAAAAAGCACTCCGTGGCTCTTGTGTTAAACTAGAGAAGGCTGCATGCGTGAAATTTTTCTTGTATTCCCGAAACTTCTGGGGCTCGAGGAGCGTGACAAACATCAGGTTTTCGTGGTCTTGAAATCTGGTCTGTGTCTGGCAAATAATATTGTCTAGAATCCTGCCATGGAGTTGGCCGTAGTGCCAACGATCTTTCACTCAGAGCGTTTGCGGTGCGTTCAGTGGCCTCGTAGAGTTCCTCATATTGGCTTCTATCCAATCAATGGGTCTGAATACGGTAACGTTGCCACACGCCTGCTAGAGGGCCCTACTGACACCAACTCAAAATCTGATTGGTTGAAGCAACAGGTTAATCGACATTTATTCTGTGTTAGAGTGCCTACACAACGGATTGTGAAAGCCTCTCTGCCTGGCAACAAATGACGGCTGAAATGTGATTGGTTAAATGCTTTAATACGAAACTCTGCCTCCCACGGCTGTCGAGCTGCAGTCTATTACAGTACAGTATATGGACGAAAATACATTCCAGTTATGACCATTACGCGTAGAATTTCGAAATGAAACCTGCCCAACTTTTGTAAGTAAGCTGTAAGGAATGAGCCTGCCAAATTTCAGCCTTCTACCTACACGGGAAGTTGGAGAATTAGTGTTGAGTGAGTGAGTGAGTCAGTCAGTCAGTCAGTGAGGGCTTTGCCTTTTATTAGTATAGACTAGCAAAATACCCGCGCTTCGCAGCGGCGAAGTACTGCCCTAAAATTTTTATTAAGAAGAAAATTAAACCTTTTTAAACTGAGGGAAAATATACCAATAGGATCTCTTTGTATACCACATTGTGAGTTCGGCCCTCCGGTTGTAATATGACCAAGCTGTGCGCTGAGCTTACTCTTGAGCATGCAACGTACAGTTGGCCATGTGAACAGTAATCTTGTTTCAAATCTCACAGCTTTGATTGCTGCTGTCATAATCGGTTTGAGTTTCATGGTTTGTTTCAATTACGACAGTATTTGCAGGACTTGTGTTGAAGTGACATTCGGCATCTGTCAAGCACTTTGAGCTACTGTTTGTATGAAAATGTGCTATATAAATAAATGTTGTTGTTGTTGTTGTAAGCATACAACCGGTTTCATCGATAACTTCACATCCAGCTTTTGAGAGTTTAAACATTCATAAACATCAAAGTGTCCACTACTGGAATCGTCACCTGTGAATCTAAGATGTTTAAGAGGCATTGGCGGTTGTCGAAAGGTGTAAAATATTTGGCCATGTCGGTACACTTGAAAGCGACAACCGAACAATTCAGCGGCAGCCATCAACTCACATGCAGAACCATAGGTGAAGGGTTAAGCATTTCACTCTTATAATTATCTCCTGTTCCATCATCAGTCCACACCTTGAACCTGTCCCAGTCATTCAAAACATAAGACACAATGTTCCTTCGGATATCAAGAGTGAGCCTGATATGGCTGTGCAATATGTAACAAAGAGAATGGAAAAGGTAGGTGCCATCTTTGGGCATGGAAACCACTCGGTAAGTGACAGTTCTTTGATCGATGGTGATCACCTCGATAGACATGTTAATAGGGGTACGGTTGGAATGATAAAGAAAATGAACAATGTAAAGTAAGTCTAAAATACCTACACAATAACTATAATCGTAATAAACGAACAATAAAACAGAGGAGAAGCCGTGGATTAAATAAAAAGGCTGTAGTTATCAGCAGGGAGACGTGAATCCCGTGGCGAAGCAAGGATGGGAATGTAGAGACCGGAGCGACGGACGGCCTTATATAGGCAGGCAGCCAACAACGTGGGAGGCGTTGGGATGGGGGACCCAACGCCGCCTCACACAGTGACCGAGCTGCAGGCTATGGACGTATATATGTACGTAAGTAGGATTCAGTTAACGTTGGGAACCCGCGTACCAAATTTCTTGAAGTTGGGCCTATAAGTAACAAAGACCGTTGAATAGTTCAATATGGCGGCCAAAAGTGGCATCATACCACTGAAATAAGTACGTACATCGGTTTTGGTTAGCGCAGGGAAGCCACCTACCAAATTTCGTGAAGATGGGGCCATAAATAAGAAAGTTCAACATGGCAAACGTTGTCAACCGTTATGACCGTTACGCATAGAATTTCGAAATGAAAACTGCTTAACTTTTGTAAGTAAGCTGTAAGGAATGAGCCTGCCAAATTTCAGCCTTCTACCTACGCGGGAAGTTGGAGAATTAGTGGTGAGTGAGTGAGTGAGGGAGTTAGTCAGTCAGTCAGTCAGTCAGTGAGGGCTTTGCCTTTTATTAGTATAGATAATATAACATTTCTGTCAGATATGCAGCAAAAAATGATGTTTGCAAAGTTCTATGAAAGAAATTTGGTACACTTACACTAGGTTATATGTGCTGCATATGTAAATCAGTCTCAGTCAGAAACCTTTTAAAAAAATGTTTGTTAATTATAATTTATACATAAGCATTTTTGATGAAATATTTATATATGAAAACACATTTAAAAATGTATGTTTAGAATGACGTAGATGTTGTCAAAAACTGCAAAAGTAAATAAACAAGCTATAAACTTTGTACATTATTTGGATTGGATCGAGTAAATATAGAATTCTTTTACAAAGACAGTAGATTGTAATGAAAACAACATACTACACACAATTGACCAAGTGGCTTCTAGCTTTTTGATATAATAAAAATAACCTTATTTCACAATTGACTCTGCCTTTGGGGCATTTACACATTCTCCATGTGTTTGCATGTGTTTTTCTCCAGGTCCTCTGGTTTTCTTCCCACATGTCATAAACATGCAGTTTAAGTTAAATGTAAATCAAAATTGGCCTGGTGTGAGTAAAAATGTCTGTGTGTGAGTGAGTGTGCCATGTGAGGGAATGGTGCCTCATCCAGTGCTGTCAGTATTCCTGCAGTTGCGAATTAAATAAATGAGACTGAGAATTTCTTACTTTGGCCCATCACTCCTCCTGGGGCATAGGCAACCAACAGCAACACGCCAAAGTCTTAGGACAGTTTTTCAAAGTATACCAGGCGAAGCTCATTCTCTTGGTGCCAACATCAAGGTCTCTAAGTGTTCTTTTGCCAGCCTATCTCCTACCTTCCCTGGTATTTCTCATTAGCACTTGGATCGACAATTTGTATTGAACCTGAGGCTTTTATGTTTTCTCTTTGTGGACATTGAGACCAGTTTACAGTAATGTGTTTACCAGCTCTGAAAAGGGGACCTCACACACCCTCCTTGTCTGACTCCTGATTTCACCTGTAAACTGCTCATGAGTGGTCGTTAATAACTCTATAGAATATTTGTTTCTATGAGTTCTTGATTAGTCTGTGACAAATAAGAGTGTAATACTTTCATATTTGGAGCAGTCACTGAGATCTAATTTCTTTTGCACCTTCATAAGATAACCTTCTCTCCAGTCTGTTGGTACTTGCTGTTTTCATCCTCTAAATGATATGGTACAGTATTTCTACTGTGGTATGCAGGTCTGAGAGCTACTCCAAAAAATGTTATCTGGTCCAGCTGCTCTACTATTATTTTTTAGCAGCTGTCACAAAAAGACTCCAGACAGTCTAAAAGGTTTGGGGCAGCCACCCATATATTATGATCCTGGCTGGCAAAAGGTTGAAAATGATTAAGTAGTTTACATGACTGAGTCCAAAACAGAACTGATTACATGGAGGTATGATGACGATTTTAAGGGCTGGTGGAGGAAATGATGTCATCTATGCTGGAACCGGAAGTGACATTTTCGGGATCGGAAGTGACGTCATCAGATGCGCCGGTACTGGAAGTGACGTCATCAGAGGCACTGGAACCTGGCAGGATTTCCCATGAATGGTCTGCAAGAAACTGAGAGAGACAGTCCGCATACTTCGTCACTCCTTGGTCTGATGTAGTATTACAATTACTCAAGCCCTTTAGCTGCCTCCTAATCGCACGTGTGTGACACAGCTTTACTGTTTCCCTGTTCTCTTCTCTGATAGGTTATTTGCAGTTTATAGGCAGGGTAGCAGTGGCTGAAGGAATATTCGGTGGGTTCAAAGGTGAAAGATAATTTCAGAGTAAATTAGTCTCTCTATATATGCTTCATCTATGAAAAATCCAATCATGAATACTAAGGAGCACTTAAAATTCTCAAGAAGCTAAACTTAACCTTTATTATGTGCAAATTCGCTATATCAGGATGTTTTTCTTAACTAGGCAATCAGTAACACGTTAGGGACAGAGGATATAATATCATTGTGGAAATGCAGAGACAGTAACAAGAATATTACCTTTATCGAAACAGCACTGAGTTTAGGCATTACCCTTGGCATGTCTTTAGCCTTTAGTATATATGTTGCTGTACTTGCAAATCCTACTTTCTTTAGCTAAGTTTTACAGAAAAATTAAAGTCATTAGTTAAACAACAACAATGTTTATTTATATAGCACATTTTCATACAAATGCTGTTGCTCAAAGTGCTTTACAAGATGAAGAAAGAAAAGTTTATATGAAACTAAATTAATAAGACTAGGCAATACTAAGTAACACAGAATAAAGTAAGGTCAGAAGGCCAAGAGGAGAGAAAAAACAAAACACAAAAAAATTCCAGATGGGCTAGAGGAAAAAAAAAACAAAATGTGCAGGGGTTCCAATGCCAAGAGACTGCCCAGCCCCCATTGGGCATCCTACCTAACATAAATAATCCAAATCAGTCCTCATGGTTTTCAGGCTTCATGTAAAATAATTTGAGGTACTGCCTTCAATCCATCAATGTAGGGACCGCATGGTGCCTTGATCAAATGGTGGTGGCTCAGGTCATTACCACAGAAAAAACTGAAAAATCTAAGGTTACTAGTTAGAGTGTAAGGTGACACGCACTCCAAAATATAGGACAGAGCAAGGTTATTTAAGGCTTTGTAAACCATTAGCAGTGTTTTAAAGTCAATTCGTAATGGCCAATGTAATTACATCAAAACTGGAGAGATGTGCCCAGATTTTCTTTTCCTAGTTTAGATTCTGGCAGCTGCATTCTGCACTAGTTGCACCCGAGTGATGTCTTTCTTGGGTAGTCCTGAAAGGAGTGCATTACAGCAATCTACTTAAATAAAAACAAAAATGTGAACTCATTTTTCAGCATCTTGCAAATTTATAAGGGATCTAACTTTTGCAGTAATCCTTAAGTGAAAAAAGGCTGTCTTTGTAACCTGATTAATATGTGTTTTAAAATTTTGGGCAGAGTCAATAATTACCACTAAATTCTTTACTTCCTTGATGACTTTTAAGTATACTGGATCAAATTTATTTCTAATACTCTCACGATGTCTGTTTTTGCCAATAACTAAGATTTCTGTTTTCTCCTTATTACTACTCATCCATTCAGAAACACAAGTAATAGATTGGGTCAGTGAATCAAGAGAGTCTGGGTCATCAGGGGCCAATTGATAAATACAGTTGTGTGTGATCAGCATAACTGAGGTACCGAACATTATGCCTTGAGATCATCTGACCTAATGGAAGCATGTAGATCGAAAAGAGCAGTGGAATAACATATAGAAAATCATGTGTCTTTGAAGTATAATTACCGCAACTAACAAAGAATTTTCTACCTGTTAAGTAAGACTCAAACCAATTTAAGACATTGCCAGAGAGGCCCACCCACTGAATAAGGTGATTTATAAGAATATTGTGATCAATGGTATTAAATGTTGCACTCAGATCTAAGAGGATGAGAACAGATAAACGGCCTTTATCCGCATTAACCTGCAAGTCATTTACTAATTTAACTTTGTGGTGCAGTTTCTGTACTGTGATTTGTTCTAAAACCTGATTGACACTTGTCAAGAATTGCATGTTTATTCAAGTGATCATTTAGTTGCATAATTACTGCCTTTTCTAAAATTTTACTTAAGAAAGGTAGGTTAAAAATGAGTCTAAAATTGACAAAAACATAAGAGTCAAGATTATATTTCTTGAGCAGGGGTTTAACAACGGCAGTCTTAAGACAGTCTGGGAAGACCCCTGTATCTAAAGATGAATTTACTATTGTTATAAATAATGCCAAAAGACATGATAAAGATTTGGGGCAGCCTACCATGTAATGTATCCTGGCTGCTAAAATTGAAATGATTGAACAGAGATATTCACAAGACTGAGCCCAAAACAGAACTGATCAAAGACAAGAAAGATGGCGGCTTTAAAGGCCTGTTCAGGAAGTGATGTCATCTTTAGGGCTGGAACATGAAGTGAGGTCTACTGGACCGGAAGTGACATCATCTTTGGGGCCAGAAGTGGTGTTTTCAGGACCAGAAGTGATGTCATGTTTGGGGCCGAACCTGGAGTGATGTCATCGAGGGTGCTGAAACCTGGTGGGATTTCTCGGGAACGGTCTGCAAGTAACAGATAGATAGTCAGCACACTCCGCTAACCCCTGCACAGGATCGGTACATCCGAATATCACACCTGCGTGACAGGTACAGGATGGCCACAACAACTGCCCGAGTCACACCAGGAACACACAATCCCTCCATCAGTGCTCAGACTGTCCGCAATAGGCTGAGAGAGGCTGGACTGAGGGCTTGCAGGCCTGTTGTAAGGCAGGTCCTTACCAGACATCACCAGCAACAACGGCGCCTATGGGCACAAACCCACCTTCGCTGGACCAGACAGGAGTGGCAAAAAGTGCGTGAGTTTCTGCATGACAGCAATGTCAGTGTTCTGCCATGGCCAGCGAAGAGCCCAGATCTCAATCCCATTGAGCACGTCTGGGACCTGTTGGATCGCAGGGTGAGGGCTAGGGCCATTCCCCCCAGAAATGTCCAGGAACTTGCAGGTGCCTTGGTGGAAGAGTGGGGTAACATCTCACAGCAAGAACTGACAAATCTGGTCCAGTCCATGAGGAGGAGATGCACTGCAGTACTTCAAGCAGCTGGTGGCCACACCAGATACTGACTGGTACTTTTGATTTTGAGCCTCCCTTCATTCAGGGACACATTGTGAAACATTTTTAGTTTATGTCTTATGGTGTTGACTCTTTTAGTGTTCATACAAATATTTACACATTAAGTCTACTGAAAGTAAAAACAGTTGAAAGTCAGGGGACGTTTCTTTTTTTGCTGAGTATATTTACCCTCTTTCAGTCCAAAGAAACATTTCTTTAAAAGCCTGTTCAGGAAGTGACGTCATCTTTAGGACCGGAACCGGAAGTGATGTCCGTGCACCCGGAAGTGACATGGTCTCTGGGGCCGGAAGTGATGTCGTTGGGACCAGAAGTGACATCATGTTTGGGACGAGACCCGGAGGTGATGTCATCAAGGGTGCTGGAACCTGGTGGGATTTCCCGGGAATGGTCTGCAAGTAACTGAGAAAGACAGTCTGCACACTCCGCCACCCCCTGGTTGGAGATGGTATTACAATTACTCAGGCCCTTTAGCTGCCTCCTACTCGCACGTGTGTGACACTATGTTAAGCACAATCTCTCAAATAGCACATAGGATACTTCTTTCAAAAAGGTTCTTGGCATTGGATCAAGAACACAGGTGCTGGGTTTCAGTTGAGAAATTATTCTACATAGATCGGGTAAAACTATCCTGGTGAAAGAATTTAATTTGCTTAAAATGGAGTACCGGCACTTAATAGGATCAGATATGGAGGTATGTACTGTATTATTTCTAATATTATTAATTTTGTGTTTAAAAAATATAGCAAAAGCCTCACAAGTTTCACTGGTAGTTTTTGGAGGCATTCCATTAAGTGACTTGGGTTTAGCAAACGATCAATAGTAGAGAAAAACTCTTGGACTGCCAGCATTATCATTTATAATTTTAGAGAAGTAGCACTGCCTCTCAAGAAGAACTATCTTTTTATATGCCGTTATTTTAGTCTTCAATATTTCATAGTGAACTATCAATTCATTTTTTCTCCATTTAAGCTCAGCTCTCCGGCATGTTTTCTTTAAATCAGTCAGTCTTTGGGTCTTCTACGGTATAATAGTGCTGGAAGATTTCTTAACTATCATTTCAGGATCGACTATATCAGTGGCAGCTCTCACTTTAGCATTAAAATTTTCCATCTTACTATTTATATTATTATCACTACTGTAGTTAGCACTACAAATGGACTGGTTGTTTAGATTGTTAGCAAACTTTGAAGCTGCAGATGTATCAAAATAGTGTTTTTTAACAATGCACTTCTCACTAGTTGTTATTATCAGTATTTCTACATTAAATAATATGAAGAAACAGTCTAATATACTGATCTACAATCTGCCTCACATCAACTTTTAATCTTTTAGTAATCACTAAATCCAGTGTGTGTCCCCGTTATGTGTAGGCTGGCTAATGTAATAAATATAATTATTATTCATATGTCTTTACATTGGTTTCTAGTTACGTTTAGGACTTGTTCTGACATATTTAGCTTTAAATGGTTTTGTCTACAGGCGGCACAGTGGTAGCGCTGCTGCCTCGCAGTTAGGAGACCCGGGTTCGCTTCTCGGGTCCTCCCTGCGTGGTGTTTGCATGTTCTCCCCGTGTCTGCGTGGGTTTCCTCCGGGAGCTCTGTGTTTCCTCCCACAGTCCAAAGACATGCAGGTTAGGTGGATTGGCGATTCTAAAATTGGCCCTAGTGTGTGCTTGGTGTGTTTGTGTGTGTCCTGCGGTGGGTTGGCACCCTGCCTGGGATTGGTTCCTGCCTTGTGCCCTGTGTTGGCTGGGATTGGCTCCAGCAGACCCCCGTGACCCTGTGTTTGGATTCAGCGGGTTGGAAGATGGATGGATTGTTTTGTCTACATTTACTTAATAGAATCTGGCATACATTCTAGAGTCTACATTTTGATTAGCTTTCTAAAAATTTCAAGAACAAGAGAATAAAAGGCTGAGGCTTAGTGCCACTGCTATTTTATCCATGAACTGACACATACAAGGGATTTGGAAATCTTATACTCTTCTGTTACAAACAGTACATCAGAACATAACACATTTTCAAAATTAGAGGAGACCATTTAGTCTACCATGCATGCTTGTTTAGCAGAATTGTCCCAAAGACTGTCAAAGTTAACTTTTTAGCTACTTGACTTATTAGTTTGTTCTAGATTCCCATTATCCTTTGTATAAAGAAGAGCTTCCTAGCTTTTGTCTCATATGGTACTTCCCTCAGTTTTGACAGGCATCTTCAGGTAACATTAATTATCAGTATAAATAGTTATCAACTGACACAGCTCCTACTGTATTAAATGTTCCAGTTTTTAGATCATAATTAAAAAGTTAGAGTTATACAGAAATAAACTTAATAATTATAGACATATTTCAAATTTACCTTTACTTTCTAAAGTACTTGAAAAGTAGTTGCTGTGCCGTTTCAGTCTCACCTTATTGATTGCAATTCAATTCTGAAGTTTCAATCTGGTTTTCGTAGTGGTCATAGTAGAGAAACAGCATTAACCCATGTTATCAATAACATTTTTAATGTCTTCTGTTGAAGGAAATACTACAGTTATTGTACGATTAGATTTATGTACAGGTTTTGACATCATTGAAAACTATTCTGTTTCAAAGACTTGAAAAAATTCTGGTGTTTCCATTAGTGGTTTAGTTCATACTTACCAAACCCATTCCAGAATGCACAGAAATGTGATCTGACTTCATTAAGTTCTGAATTAAGTTATGGCCTTTCCCTGGGCTCAGTACTGAAACTCATAACTGTTTTCACTTTCCTTTCTAACCCTAGAAGATACAACTAGAAAGCATACAGTAGTATCTGTTTTCATTTGCATGCAGATGATAGTCGGCTATTTATTTCCTTCAGACCGAATGATGTTTTTCCTGTTATCATCCTAAATAATGAGTTAAAAGACTAGATGAGCAATTACATGTTGTCTTTCAATGCAGAAAAAAAAGTTACAAACTGTTCTGAATGATATACACGGCACAAGAACTGTGATTCTGATTAATATTGACATGATTTTGTCTCTTAGAGGTTTATTTCACCTTCACCTAGAGGTTTATTTCCATTGTTCTTTTGTTAAATGGTCATGTGTCAAAAAAAATTAATAAAATTATATTGTCAAGATTTTATGATAATCAAATTGAAATTTGATTCAATTCTCTATTATAGCTATAACAAAATTAATTTAACTGAACTGAATTCAATGAATCTAAACATTCTGCAAATAATCCAATAAGATAATTTAATAATTTTGATCATTTTGAATGATATAAATGATTAATATAGGTTTTGCACCATCCATATTATGAAGCTGCCTTAATTTTGCAGAATTTATAAGCTGGAGAAATCCTTACATTAGAAATATGTGAATTGAAAGTTATATTAATACACTATATAGCCAAAAGCATGTGGACTCCCCTACAAATTATTAATTTCAGATATTTCATCCACATCCATTATTAACAGGTAGATAGAATCAAACATGTAACCTATTCGATCTCCACTGACAAACAATGGCAATAGAATGGGTCATACTCAAGAGTTCAGTGATTTTAAATTTTGCAGTGTCATAGGATGTCACTTTTGCCACAAGTCTGTACATGAGATTTCTGCTTTGCTAGATCAGCCCTGGTCAATTGTAAGTAGTATTGTTGTTAAAATGAAAGCAAGATCTGTGGATTTTGAGCTTCATGAAATAGGATTCATGCTGATCAGCTGCACACACGTCTAAGGTCACTGTATGCAATACCAAGCATCAGCTGGAGAGGTACAATGCATGCCTCATTTGGATTGGAAACATGTTCTCTGGAGTCAAGAATCAAATGTAACTACATGGAAATTTGTTGGACAAATATGGGTTTGGCAGATGCCAGAAGAATACTACTTTTAGGACTGAATAGTGACTACTGCGAAGTTTGGTTGAGGAGGGATAAAGGTCTGGAGGAGTTTATCTTTCAGCGAAGAGAACTGTTAATTCTGTCGCCAACAGAAACATTTTAAACAATTTTGCATTTCCAACTCTGTGCCAGCAGTTTGGGCAAATCCTTTTTCTGTTTCAGCATGACCGGAATCTATAAAGACATATGAGGTATAATCAAAAAATACGGTGAATGTTTTAAAAAAGAAACATTTATTGCAGTAAAAAATTTACAACTTCTAGTCACCCTCAAAATACTCTCATCCACTTTGAATGCACTTATCCCAATGCTCCTACCACTTTGCAAAGCAGTTCTGGAAGTTTTCTTTCGAGAGTATCTTTAGTTGAGCTGTCGTGGCTGCCTGGATGTCCTCAGTGGATTGAAATCATTTAGCTTTCATGGTCATTTTCAATTTAGGGAACAGCTAGAAGTTGTACGGTCCCAGATCTGGTGAATAAGGTGGATACGGACACAGTGTAATGTTTTTATTCGGCAGAAATTGTTGGACTAGAAGGGATGTGTGACAAGGAGCGTTTTCATGATGAAGAATGAAACCGTTTCAACATTTTCTTCGGTTATTGATGTTGAAGAACGCCATGATCTTTTCTGCCTTCAGCAAAGTCAGATCCATTATGAAATCGATCAAACCACTTGTAAACAGTCTTAATTGTCGGTGCAGTGTCACCATGAGCCAATTTTAACATCTGATGGGTTTCCTGAGCTTTTTGCAATTTGAAACAAAATTACACGTTAATGCGTTGCTCGATATCCATTATTAAGGACAAACTTGAAAAACACACTTGAACTCAACAGTGGCTCACAAACGGCTGACAGTATCAAGCAAGCTGAAACTTGTCACAAACTAGGCTTTAGGATGGACATGTCAGAACCTGCATTGAAATGTTTTGCGTTGCTGTTGGATGGTGCTCTGCATCAACATTCACCGTACTTTTTGATCATACCTCGTAGTTTGAGTTTGGTATAGAGGGACTCGAGTGATCTGCACAGAATTCTAACCTCAACCATGCCAAACACCTTTGGGATGAATTGAAACACTGATTGCAAGCCTGGTCTTCTCATCTAATATCAGTACCTGACCTCACAAATGCTCTGTTGGTTGACTGGGCACATATATTCCCACAGACATATTCCAAGGACTTGTGGAAAGTCAGCCCAGAAGAGTGGAGGCTATTATAGCTGCAAAATGGGGACAACCTCATATTAAAACCCATAGTTTGGGAATGGTATTCCAACAAGCTCATATAGTTGTGATGATCATGTGTCTTAAAGTATTTGGCCATATAATGTATCAAAGGTAATGCCTACATTTAAAGAGTAATAAGCTAAACTAAAGTTTATATGTTTTATATTAAGAGTTTTCTGTATTGCCCTGAAATCTGCAAAATGACTAGTTGCTAAGGGAAAGGTTTTACCTCACTACGGTAGTTAATAAATGAAATGATTAAAAACAAATCATTGCATTAATTGACAAATAAAGCTTAGAGTATCACTCTTTAAAAAAATAATTTTATGTTTAAAAATATTTCTTTACAAAAAAATAGGTTGTATCACTATACCCTTTCTAAAGTCAGATGCACGTGTGATAGGAAAGATAAGATGTCTGCTACTTCAGGGGAATTAATAGCGGGCAGAGTGGCAATATAAATAGATGCACATCATATAAATGTGGTGTTTTACATCTCATAACTGTAAATTAACCATATGGTAATTATGATAAAGATCTTAAAATAATATGACTTAATTTGCAAGCACATTGTTAAAACTAACATTTAAGTATAGATAAGCCAGGTAACATTGTACTTTATTTGTTTTTTACAGATTTTTTACATTTTTTTACCTGCCATCATTACTGTAAGTGAATTTAATGATACATTCTATATAGTGAAGCTGACTTTACTCACATTATTATGTAAATTGTTATCTAAATTATTTTAATCTATTTTAATTTTAAGCATATGTTATATTTATCACTTGAAATAAAGTCAGCATAAATGATTACAAGTAGGCAGTCTTACATGTATTTCTGAATACAAACATTAAAAGAATGTGGGCTAGGAATTACAGAAAATGGGTTCAACTTGAATCATCTGTGGTAAATTTCCAAGAAATTATCGTCTTTAGCTAATAGATAATAGCTGTATCTGGCTGGGCAATGAAGCATATGTTTCCTTTTATATAATGATGGTATCTCTTCTGCAAATAATGTATTTTTCCTTATTTATTTGCTATTGCGGTATGTTTGAATGTCTACACAAATTTTTCAGTATTTTTTTAATACAATGCATATTTCTTTATTTCTTGAGAGAATTATCTTATTTATTTTTTATTTTATTTATTTAATGCAGAAAAAACAACATAATACAGTACTTTGAGTATTTATTGACAGAAGCTGAAAATGAAAAGTAACACATTTTTTAACTCTACTTTATCTTTTTTAGCTTATAGTAATAAACTTTCTTCAGCTGTAATACTCATGATAAATTAGTTTCCTGTTTAGGAATGCTACAGTCCCCTTTAGCTTTCCTTAAAGTGACCTAGCCTTCAGATCATGGTGGAAAGTTAAGTATTCAAAGATAGACCCATACACTCAAAAGGAATTTTTTGGATCTCAACATACAACAAATTACCAATTATGACATGGAAAATCATTTTTAGAATTTTTAATGAAAATATTTTAAAATCATCACCTACACAACTGGTGGAAAGTGACAAGTCTTTGAATAATTGAGTGTGTGTGCTGCAATGCTACAATCTTACAATATTAAAGAAGTCAATTATAGACAATCTACAGAAGAAAAACATTAGCTATAGTTAAAAATGTGATAATCCAGTCTATTAAAGTTATAAAACAGAAAAAAAACTTGTAATAGAAAGATTAAAAAGTGCATATGAAAAAACATCCACAAAATAATTACGTATTATTATAATTTCAGATTTTTGTATAACCACTTTGCTAAAATCTTATTTTAAATTACTCCTTGATAAGACTTCAATATCATAAATATATGGATTGCATTTTCTTATGTTAAAAAGCAATGTTTCATTTTAAAAAGATTTAAATTAAAAAGTACAGCATGTGTCATGGATTAATGCAATTACATTTTCATGTCAGTTTTTCCCTTCAGCTGTACTATCTATCCATCTTTTTATCTATCAACCACTCAATAGCCAATTTAATTTGCAATTTGTTTTGGAATTATTTATTTCAGCAAAGACTAATGTACTGTTTGTATTAATTACATTGTTCTTTGTTTACAGTGTTAGGACAGTATAGTATTGCTATGAACCACATACAAAACATTTACTTATTGTCAACCCTAACTTATCAATATGAGACAATAGTGACCTTCTGTTGTTTATAATTAGCTTAAAGATTTATCAGCAAAACATATTTGTATTTTTCCACTTGTTACTTTGCAGTAGGTACAGTGGTACAGTTCTAAGTGCTGCTGGCTTGAATTTCATTCCAGACATTGTCTTTACACAGTTTAGACATGTCTCTTTAGGACTTTTATTGTTGGCACTGTGCTTTTCTACTCAAATCCTAGAGTTGTTATTTTATGACCATTCTAGCAGAATTTTATTATAAGTGCGCAGTAACTTATGTTACTTTTGAGAAAAAGAAGCATAACTTTATTTAAACTGTCATTATTATATCTTATTTTAGTTAAGAAATTAAACTGTGTTACTTTATAATTGAGTGGTTTTCAGAGGCAGACGATTGCAAATAGACATGAGGAGGACTAAACTACAAATGGGAAAATAACCACTTTCAAGGATTACTGCGCTTATGTCTAAAGGTGCATAGGGTTCCACAGCTATCGCAAGAATAAATTAACTGTGCTTACTGTCAGAGTTTACAGTACAATTCTGACAGCATTTGCACTATACATATGTGCCTGTCCTCTGTGTTGTTCGTTTTATCCTTAATTTCATACTTGGATGATTGCCTAAATGGAGTAATTTTGTAGTGCAAAACTGAATAAACCAGAGAGAGTTGTGAGTAGCATTTCTAGGAGAATTTGCAAGGCAGAAGTCAGCACATAAACGTAAGTGCATGCTAAATCTCTAAGCAATGAAAGGGATTGACTAGATATTATAATCTTTTCTTTGTAAACAAAGTGGAGATGGTAATGTAAACATGTCTTGGCCTTTTATAACTAACATAAATGAGATGTCAGCTGGCTTAATTGAGATGTGCGTACACGAAGCAACCACATGCATGCATGAATGGACCCTAACATGCAGCATCAATGGAAACCAAAAGAAAGTTTTGATGTCAACAACAAAAGAGTAGATAATAATAGAAATAAAACCTTTAATACATGACTCATTAAAGTTTAATGTCGGTCTTTACAACGTGATAGAAATTTACTCAAGATATTAATAAGCAACCCTTTGTCCCTGTTCCTGAAAGAACTTTGAATAATTTAAAACAAATGAGACACATAACAGCAGTTTTGTCAATGTGAGTGAAATTATAAATAACATGTATAAAGACAAGCTGTCAGTTCTGCAATCCAAATTTAAGGAGTAAAGTACAAAGCTGAATAGCAAAACTGACAAGATGGTCATATCTGAAATTTTGCCTTTGCTATGAGACAGTCCAGGTAGGATTGAGGACATTAGAAATTTTAGCATGTGGCTTGACTGCTGGAATAGGATAGAGGGCCATAGATGTATGGGACATTGGGACTCCATATGGAAGAGATTTGACCTGTCCTTCTATGAACCAGAGGGGCAGCAATATACTGGAGAGACATATACATGGGTTGGTTAGGAATGTTAAATCTTAGGATTGGGGAGATCAGAAAGTTTAGGACAGGCTGGGCTTCGACCATCAAATATCAGGAAAGGCAGTAGAATTAATTCAATTATACAAGGTAACTTTGAAAGTTCCAGTCCACTGTTAGAAGGTAAAAGTAAAGTTAGTAATACATTAAGAAATGGTTGCCTTACTGCTAGGAGTATTAAGAATAAAATATGCCGGTTGTTGCTTAAATATAGCTTTACATAATTATGATATCCAGTAATATCACTAATAATGTAACATAACAAATAGTGTGTATATGTACTTATGTATGTATAAACAAATTCTTATAAATACGTACTGTGCATGCTGTATGCTATATATATTTTTGTGTGTGTCTTTTGTTGGTAATGTATTATTCTAGTAAGAATTTCATCTTTTTATGTACATATGACAATAAACCTGACCTGACTAGACTTGATAACAAAAACCTCACTAGTTAATAGAGACGAGGATGAATATAATATAGACAGGTACACATTATTCAGGAAAGATTGGCAAACCCAAAAAAGTGAGGGAGTTGCCATTTATGCATTGTTTATACAATTTGAATGCTTCTATATTTGGATAATGAGGCATGTCTTAGTGTTGATTCAAGTAGAAAGCATGGGGGATAAAGATCTTATATGAGGAGTGTGCTATAAATATTATGACAATAGTTTCAATATACATCTTTTAATAATGTTAAAAAAAAAAAAGTTCAGTGGGAAATATTATAGTCATGGGGACTTTATCAACATATTAACTAGGCTAGCCTTACAAAAACTGGAGCATAAGAACAGGAATCTTTTGATATAATCAATTAATGTTTTTTTAATACTGTATGTTAAAGCACCAGTTGGGGGGTGGTTCTTTCTAGACTTAATATTTTGTAATAATCAGGACAGCACACGGGATAGATGTGATTAAACCATTAATATCTAGTGATATAATACATTTTACTGTGTTTTGGCATAGTGCCTATGCAGAAACTAAAACTATTGAGTTTAATTTTAGCAGAGAAAATTTTGAGCAGATGTGGCAAAGCTTAAATAAGATGAAGTGGAATAAGGTTTAAAGCATGGAGATAGTTGAGGAGATGTGCTCCAGGCTTAAAAGTGTTTTACATAAAACTCAGGACAAGATTATATCAAAATTTAGAAAGAGCAGTGAATTAGGATAACTCCACAGTGGACAAATTAAGAACTTAAAAATGATTTGCAAAGGGAAAAATGGTAAATAAGGCATATAGTGTAAAACAAATAACTCCAGTGTTAACAATAGGGCTTATTGGAGCATGACAGCAATGGTTATGAAAGATAATATGAACAATAAAATGCAGTTGGAGGTAAATATTGCAGATAAGTGAAAGAAAACCCAAAGAGATTCTTAGTAATAAAGAAAAGGGTCATGGTGGAAGAGAGTTATATAAAGAGCAATAAAATATACAAACAATGAATTAGTGAATACTTTTAATTTACATTTTTCTGATGCTTACATGTAAGCCAATAACCTTCGAACAGCAAAAGGGACTACTAGAGGAAGTACATTATAATTTGCTTATTTTTCAGAAATCTAAATTTCTAAGCAGTGGAGAGTAGCAAATATTATCCCATTATATAAAAAGTGTCATTGGGCTGTTCCACATACTGTAACTATAAGCTGGTAAGCTTAATATGTATCATGTGTAAACTAAGCAGTTAAGGACAAAATCAAGCATCACATCAAGAAAATGTGTATTAGCAAATAGTCAACATGGGTTCAGATGGAGAAGATTATGCTTCACTAATATTTTTACATGCAGGAAGTAAAAATGTTATATTTGAGCGCACAATGAGAGGTATGAAACTTGACATTGCACCTCATAGGAAGGACCTAAGAACCCAAGTGAAGTTGACACTAGCTACATCATGACAGTGGAAACAAGCATCAAAATGGCTAATAGGATGTTAAGTTACAGTATATAACATGATATTTACAATACAAGTCAAGGCAGGATATGTCTGTGCTACATAACATACTAGTGAAGCTTCAGCTGCAGTGTATGTACAGTTTTGGTTTCCATATTACAAGAAAGATAGAGAGGTACTAGAGAAAGTTCAGAGAATATTGACTAGGCTGGTTTTGGGATGTAAAGGGTATGAGCTATGAGGAAAGATTGGATGAGATGAACCATTTTAGTTTAAGCAATAAAGGTTAACAGGTGACACAACTGATGTGTTTAAAATTATGAAGGTAGTTAATACATTGTATTATTGGTGTTCTTTAAAACTAAAGTTTTCAACAGAGACACAGTTAAGAACAAATATTAGAAAGTGCTTCTTCCCAGACAGATCACAGTGACAGAGAACAATTTACAACAGATTGTAGTAGAGAATATGACTTTAGGACCTTCACATCTCAGCTCAATGTTATTTTTGTAGAATCTATATGAATAGGATTTGCGAACTTGTTTAGTTGAATGGCTTGTTCTCCTCAGAATTGTTCGAATTTAACTTCTATATGCTATACATGGAATTACAGTTGTGCTTTAAAGTTTGTGAACCCTTTAGAATTTTCTATATTTCTGCATAAATATGACCTAAAACATCTTAAGATTTTCACTCAAGTCCTAAAAGTAGATAAAGAGAAATCAGTTAAACAAATGAGACAAAAATATTATACTTGATTATTTATTTATTAAGGAAAATGATCGAATATTACATATTTGTGAGTAGCAAAAGTATGTGAACCTTTGCTTTCAGTATCTGGTGTGACCCCCCTTTGCAGCAATAACTGCAACTGAACATTTCAGGTAACTTTTGATCATTCCTGCACACCGGCTTGGAGGGATTTTAGCCCATTCCTTCGTACAGAACAGCTTCAACTCTGGGATGTTGGTGGGTTTCCTCACATTAACTGCTCGCTTTAGGTCCTTCCACAGCATTTCATTGGATTAAGGTCAGGACTTTGATTTGGCCATTCCAAAACATTAACTTTATTCTTCTTTAACCATTCTTTGGTAGAACGACTTGTGTGCTTAGGGTCGTTGTCTTGCTGCATGACCCACCTTCTCTTGAGATTCAGTTAATGGACAGATGTTCCATCAATGAAGGCAAGCCATCCTGGCCTAGATGCAGCAAAACAGTCCCAAACCATGATGCTACCACCACCATGTTTCACAGATGGGATAAGGTTCTTATGCTGGAATGCAGTGTTTTCCTTTCTCCAAACATAACGCTTTTCATTTAAACCAAAAAGTTCTATTTTGGTCTCATCCGTCCACAAAACATTCTTCCAATAGTCTTCTGGTTTGTCCACGTGATCTTTAGCAAACTGCAGACGAGCAGCAATGTTTTTTTTGGAGAGCAGTGGCTTTCTCCTTGCAACCCTGCCATGCACACCATTGTTGTTCAGTGTTCTCCTGATGGTGGACTCATGAACATGAACATTAGCCATTGTGAGAGAGGCCTTCAGTTGCTCAGAAGTTACCCTGGGATCCTTTGTGACCTCGCCGACTATTACACGCCTTGTTCTTGGAGTGATCTTTGTTGGTAGACCACTCCTGGGGAGGGTAACAATGGTCTTGAATTTCCTCCATTTGTACACAATCTGTCTGACTGTGGATTGATAAGAGTCCAGACTCTTTAGAGATGGTTTTGTAGCCTTTTTCAGCCTGATGAGCATCAACAACTCTTTTTCTGAGGTTCTCAGAAATCTCCTTTGTTCATGCCATGATACACTTCCACAAACATGTGTTGTGAAAAGCAGACTTTGATAGATCCCTGTTCTTTAAATAACACAGGGTGCCCACTCACACCTGATTGTCATCCCATTGATTGAAAACACCTGACTCTAATTTCACCTTCAAACTAACTGCTAATCCTAGAGGTTCGCATACTTTTGCCACTCACAAATATGTAATATTCGATCATTTTCCTCAATAAATAAATGACCAAGTATCTTATTTTTGTCTCATTTGTTTAACTGGTTTCTCTTTATCTACTTTTAGGACTTGAGTCAAAATCTGATGATGTTTTAGGTCATATTTATGCAGAAATATAGAAAATTCTAAAGGGTTCACAAACTTTAAAGCACAACTGTAAATCCCTTTATTTGTCCTTCTTTCACATTTTTACTTTATACAGTGTGCTAATTCAATTTTGCTAGTTTTATCTCTCAGTGAATAAGCTATAAGGCTTTTTTAGGATCTTTTCAAGAGCATCAGTTACAACCAATGAGAACACAAAATGCACATGCAAGCTCTATATGAAAACAACCAGACTGGAATCAAAACATAGGCTCAAGAGCTATCACACAGAATGTTATATGTTGTGTGACCATGCCTCCCAGACTTTTTCATTTTAAGCTAAAACAGCATATTCTTCTCCTTCAGAGACTTTTTGAATGCCGAAGTTAAATCCCACCTTCCCATTTATCTTTTACATGTACACTCAGTAGAATACTCCTATTTTAACAATATTTGTAAATTAAATGGATTATTTGTGAGCAAGTACAAATTTACAACTGCAGTTCGCTTTCTCCCAGCCAGGTCTCTAGATAAACTGTACAACTTTGCAGACTGTGCTGGCCTACACTTGGTTTTTGGTCTCAATGCCCTCCATCGGAACCCAGATAACTCATGGAATGGCTCCAGTGCTCTCAGTCTTCTCAAATACAGTGCTGGCAAGAAGTACAACATTTCCTGGGAACTGGGCAATGGTAAGTGTCAGTTGTAGAGTGAATAAGGTAATATTTATCGTTGTGAAAATTTGAGATTCAAAGGACTACACCATAATGAACATTTTAATAAACAAAAAAAGAAAGTAATTTTTGCTGTTAGCAAATG
This sequence comes from Polypterus bichir lapradei, assembly GCA_026402145.1. Lineage (NCBI taxonomy): Eukaryota > Metazoa > Chordata > Cladistia > Polypteriformes > Polypteridae > Polypterus > Polypterus bichir. Next base: position 18,509,203 of record JANRMT010062813.1, on the reverse strand, counting down.
TGATTCTATTTATGTAAAATATTAACAGAATAACAGGTGTCTATAAGTCCTAAATTGTCTTCTTGGTGTTTTCTGATGTAAATGCTAACCTCCTTCCAAACTCCTTGTGAGTTATTATTTTCTTCAAGTTTTTTGTTAAATGCCTTTTGCTGCTTTTATCTTAGTAAATTTATTAATGTTCATCTACTTACAGAGCCAAACAGCTATCGTGCAATGGTAGGCCGCACACTGAATGGCAGTCAGCTGGCTCAAGACTACCTGAAGCTGCGAACACAGCTACAGTCGGTACGCTATTACAACCGCGCCAATCTCTACGGCCCCAACATCGGTCGGCCGCGCAAGAATGCTGTCCTGCTCTTAGACGGGTGAGATGCTTGTTTGGAGAGTAGTATGTGGGCAATGCTGCAATAGAAAGATTGAATTTAGTGAATGTTTTTGCAGCAGATAACCTCACACTTAAAATAAATGCGATATGAGTTTGTGAATTAGAGCTATGGAGGTTGGGAACATGTACTCCCCACTATATAAAGTCCCCCCAATTTTTAAGGTACTTCACTGATTCAAAAATGACTGCTCATTTGTGTTGATAGTGAATTATTTACATCTTTTTGCTGAAGTAAAAAATCTTGTCTCACTACATTTCTGCCAATCATTCTCCATAATTTACTGTAATATGTAATTTTTGCCAACCTGAAAATTCTGTGTTTCTTGTGGTAGATGAACATCTGCTGCTTAATGTGTCAGATGTACAGAGATGAAGAATTTATAGTGAATCACTTCAAACATGTCATATGTTTAGATAGAAAAGATTAAACAATATGACATAACTGTGGCATGTACAGTACAGAAAAAAGAACAGGTATATATGTGCTGCTCTCTGCAATGTTTTTCCACGTATTGCTATAATCAATTTCTGTTTAATTCCATTTTACTTAACTAAAGTCACAGGAATAAAAATAACTAAATTATATGTTTCCTTCTGTTAATGGAAAGCAAGACATCTAGTTAATGGGTGACAGCTTATTTGTAGCTCTTCTTTCTTGTTAGTGTTGACTTGTCCCTCTGTCCTTGTTTGGTACTTCCAAAAACGAAAAAACAAGCATTAGTAACAGAAATAGAAAGTAGTTAAAGGGCAAGAGGAAGTCTTCATTTACCCAGACGCTGGTAATCACCAAGTTGTCTTGTACTTTATGTACAAGCATAGACTTTACAAATGTTTTTTTGTTGGAGCAACTCCTAAGTTTCAGTTTCATTCAGCAAGACCATTCCACCAATGGCCTTGATAAGCCAGTTCCAAAATTCATGCATCTCATTCCTTTCCATCCCCACCTAGTTCAAATTGCTGTTCTGCCATCTAGCCACCAACACTTTTGGCCATATTACTGTGTGGTGCTCTCAGAACTGATCCATCTGCACTTCCAGTCCCAGTGTTGCTTTGTTCAATTGTGCAGATGCTGTGCTTAAAAATGGTTAGCTTGGCATTTTTGTAATTGAAAGTTGGAATTATTTTTTTCATAATCATGGTGTACATTCATTTGCCCTATAAACTTGTGAAGTATTATTTATAAATTGAAAAAGTGTGTTTTCTCTAGTGGCATACAATAACAATCTATGGGACACCACAGTAAAAATGAAACAAAAGCCTTAAAACTTATGGAATACATCCACTTTGCAACTAAGAACATTCCTGAGTATTCATGTCTCAAGATTGCACACATATAAAAAAGTACATATACATGTTGATGTCACAAAATTTTTGTGGCATTACAATATTTTTAAAGAAACTACACTGTCCTCTGCACTTCATTCTCTTTCTGTTTAAACAGCAACCTTTCATTGCTATTAGGGATAGTTTCTTGTAGATTGTTTCATAAATAGTAAAGTTACAGTCATACTTTGATAAAGATTTAGATATTAAGGCTACACTTTTTTCAGATGAAATTTGAATTTTCTAAAGAGCTAGACAAATAAGCTCTCATTTTATACCATAAATAGTATGGTTATGAAGAGAAGGAAATGGTTTGCTTTACTGCAGAACTTTATCTACTTTTTCCAAAAGCTTCATAATTCTAAGTACTTCATTATTTGATTTCATTAATAAGTGAGTGTTTCCTAAAACCCGTCATACCTGAAGTAGTGCTTAATCTCATGTGGAAATTAACAAGTTAACCAAACCACTTGTTAATTTTTGCTTCCTCCTCTTTTAGTTGTTTTAACTCCTTTTGTGAAGTGTTACTTCCTTTACCTACTGCAGTTTGCTATTGTTCTCTTTTCCAAGAAAGTCACATCACACTTTGAGCCCATTTATAGATTTCCAACTAGTAGAGTAAATAAATTTTTCCTTTTAGTTGAGAGTTTAATTTATTTATTTTGTGCTTTTTTGTATGTTTTTATTGATATAATTATTACTTGGGTTTATTTTTTATATTTGCGCATGTCTGATGTGGCAATATTAGGATATATTTAAACATTGAAATACAGTACATGGGAACAATGTTCCTGTTGTCAACATTGTGCTTTTTGGATGTGGATGCTAGGGTGGGGCCAACAAGAAAGTAATTTAAATTTGTTTTGTTAAATTTCAGATAACAAAGAGCTTTGGAAAATGATCACAAAACTCATTTGGTCTTTTTCTTATTTGTTATATTGGCTTAATTTCCAGCACATTACACAACTAACACAGGAGGCTAAGGGACATCTTAAAGAGTTCAACTTTGTTGGAATTCATTTTTCTTTTTAAATTTTTGAAATGGCTCTATGATATGTCTATTTACACTGCCATATTTAGCTAAGCAAACATTGGAACTTTAGGACAATCTAGAAGAGAATAGGCCATATAGCCCAACAAGGTTTGCCAGTTCTATCCACTTAATTCTTCTAAAAAAACAACAAGTCTAGTTTTAAAAGTCCCTGAAGTCCTACTGTCTACCACACTACTTGGTAGTTTATTCTAAGTATCTTTGGTTCTCTGTGTAAAGAAAAACTTCCTAATGGGTGTACAAAATTTACCCTTAAGAAGTTTCCAACTATGTCCCCTTGATCTTCATGAACTCATTTTACAATAAGTCTTGATCCACTGTACTAATTTCCTTCCTTCCTTCCTAATAAGTTTAAACACTTTAAGCATGTCTCTTCGCAATCTTCTTTTGCTTAAACTGAAAAGGCTCGGATCTTTCAATTTTTCTTCAGATTCGTTCCCTGTAGCCCTGGAATGAACCTACTTTTCTATGGATTTTTTCTAGCTATGCTATGTCTTTTTTGTAACCTGGAGACCAAAACTGCACTCAGTAGTCCAGATCAGGGCATTATAAAGCTTGACCATAACCTCCTTGGAATTCTACTCTACACATCATGCTGTATACTGTAACCTAACATTCTGTTAGCTTTCTTAATGGCTTCTGAGCACTGTCTGGCAGATGAGAATGTAGAATCCACTACAACTCCTAAATCTTTCTCATAATGTGTACTTTCAATTTTCAGACCTCCCGTTGTGTATTCAAACCTAACATTTTTACTTCCTAAATTTCATCTGTCACAAATCTGTCCAAGCCTATATTCTGTTCATGTCCCTCTGTAATGATTCAGCAGATCCCAGATTACCTGCCAATTCACCTATCTTGGTATTATATGCAAATTTAACCAGCTTTTGATTATATTCCTATCCAAATCGTGTATATATATATATATATAT
>JANRMT010062813.1:18395570-18500512 GCA_026402145.1 Polypterus bichir lapradei | reverse complement strand
ATTATCATTTTGAGCACTACTTTTGTAATTTTATACTGTCATAAACAAATTATATCAAAAAGTTTTTTTAAAAAGCCAATTTGAAGCAAAGAGGGTAAGTAATAACTATTTTCTTTTGTAAGTCAATCAAAAATGCTTAAGCCTAAAAAAAGATCGCCCTGTCAAAATAAAAGACTATTTCACCTTGTTGACGTGAATCATCTTTAAATTAAATGCTGCCAATAAGGAATAATTGAAATCACCGCGCTGCTTTCTAACTTTGACGAACTAAAGTTTTATTGGGTGAAAAAAATGATCGTCCGTGACAGATATACTTAATCAGTAGTGTGTGCGACCCATGATTTGTGAGTTTGAGTGTTTGTGTTGTGTACGCGCGTGTGTGTGGTTTTCTCAGTTTTACAATAAAAACAGACATCAGTTATTTGTGAAGCAGGAATATTCTGATCATTCTGGTCCCTGATCACTGATAAACATTCAGAAGAAACAGCTCTATTCCAATGTTTTCCTCCATTACATCCTTTCAGCAAACAGGACTAAGTTCCTTGCTGAAACAGATCGCCCTTTAATGAAATGCTGCCAATACAGAATAACAGAAATCACCGGGCGGCTTTCGGTCAATGATAAGCCAGCGTCTGTTGAGGTGAAAAAATGAGAGGTACTGCGGTTGCTATCAATGCTTCCTGGTAACTCAGCTTTTGAGAAGAATCTGTTTTATGGGGTGAAAAAATAATCGCCTTTGACAGATAAGCTTAATCAGTAGTACGTGCGACCCACGATTTGTGAGTTTGAGTGTGTGTGTGTGAGCGTGTACGTGCTTGTGTGTGGTTTTGTTAGTTTTACTATAAAAACAGTTAAACATCAGTTATTTGTGAAGCGGGAATATTCTGGTCATTTTGATCCCTGATCAACATTTAAAGAAACAGAGCAACTCCAGTGTTTTCCTCCATAACATCCTTTCAGCAAACAGGACTAAGTTCCTTGCTGAAGCAAATCGCCCTTTAATGAAATGCTGCTAATAGGGAATAACAGATATCACCGGGCGTCTTTCCACCAATGATAAACCAGCGTCTCATGAGGTGAAAAAATGGGACGTACTGTGGTTGCGATTAATGCTTTCTGGTAACTCTGCTTTTGAAAAGAATATGTCATGGGTGGGACAAGAGGGAGCGAGTGAGGCGGGTACAATGAGTCGGGGCGGGACGGAGCGAGGCGAAGAGGCGTGTATCTGTGCGAGTGTTTTAAATAATGAAAGGAAAAAAAAGTGCTTTGAAATCAAGGACCCCCAACCAAGAGGGCTTACAAAACAAAACGCAACAGACAGGCATATGCTACTTGTATAAAATGTGCACAATAATTACAACAGTGTTGAAGCAATGATAATACGAAAGGGAGATGCTAAACCTGGGTGGCCGCATTGTGCATGCCCATAAATCCCAACCAATGTATATATCTGAACGGATCTATCTGAACCAATATATATATCAGAACGAATGTATCTGAACCGATGTATATATCTAAACAAATCTATTTTAACCGATATATATATTTAAACCAATGTATATCAACCAATATATATTGTGAGCTGGAGGGCTGATCGCACCCAAAGAAGATACAGACGCCCCTGGGAAAACCACAACCCCTGAAACACAGACTACCCTCACATTGCTCCTTATCCTTGCACTATAACGCGTAATACAAACCTCGCGCGGTACTCTGCCGACTTAAAAGCCTTGCGCAGCGCCTGTCAGTTTTGGAATTGATTGTTTGCTTTTATCTCTCTTTCTCTCTCTCTGACATTCTCTGCTCCTAGCGGAACTGTCATCTCTGACTTGTCATGGAGCACGTTTAAGCTTTTGAAAAAAGAAACAAATGTTTGTTTGCAGTGTTTGAATAAAATTCCTGTTTTCTACAACCATCCTGTGTCTCTGTGCAAATCTGTGACCCAAGCGTGACAAGTGGTACCAGGAATGGGGTAGTGGGAAGGACCTCTTCCTTTGGCTCAACAATGCTGACATGGTCTGGAAGAGGTTTCTTAGGACCCATCTTGCCACTTGGATCCCAAGGAAGCATGATCTTTACCTTAATACCAAGTACACCTTGCCTAAGAAGAACATGGCGCACAGCAGTATCAACATAGTAATTAACTGGGTCACCACTGTGGATCATCAGGCCATCAACAAATTTCATGGACTTGGCTCTCTGACCCCGAAGGTTCCCAGAAACCACCACTTCGCAGTCCTTCGCCCCACTCTCCATGATGAATCGGAGAACACCATAGCTGGCTCTGCGCACTGCAAGGCCTCCCAGCAGCTTATAACGAAGGGTTTCTGCTTATGCAATTGCACAAAGTCCTCTGGTGGCAACTTTCTCAGCATATAATTCAACACTGCCTTCAGGGAAGCCAAACCTCTTCTGGACTACAGCGGTCAGTTCACGTATGCGGCGGCCTTTCTCACCAAGCACATTTTGGGTTCTGGTAGCAAGGATGATGATCTTGGTTCTGGTTGGTGTGACACGCACTTCCACTCCAAAGTAACCATCTTCAGCCAATTCACGGGTTAAGAACTCATTAAGCTCAGCCTTGAAGATACCATCTGCAACAAACTTCCTCTTCTTGGATATTTGTGCCGCCATCTTGCCTAGTGCCGCTGAAAGGAAAGGAAAAAATACTGTACTTCATGTCCAGACTGCCGGATCGTCTCTGCTTATAAGCCTCCTCGAGCTCCCCTTTGTCCTATGCCCATTTTGGAAGTTCCCTTTCAGCATGTGGGATTAGATATTGTGGGTCCTTTACCTAAGACTAAGAATGGGTACCAAAATTTGCTGGTGTTGGTTGACTTTGAAAAAAACTTTGAAACAGATGATCAGACAAGTTGCTCATAATGATCCCACAACCTGGGACACTGTCCTACCTTTTGTTTTGTACACGGTACGAGAATCACCACAGGCGTCCACTGGCTTGAGTCCCTTCGAGTTGTTATTCAGTAGGCGGCCGCGAGGCATCCTGGATGTTGTACGAGAGGAATGGATAGGAAACGAGAGAGCAGCTCAAGGACCAAGCTTTGCAGATCGGCTAATTTCGTTGCAAGACAGAATTTCTATGCTTTCCTCTATTGCTGTGGAGCATCAACAACGAGATCAGGAAGCTCAGAAGCGTCTTTACGATAGGTGCATTAAGCTCCCTGAATTCAAACCTGGTGATCGTGTTTTGGTACTGGTTCCGTCCGATCCACACAAATTCTTAGCTAAATGGCAGGGCCCCACCATTATTGAGGAGCTTATGAGTCCGGTAAATTACAAGGTTAGAATACCAGGCCGGTGCAAACCATTCCAGATTTTACACATTAACCTCTTGAAGGAATGGCACGACCGACAAGAGGTTAACACTTCCTTGGCTGCTGTTTCTCAGACCGATGTTGCCATTGGTAACGATCTTACGGACACGCAAAAGACAGAACTGCTAACTTTGATAGAACGGAACACTGATGTCTTTTCAGACTTACCAGGCAAAACTAACATCACAAAACATAAAATTACCACTGAACCTGGTGTTCGCGTACAGATGCAGCCGTTCCGGATTCCGGAAGCGCGACGAAATACTGTACACGAGGAGTTAAAAAAGATGCTGACATTGGGTGTAATTTGTGAAAGTAAAAGTGACTGGTGCAGCCCAGTCGTATTAGTCCCAAAGCAAGACGGTTCGGTTCGCTTCTGTATCGATTTAAGACGCTTGAATAAAGTCTCTAAATTCAATGGTTACCCGATGCCCAGTGTCGATGAACTATTGGAAAAACTGGGTCAGGCGAACTATATCTCTACGCTAGATCTCACTAAAGACTATTGGCAGGTGCCTTTGGAGGCTAGCAGTTGTGAGATAACAGCATTTGCGACTCCTGACGGACTTTATGAATTTACAAGACTCCCGTTTGGTCTACACGGGGCACCTCTGACCTTTCAGCATATGATGGATCAGATCCTACGTCCTCACTCTGAATATTCCGGGGCATACCTTGACGATGTCATGATTTTCAGCAATTGGCAAACACACTTAAAGCGGCTTCAAGCCGTTCTTGAAAGCTTGAGGCAGATTGGCCTTACTGCTAACCCTAAGAAATGTAAACTGGACATGTCTGAGACTCATTACTTAGGCTATTCAATGGGCAAGGGTTTACTTAGGCCGCAGTTAAGGAAAATAGAAGAAATGCTTGTTTATCCGTGACCTGAGACACAGAAACAAGTACGCGCTTTTCTGGGGCTTGCTGGTTACTACAGCAGATTCATCCCAAATTTTGCACATAGAGCTGCTCCTCTTACAGAACTTACTAGTGGCAGAAAAAAACAACCTATCTTGTGGACAGAAAATTGCGAACGTTCTTTCAGCGATTTGAAAAAAGGCATTGTCTTCTTATCCGGTTCTAAGAAACCTGGATTTCACAAAAGACTTTATCTTGCAAACAGACGCAAGTGCGTTTGGGGTGGGCGCAGTCATGTCACAAATTTTTGATGGAGAGGAACATCCAATCACATATTTAAGTAGGAAATTACTTCCTAGGAAACGTAATTATTCTACAATTGAGAAAGAATGCTTGGCAATTAGGTGGGCTGTGGAAGCGCTTCGCTATTACTTGTGGGGACGAAACTTCACTCTGGTAACTGATCATGCTCCACTTCAATGGTTATACCGACAGAAAGATACAAACTCTCGCCTAATGAGATGGTTTCTGGGCTTACAACCTTACAGTTTCACAGTAAAGCACTGACCAGGTTCTGAACACGTCAACGCAGACATATTATCACGCCTACATGAACATGAACCTGGTACAGAGAGTCGCTTGATTCACAAGAATGTGAATAAAGCTGAGGGGGAGGGTGTGAGCTGGAGGGCTGATCGCACCCCAAGAAGATACAGACACCCCTGGGAAAACCACAACCCCTGAAACACAGACTACCCTCACATTGCTCCTTATCCTTGTGCTATAACGCGTAATACAAACCTCGCGCGGTACTCCGCCGACTTAAAAGCCTTGTGCAGCGCCTGTCAGTTTTGGAATTGATTGTTTGCTTTTATCTCTCTTTCTCTTTCTCTGACATTCTCTGCTCCTAGCGGAACTGTCATCTCCGACTTGTCATGGAGCACGTTTAAGCTTTTGAAAAAAGAAACAAATGTTTGTTTGCAGTGTTTGAATAAAATTCCTGTTTTCTACAACCACCTGTGTCTCTGTGCAAATCTGTGACCCAAACATGACAATATATCTCAACCAATGTATATATTTGAACGGATGTATTCAAACCAATGTTTATTTCTGAACGGATGTATCTCGACTAATGTATATATATTAGAATGGATCTATGCAAACCAATTTATATATATCTCAACTAATGTATCTAAACCAATGTATATATCTGACCGGATGTATTCAAACCGATGTATATATCTCAACCAATATATCCCAACCAATGTATATATCTGAACCAAAATATATATCTGAACAGATGTATTAAAACCAATGTATATATTAAAACCAATGTATCTGAACTGATATATATATCTGAACCAATGTATATATTTACAAACAAATCTTTTTTTCCTGAATGGCCCCTCATAATACACACACACACACACATATATATATATATGAAAAATAGCAGCAGCCCTATCCCTGACCCCTGTGGAACACCGCTGTTAACATCAGCTAATTCTGATAGGGTTTTTTGAACTATAACCCTCTGCTTTCTGTGTCTGAGCCAATTTTGCATCCAATTACAAACACCCTGGACTCCCACTTCTTTTGGTCTGATGATCAACCTTTCATGTAACACTTTATTAAATTCTTTCTGAAAATTAAGATAAATAGTATCATATGCTCCACTTTAATCATATCCTTTTTTTGCTTCTTAATAGAATTCCAGCACGTTGGTAAAACATGACCTCTCTCTTCTGAATCCTTATGTCTGCTTACCACTTCAGAATCTTCAGAAATGACGTCCAGCTTCGCAAGGACCTAAAAGCAGTTTGACACTTCCAGTTCTAGGATTGATACCCCCAGAAAGTGTGCACCCTTTACATTGTTCCTCTCAGTCCTCAGCCTCCCAGTAATCATTTCTTAAACTGCACAATCCTGACAAGCTAGATTACATCTGTGTGTGTCTGATGTGTTTTGGGTCAAAAAAATCAAATTAATTGTCTGCTGCCTTTTATGATTTAAAACATGTTGAATGAAATTAAATCAATATATAAATTAGATCAGTTCTATTTTGCAGTGTAGAATAAAAAACTACCTGGTTCCACTGTTACAACTTTATTTTAGACAATGTTTTTATTAAATATGATTTTTCATTGATCAATTCCATATTTGATGGGCTTATTATTTAAGACGTTTTAGACATTAATAGAACAACACTGATATCTTTGAGGATGGTGGATTTGATCACTTACATGTCAGAAAGAGAATTCAAGTTTACATCTTTGTACTAAATATTCAACCACTGATGTCTTGGCTACCCTATATAGACAGTCTCAAAATGTATTTTATTTTGCACCATTTATGCATTTAAATGTATAAAATAAGTACAACAAGGGGACATTGCTTTATGTTTGTTCATCTTTTCTGTGGACCCTTGTTCATTCTTAGCTTTTCCTTATATTAGTCATGATCATCCTTCATTCAAGCAGCTGTTGCCAAAACTACTGCAGCTTATAGTACATCGTATGGACAAGGTTTGAGAATAATTCAGGTGTTTGTACTGTATATCAGTTATCCCTTGGTTTCATTTATTTTTGGCATTTGGTAGACACTTACTATCACTTTCAAACTTTCCTGTTAATTAAATTAAGTATGAGATTCTAAACTGGTAAAAAAAGAAAACATTTTAGTCAATTCTTGGCTTCGCCTTGTGTACTAGTGTAGTATTAACATTTGTTTATACTTTTGTCTATTTTGGGTTTTTAATCATGAGGATTCCATTTCTGTTATTATTTTCATGCTTTGCTTTGTAATTTAAATGTTACTTTTCAATAACATCTTGTTTCTTTATTTATGCTACACTCTTTTGAAGGTCAAATGACCGTTATTGTTACATTGAGAACATAATGTTAGGTCTAAAATAAATACGGTAGCATTTGTACTTTATGTGATCCCTAGGTGGATAAACAAAATTATCTTGATAGCAATAGTTAGCTTATTTCCAAGTATGCTCTAGTGTTAGGATTTTGTGTTTTGGTTACAACCCTCTTCAGAATCTGACTTTCAATTTTTGTTTATTCCTATTATTCCAGTTTCTCATTTTTGTTTTGTCTTCTCTGGTATTCAGACCCTTGCTTATTATTTTCATTATGATTTATCATTAATCAGTCATCTCCTGGTTATTTTGTGCTCACAATAATCCTCTGCACTCTGCATGTCACAACAACCGATTTGAATTATCCATTTTTTTTGCATATGCATGAAACTTGCAACCAAAGTCATCCCTAAAATACAACTCTCATGGTTTTGGGGTTTGTATACTATAGAATGCATTTTATGCCAATTATATGTTTTGGAATTTGTTGTACATAATATTTTAGGGTTATGTTTTTGATTTATCCATGCCACTGATCTGTTTATTGCTTTTTGACTGAAATCATTGCAATCTTGTATTTTTAGAGCAGTGAACATGAGTAATGTCACAGACCAATCCTTTTCAAGTTTGCAACATGCTACTCAGGCTGACCAAGTTTGTGGATAAAATTAAAAATCTTTGTGTCCAGTAGGTAGAATAATCTCTCTCTAGGGAGTTAGGATTTTTGTTGAGTTTTATTATTTTTTATGAACCAATCTTATTGACCTTGTGGCTTTAGACCAATTTTTGTTTCCTTATTTATGAGTGTTCTCATTTCATTTCCTAGTCAGTCCCATTTTTGCCTTTTGGTCTGCCACTTTAATCTCAGTGGCGCAGTGGTAGTGCTGCTGCCTTGCAGTAAGGAGACCTGGGTTCGCTTCCCGGGTCCTCCCTGCGTGGAGTTTGTATCTTCTCCCCGTGTCTGTGTCAGTTTCCTCCGGGTGCTCCGGTTTCCTCCCACAGTCCAAAGACATGCAGGTTAGGTGCATTGGTGATCCTAAATTGTCCCTAGTATGTGCTTGGTGTGTGTGTGTGTGCCCTGCTGTGGGTTGGTGCCCTGCCCGGGGTTTGTTCCTGCCTTGTGCCCTGTGTTGGCTGGGATTGGCTCCAGCAGACCCCCGTGACCCTGTGTTAGGATATAGCGGGTTGGACGATGACTGACTGACTGGCTCTAATCTTGGGAGAACAATCAGACTGTGAAGAGCCCTACATAGATGCCAATTTTTATACGTGTATATTGTTGTTTTGTGTCAAAGCTTGTAATGTGAAGTAGACAAATGAGATGAAAGAATACAGCCTGATGGTCTTACTATGTAGAAAAAAGGTCAGACTGAAAGACAGAAATATCCCATTGAATTGCATAATCAGTAAAAAATAGAAGATGCCTTCAAGTAAGAAATGAAATGGAATGAGTGATGATTGGTGAACAGCCATCACTTAAAAATTACTTACCTGCACATCATGAGAATAGGTCAGCTTTAAAAAAAAGCTCTAATTTCCCTCAGAAATAAAACAATGGTCTGAAAAGTAGCTCTACAGATCTACTGTATATCCTAAATTTAACTGGTTAGGATACTTAGTATATTTAGTTTTCTCAATTAATATTGTAGTTTTATTTAGGTGCATTCTGAAAGCAATTAAATAACATTCACAAACCAACCTAATTTAGTTCATTGTTAATGGTGTTTAGAAAGTGTTACAGTTTGAAGTTTTTATTTTGAAAAACTAAAATACTAAATACAGTACATGTCCATCCATCCATTTTCCAACCCGCTGAATCCGAAAACAGGGTCACGGGGGTCTGCTGTAGCCAATCCCAGCCAACACAGGGCACAAGGCAGGAATCCAATCCTGGGCAGGGTGCCAACCCACCGCAGGACTACAGTACATGTATTTGACTTTTTTTTTTTCCTTTTTGCCTGTTTGGAAGTTTTAGAATACATCAAATAGATTCCTTTAATTTCTTGTAATGCACAAAAAAGACATAAAAAGCAAATTTGAACACCAGTCAGGAAAGGCTGAAATATAACAACAGTTTTTAAATACTACATGTTGCCATTTTGTTTTTCTTATAGACGGCCCTTTTGGGTAGCCTTTGTGCATGATTGCCATCCCACTGCTACCATATGACAACCAGAAGTGGTGGCACATGTGTCACTTTTATAACAGAATACAGATTTCTGTTTGTCCAAGATTCAGTGGTGGTGATAGTTAAACTGCCAAACATCTATTAATTTAGAAACTTTGGCATGTCTTCTCGGTATTGATTTTGGTTAGCATTTTCAGAAGCTAGTTAATAATTTTAATAACCAACAACAGCAAATAGACTAAGAGAAACACCTCCTCAGGAAAGCAATAACTGTTATAAGCAGCCAGGTATTCCTCCTCCTTCACACATCTCTGAGGATTTGAAAAAATGGCTAGTGTTTCTGCATCAGTGCCAACTTATCCAATTATAGGGCAAAGATAGCTTTTATTATTTCTCTATTTCTCTTTGAACCGATATCCACTTGACACAATTGGAACCATCTTTGTTAATTTTCCTTTGTATATTTTATAAAATATTATATAAAATGGCATGCTACTATTTTGTTTTTTATGTATGTCATCCCCATTGCAAACAAAAGTCATAACGTGCTATCACTGCTACAATGGTATAAAGTTCAGTATGCCTGGTTGCCCAATAGTCTGGACTCTCTTAACAATTTTTTTTAATTTGACAGTGTGTAAAATATATATTTTAGTTTAGAAACATACTTCCCGTGACTATTTTTCCTGTCAGTATGAAATATATGTTGTGATTCAGGTCTAAAATACTCAAAGGTGCAAAAGGACTAACCACGCAAAGACACTTCAGTAAAACAGTCAGAGCACGTGCTTTATTACTAAACATTTACAGTATGACAGAGACCAGGAACTCAAAAACAAGGGAGAAGGGTACTGCCAAAACCCCTTGGCCAAATAAACAACAATTTAATTTATTACAAATACAAAATACAGCATAAGAATGAAAAAATCCAATAAGTGCAATAATTTTAAAGTAATAACAAATCCCAAAACAAAAATAATTACTCAATTAAGACCAAACATAAAAACAAACAGTGCTTAATACAAAATCAGCAAAACAAAAGGTAATCCAAAAATTACCAAAGCAAATCTGACAGTTTAACTTAAATTTTCACACATCTTATGAATTGTGTCTTTAAGTTTTCATAACAATGTAACCAAAGCTGGAGTTAAAGTGTAAACAGCAGATATTATCATTTATTTCGGCAGATTAAATTCCAGCTTCATTTATACTTGTGCACTAACAATACTTTAACATTATCTCACTGAAATGGTTGAATTTTGGGGAAAATATGTGGAGATTGTGCCAAGGAAGAAATTCCAAACCAGGACACTTAAACTCTAATGTAGCAGCGCCAACTAGTTTTCTCCCTGCTTCCAAAACTAAAAGTACTTTATTTATTTCCATAGGTGATAATGAAACAGGTTTCCTCCCAGTTCATGAACTTCACCTTTTTATTAAAATGCTTTATGATTTTTAAATACAGTTTTTGATTACTAAATCAATATCTTCTATATAATAGCGAAAATGAAGCAAGAGGCATTGTAGAGTGTGGTGAACTTCTTATGGGCAATATGTAGTAGATGTGTAGTAATATGTAGTAATTCTTTGCTCTGCATTTGTGCTGTGTAGATGTGATTTGCTGCATGACTGTATTCAATTTTTTTAAAGTGCATTTTGAGCTAAAATAATACCATGTGCCAGAAGCAAGTTGAAATGATAGTGAAAAAAATAGTTGAAAGAGCAGCTAAGAGAAGAATAAAATCTTTTGCAATCAAGAGGGAAATGGTAGTAATTAGAAGCACTGAGACAGGAGAGAGAAACGTACTTGTATCTCTTTGAATCTTGTTAAATCAGCTGAGCAATGCAAAATAAGACAAAACTATAAGTGAAATGAAGCGGATGGCAGGATGATTTTTTTGTCACAAAAAAATTGTCATGAAGTGTTTGGAAAAATTGATTAAAACATTTGGTTCAGTGTATGAAGAAGTCATACAGATCGAGGTGTTCCTTTATGTACAGTGGTAATTCAACCGAAGGCCATCACTGTATTCAAGGACCTGAAAAATCAGACAAAGTGAGACAGTGGGGCAAAGGATCTGTAATTCAAGACAAGCCATTTGTTGCTTAAGAGATCCACAATCCATACAATGCTACATAACTTTAAAATTACAGAAGAAGCAACTTGTGCTGTTAGTGAGGCTGATGCAGTTCTCTAGTTGAAGATAACACAGATGTAGACATATTTTTGGTAACCCTTCATGAAAAATAAAGAACCCACAATTGTCACTGAAATAACTTGATACTGACAAAAGTCACTAGTACCTGTCACTGTTTATTCTGTATTAAAAAAATGAGACTTTGCTTCAAGATTTTTGATTCAACAAATAATGAAACAAATGAAAATGCCATGGACAATAATGATTGGACCTTTAACCTTAATATTTTGTTGCACAACCTTTAGAGGCAATCACTGCAAACAAGTGATTCATGAAGCTCTCAGTGAGACTTCTGCACCTGTCAACAGGTACTTTGGCCCACTGGTCATGAGTAACTGCTCCAACTGTGTCAGGTTTGAAGGGTGCTTTCTCCAAAAAGCATGCTTCTGTTCTTTCCATAGACTTTTGATGGGATCCATATCAGGGCTTGTCGAGGGCCACTTCAGTGTAGTCCAATCTTTTGTTTTTAGCTAATCTTGGGTGCTCTAAGCTGTGTGTTTTGGGTCATTATGCTTGGAGAATCCAAGTAGTACGTTTTTCTCCAGAGTGTCTTGATAGTCTTGATTCAAGGCACCCCATGTTAGATACAGCAAAGCAGCCCCAAAACATAGCTGAACCTCCTTAACGTTTCACAGCAGGTATGGAGTATTTTTTTTAAAAGCTTAATTTTTTCATTTGTGGTCATAGAGCTGATGTGATTTGCCAAAAAAACTCTAGTTTTGTCTTTGTAGAATAAACAATACTTAATCTCTTTTCACACTTGTTTTGCTTTACTTGATAGCATATCAAAGGCATGCAGGTATACATTTAACATTCATCCATTTTCCAACCTGCTGAATCCAAACACAGGGTCACGGGGGTCTGCTGGAGCCAATCCCAGCCAACACAGGGCACAAGGCAGGAACCAATCCCAGGCAGGGTGCTAACCCACCGCAGGACACACACAAACACACACTAGGGCCAATTTAGAATCGCCAATCCACCTAACCTGCATGTCTTTGGACTGTGGGAGGAAACCGGAGCGCCCGGAGGAAACCCACGCAGACACGGGGAGAACATGCAAACTCCACGCAGGGAGGACCTGGGAAGTGAACCTGGGCCTCCTAACTGCGAGGCAGCAGCACTACCACTGCGCCACCGTGCCGCCCATACATTTAACAACTGCTTTTTATTTAATCACTTTTCAGGAGCCATAATGCACTTTTCAATGATCTGTAAGTGAACCAACAGATTTAACAATGTCTGTAGATTTCATTATTGATGAAATAGAACTTTTTTGTAAACAGTTTCTGTCCTGTACCTTCATTTCTCCGGTTGAAAAGGAAGTTCCAAGGTACAAATCTTCAAATCTTCAAAGTATATTGTTTACCTTGTTACTCAGGGGCAATTGTGCAGGCAACATGAAGTTAAAACCACTTCTGATTCATCAATCATTTTTTCATGTCCTGTAAGAAATGATGAAAAGTTAGTTGCCAATGGCGTGGATTTCAAACCATTAAGCCTGGGTCAAAGTGTTGTCGACTATATCCTTGCTTCTTTATCATCCATTATTAAAAAATATAAGACTAAAAATAGCTTGTCAAAACATGGTTGTATTGATAATAGACAGTAGTTCTGGCCATCCATCTAGGATTATCAAATATAGAAGTAACATTCTTCTCCTGAACACAGCATCTGCATTGCAGCTCATAGACAAGGGTGGCTTATTACTTGCAATTGATGGTGTAATACCTCTGCTGTAAGTAGCTCTTTTTGATATAACCTACTAGAAAAGCATAAATGAGGTTACTGATTAAATAGTTTGTTAGATAAGGGAATCATTCAGCAGAACAAATACCTCTAACTTTGCTTGCATCTTCCAAGCTATGTCTCAGGTAACTCCTGGTTGTTGCTGAATCTTGAGCAGTGAGAGTGGAGCATGTGGAAAAGTTAGAGGTTGTGAGCCAAAGGCCAGGAGTCATAAAAGAGTTTTCATGGAGTCTTGTTGCAAGAGATCTGTAAGAAGTTCTGGCACAAGACAGCAGAAAGTAAAAGGTAATACTTGTCATGAAACAGTTGTAGGAGTGTTGAAAAAGTGTTGTAAGGGACACCTATGTTTTTATTTGTACCATAAGGATGGTTAATAAGTTTAAACCTGTATATGCTATAAAATGAAAGATTACTTCAGTTATATATACAGTACTAGCCTAGTGTTAACTATAACCACCAAAAAAGATAACTGAACAATGCATTTGTTTAATTTCTATAAAAACATTTAAATAAACTGTGTCACTTGCCAGTACTTCTAGTCATATATTATCTTCTTATATAATATGCTACCATGGCCGTCTATCTGTGCAGGTTTTTAAACCACTTGTAGTTCGCAAACCGTTTGAACTATTGACTTGTATATTTGGTACACAAATACTACGTGATGTCTACTATCTGCTTTCAGGGTGATGGTTGACCAAGGTTATTCCTCTTTTTATTTTATTTTATTGTAGAATCCACTCTCAGCAGTCAGCAGGGCGGCCAAACAACGCAGGTGTACTGGTGCCATTCTCATTCCCTACCACCTTCGCCGTCACTTCCCCTACCTCTTCATATCTTAAATCATTCTTGAGGTAGATTGAAGACTTAAGTGCCAGCTTAAGTGAAATATTTGAAAAATTAAGGAAAACGTACTAAGTAATTGAAACACAAACACTGACTTAATCAGTTTTAATGCGAAAAGATGCCAACGAAAGAAGAGAAGAAGCAGGCTGTTAGGGTGGAGAAAAGAGCTGCTCTGGAAGCAGCAAGAGCATCAGCTTCTGAGCAAACGATATCATGCAATACGCCGTTACTGGTATCTTAATAAAATCTGATTTGTTTTATTTTTATTATCTCATTTGAGACTTGGTTTTAGTGTGTTCACTGTAATATTTAACATGTTGTTTAACATGTTGTTACTTCACTAATAATTTTGTTGCCATGAATTATATTTTCTGTTCTTTGTAAAATACTTTATGATGGGCTGTTCTGTGAAAGGTACTATATCAGATAATGCTTGACTAATGGATTGATTTTCTTTGGAAGCAGGAGTTCACATGATTAAAGTGTACTTTAATTGAGTAAAACTTTATTCTACCCAGGAACATTGGCTTGGTGTTTCAATCCAACACCCTGAAGTGAGGTTTTTTGGACTCTGGAAGTGCAGCTTTTGTTGGCTGGATAAGGTCCAATTTACCACAGCTTAGCACTGAATAAAGTGGGTTTAAAAAATAAATGGTTGATTTATTACTACAATGATAAAGTGATTTACAAGACTTACTGTAACAAAGCTGTGGCTTAAGGAAATGATTATTGTAAGATAACTTAATGGTTTACTGTTGTCAGCATCTTCTGATTCTTTGTACAAATTGTGTGCCTCAGATGTTAAATAATCATAGAGAAAGAACAAGACCCTTAAGATTTGTAACTAGGAGATTTCCAAGTAAGTTCTGTAACTGGTCCCCAAATACCAGAAGTTCACATAACAACCGGGAAGTGCATGAAGTTGTGCTGGTGTTGAATACTGAGGTATGGTGGTATTCATATACTCGTACGTCCAGTATCTGATAGGTTTTGTTGTCAGCCAGGGCAGCATCAGCCATTTCATAATCTAGTTACCTGGTACAATTGCTCTTACAAAACTTTGTGTTAAGTGGAATCTATTAGTTACAACGTGGCACTACTATGTGCATAATAAAACTGATTTCTCTTTCCATGTGCATAGGATAATGCCAGTTCTGATTGTTCTCCCAGATTCTATGTAGCACCTCTTGTTTGGGTGGACTAAAATTCAATGTAAAAATTAAAAACAAACCTATACTCTTGCTATTGTTTTCTTTGTCACACTGAGTAGTCAGTTATGGTTTAATTTAACTGTTTGTTCTCATATCATACATGTTACTAGCTTAATCCAGGTGCACATTGCTGAATTCATTATTCTGTTCACTGGAAGAACAAGTGTCCTTGTTGCTCTGTCTTTCTGAAGCTCCTATTTTTAAAATATCTTTTTTGTGCTATGTGGTTCCTTACACTTACTACTTCCTGCTTTAGACTGCCAGACATGAGATGTTTATCTCTGTTAATCTACAAAGGTCTACAACCATTAAACATTCTGTCAACTCCATAAAGTGTTACTTGAGTAATTATGTGAAATAAGTATGTTCCACCTGCACCACCAAAATGAAAGCCCAGAAGCTGAGCCAATGTGCAGATTTTTTAGCAGGTAGAGATGAATGATTTATTTTCTTTATGTCATAAAAGCTGCAGATTTCACAGGAACTTAAAAGAAACAGTTTCCATTATTGTGATTTTTTTCCCTGGAATGTTGTCCGGAATGAATTCTGTTATGTACTTATTTCTACTATAATGGCTTTCAGCTCCTCTAGATCTCTGCCTTGGATAAAAGGGGTTGGGAAAATAGATTTTATTCTTTTGGACTTATTAAAAAAGCTCATGTTCTTTTCTGTATTGAAATATGATGCATTCTGCTTTATCTGTTCAGGATATTTGCTAGAACGAAGTCCTCTTAAAAGTGTTCTCAGTACTGTGCCTCTCACACTTCATACCTAGTCTGGTTCTTAAAAACATCTACTGTAAATGCTTTCTCTGAGTCATCTGCTTGGCCTGTTTCACTATGCAAGTAATGATTCAGCTAGGTTCTCATTAAAGGCATTCATCAGGACCTTGATGGCCAAGAAGAGTCATGTGAGGCCAAAACTGAGATTCAAATGCTTCCTGTTACAAATGTGCTTTTGTCCTAATATATTGAATCATGAGTTAATTTTTTTGTGTGTGCTACATGTATGTTCCACGTGTAGCCTAATTAATCAGTAAATTATTTAGCAAGTTAATAACAACTTTGTATAGCCATAGCCTGCAATTTACATAAGTACAAAGAAATCATTACTATTTTCAATATCTAATAAATCTTTTGTATTTGTTTACCTACTGGAGTACATCCTGCGATGCTCAGCATTCTTTTTTGTTCTTGATGATCTTTATTTGATAATTCTGCCTTAGTTCCTTTGTTCACTGAGTTTTGTTATGGCACAGTCCAGGTTTACACTTAATGTTGATGGTAGAGTGTACATAAAGAATGTAAGAAGAAGTGCAAAAACAAGCCATTAAGATGTTCACATTGTAGCGCGTCAATTTCTAGTCACCTGACCTTTATCAAACTATTATCAAGTCAAGATATGAAGTTTACTGCTTGTTGACTTTTTGATGTACCATCAATGTTTCTTCTTTTTGTGAAGAAACACTTTCTATTATTTGTGCAAAATTTACCATCAACCAACAGCTAGGGTAGTGGCACAGAGGGTAGGGATTTGCACTGGCAATCGGAAGGTTGCTGGTTTGAATCTCATAAACGCCAAAATTGACTCTACTTCGTTGGGCCTTTGAGCAAGGCCCTTAACCTGCAATTGCTCCGTCCTGGACGTGACATTAATCTGCATCCAGCCCTGCATGTAGGCTTTCCAACCTTCAGGGAAAAAACTGGCATTGGTGGCAGAATTGGCACTCCAGCCACCATAAAAAAACTTCACACTGTTCCACTCCATCTGAACTGGTGTGGTGCTGAGGTGTCACCCAAGGCATGGTTGCATTCGGGTTCTCATCTGGGATCCTGAGTTGGTTTGTCATGTGGTGGGTGCAGCAGTGCACTGCATCAATACGTGCTCCTAACCTCTCTCTCTCTCTCAACAATCAGCTGTGAGCAGTAGCAACCCCCATGTTGTTATTGAAAGTAACAGCTAGCATCCACTATTTCCATTATTGTAAAAACCTCTATCATGTCACCTCTTATTTTCCATTTGCATAAACTGGAAAGATTTTACTTTACTTTATCTTGTGTCATAGCTCATTTCCTACAGTACTTGAATAAGTCAAGTTACACTTTTCCTGACATTCTCAAGCACAGGGATTTTGTAATTATTATTTTGGGCAAAGACAGAATCACACTGCACTGCTTTAGAATAACCTCCCTTGACTTGTATTCCACAAAGTGTACTAAGTAATCAAATGTCCAACTAGCCTTCTTAATTGCTTTCGCACAGTGTCTGGCTGTAACCAGTGACAAGACCACGAGTACTTATAAATATTTCTTATAAGAAGCACTTTCATGTTTCAGATACTCTTGTGTAAAAGTGTTATAATGTATTGTAATCTTGTAAACCATATATTTGTTTACATTCATGTTTCACATATCTGCCCACATCAAAATTCTTTTTGAATAATGATCATTTACAAGCAAGAGTATCCACCAATTCTATTAAATTACTTCTAAAGACTCAAATAGCTTGTTAATTGCAGTTTATGTAAATAATTTGCTTAAATTAAAATCACTAGTAGCCACAGAGCTTATCTTTGAGAGACCCTACTTTCAATATCACCTAATTTAGAAAAAAGTTATTCTCACCATGACCTATTGCTTTGAGCTGCACCATATGAAAAGCTTTTTCAAAGTCATGATAAATTATGTTGTATGACAACTATGATGAAAGTCCTTTCTCACAAAATTTACAAATTATACTAAAGTCTTGCCCAACTAAATACTTGGATGTTTGCTAGTACACCTATAATTGATTTAAGTAGTTCAAAATTGTTTTGATACTTCCATTAATTTCTCTGCAATGCACATCAAGCTGACTGGTCTACAAAACAAATCTTAATTAATCTTAATCTTACAATTCAGTAAACCAACTACAGTTATGTCAGTAACGCCATCTGTCATTTATATTGAAATCCTTTTCCCCAACACACAGAGAGAAGAGTATAGTATAATATACATGTATTATAGTAAAATGTCATTGGTTTTTCCATTTGCAAAAGCTGGGTTTGTTCAGTGAGTGCTTTGTTTAGGAGCCCTTACCATAAACCATCTCACAACTCAAGATTCAGTTAGCCCTCTGTTGCATATAAATCCCCTCTGATGTCTTCAGCTGAGTGACCCAATTTATAGCCATTGAGTGTTGGCATATGAGTGGAATAACTCCTGCCTGATATGCAGCAGCCAATGAAAAAATAATTTACTCAAAGAGGACATTTATTTTTCCAGTGAGCACAGTATTGAAATTAGCAAAGCACACCTGAATTAAGCCAGTGAGTGGTGCTTAAAAAATCAAACCATAATTGACTGGTCTGTGTGACAAAAGAAAGTAGCAAAATACAAATAATCCAATGAGAAAAAAAAAATCAAATCACACTAATACATTGAGTAATGTGCTTGGCTCACAACCTTAGAACAGGATCTTGTTAAACATTTGAGTCATTAATAGACTTTAAAGGGTTTTTAAAGGCAACAGTAGCTTCAGGGATGAAACTGTCACATTGACAGAGGTTGACATTCTCTTTATCATTTATTGGTGCACCTACCTATTTCCTTTTTAGGGCAAGCAGTGCATTTTCAGGGCTAACTACCCCTTAATGTTGCCTTTTTTCATGACACAAGCATGTCAACATTGGATTCTTTCTCAAGTCAGCCTTTTCTGGATGCCATTCACATGCCCATCAAAACAATAATAACCAATCGTAGCTCCAGCTCATAGTCAGTTGTGTCTGAAAATTTTCTGGTGCTATTTGGTGCTAGGTGTGGTGCTATTTGCACCACACTTTTAATGTGTTGAAGCATTTCCAGTATATTCTTTCTTAAAATAATGTGCTTTGTGATAAGAATTTATTTATCCAAATAAGCTTGTGTTTAATTTTGTTCTTTTTTTATTTTCACACAAACATTTCATTTTAATATCAACCCACCTGTGTTCCTTTGGTAATACTGAAGAAATTTGGCCTCTATTTTGTTACTAATAATTTACAAGTTAAACCTTAGAATATATATATATATATATATATATATATATATATATATATATATATATATATATATATATATATGTACTGTATGTGATATATACAGTATATTTTGTCAAAAAAGTCATATTCTCTGAAATGAAAAGTATACTCTTCCTTAAGACATTTTAAAAATTAATTTGATGTTTATTTATTATTTTGTGTACTTCTGTTCCTTATGTCTTTAATGCAATGGCCTCTATTTGCTATATTTTAAAACTCTCACATGCTGTTAATTATTGAATGGATTATCACACTTTGTTCCAATGACAAATCAATTTTTTACCAATCAAGTGTAATTATTCTCTCTAATTGCTACAGATTGCTTGTGACTTCATATGTTAGACAAACATTCCTACTTTAGCCCTGTAAAACATTTCTTTCCAACAATTAATAATTTTTGTTTATTCCTTCAAGTAGCAATTGAAGGCCACTAGGTGGCAGGACCGTTCTTGGTGATGTCTATGAACATCAATCACATGACTCTTCAGACATAATAAAAGTTGCCTCCAATATGAGTGAAGGTAGAAAAACTAACAGTGAAAGTTTAGTTCTTTGAAAGTAGGATGGAAGAGATTAAATTTGTTTTCTATTTTACAACAAAGATCTCATACTGGAAATCATACATTGGAAATAAATCCACAGCAATGTTAAAATATAAAGTATAATTGTTATTTAGTAATTGTAGTTAATATGTATCAAGGGTTGTCAGTGGCATGAAGAGGACATGAGGACAGAATTGAGCAAGGGAAGGACAAGATGGGGATTGTGTGAATACCAGCAAAACCAAATTAGAAGTTTGGAATTACTGCTCCGTATCACTAGGATTAGAAGGCAGCTGCCAGGAGGTCTAGGAGCTTCACAATGACAGAAAGTCTGTATTGAGCTTGGAATAAGTCAACATTGTATCACAGTAAACAGGAGTAACAAGTCCCTGCTGTCATTAGGTGGGAGCAGCTAATAACAACAGGACCTCAGCTGCAACTCAGCTATGAGTTACTGTTTCTTTATATAAAGAAGGACACAGGAGTTTACTTCATTTAAGTGTTACTAAAGGCCATTGTGAACAAGGGGTCCCGGTGTTTTGTAGGCCACCCCTGAGTCCCATATGCAATTCTAAAACTGACCCGACAAATAATCCAGATGGTGTAGTTTAAAGTCTACTCCCTTCCACTATATAATGGTGCATTAGAGCCTTAGTATGGGTAGGTATTAAGGCAGCCAGACAGGTAATCTGGTTGAGACACAGAAACTGTGAAATAAAATGAAAAATGGATATAGAGAGAAAAATACAGAGAATGGTAGGTATAATGGAGAACTTTCTTGTGATTTTCTGAGGTCAGAAATTGGTACTGCTAGTTCACTAAAAAAGTAAGTTGAATTGTTTAATACACTCAGCTCTGTTGGGTCAGTAGAGGGTTAGCAGCTTTATATACATGTACTTTTTGTTATCCTTTGTTTCATCCTCCTCACCTTTTGTTTTTTATTGAACAAACCTTTATTTATGCACTTTTGTCCTTGTTTTACCCAAGCTGAATCAACCACAAATATGTCACTTACTTAGTGACAAAACAATGATATTTCAGTAAATATTCTGTTTGCAATAGGAGTAGCCTACGTTTTATGACTTTTAGTTAAAATCCTTAGCCATTTATCCTACTGTAGTTAAATAAATAACTTGACATGTTTAGATTTGTAGGAATTGGTGTTTCTGTCAGTAAGGTAACTAGAGATATAAATTTATTACTGGAGCGGTAAATGTGATATTTACAAATTAACAATGTCATATAAATTTGGTATTTCCTGAACTGTATCCTATAGACTTTTTGAGGCTTGTCCAGGCAAGCTGAAGGAGGACAATTTAACAAGTTTAGTAAATGTAAACAGATGTGCTGACAGATTGATAACTGAATAAAATGGGCATCTGGATAAATTCTAAATCAATGCTATAATACAGAACTGAGAGAAATGTAATGGATTTGGGAAATGTGTTTTCACTATTGTATGAGGCAGTCAAACTTAGTATTTCTTGGTATTTTACTTCCAAACCGAATATGTTTCTGCTTTGTTATAAACTGAGTGAAACAAGGGCACTGTGAACTAATTACCTTGATTGGTCTTTAGTTTAGCAGAACTGTTGTGAAGAGGCAAAACCAGTCAAAAAATTAATTGTCATAGAGTGCTGCAGACAGAGACACCAAAATGTTTAAATGAGGTCAAATACAGATTTTGTTTAAAAAAATAAATAATAATGTTTAGTACGTTTAGTTAACAGTCTGCTTATTATTAAACATGTTATGAGACTTTTACCATGGTATATCATTTTCAGATATTACAGCAATCTAAATCAAGGGTCTTATTATTGTAATAATTATTTATTGTTAATCATATATTTAACAAAATGTTTATAGATTGCTAAAAGGTGGTTAAAAATAAATGCCTAAAATTAAGGGTTATAAAGCAGTCTATAGGAATTAGATGTCAAGGGAAGGATAAGCTGTTTGTAAAAAAAAAAAAAAATTCAGCTATGTCAGGGATACAGCAAAATGTGCAGTGCAGAAATTCCCACTAGATGAAGTAAAGGATATTCACCCCGGCCATACTGATTTAATAATATCCACTTGTAATGACCACTAGTAAATAATGTAGATTCAATCATCTTTTAAATTTATATAACCCCAGGCAGGTTAGGTTAATTCACAATTCTAAATTTGTCATGATTTACTATGGTTGTTTGCCTGACCGAGTCCTGCTACACTTTGTCTGATGCTCTGTCTGGAGCTGTCTCAATGCAGTGTTGCAGAGTGCCAGCACTTATCCTGGCAGCACTGGGTGCAAGCCAAGAAAAAGCCCTAATCACAGCCAATCACTGGACTCACTCACATTTAGATTCGGACCAATTTACAGTCTCAAATTCATTTAACTTGCACATATTTTGGAATGTGGGGTGAAAACCACAAAGAACTACATGGTCAAATATGGAGTCATGGAGGAAGCTAAAGTCTCATTTGAATGGAGGGCTCTGATAACTCAGACACAAAGAACACACATGTTCAAAGAGAGGTATAGTGTGTAAATGATACTGAAGTACCATCCTACGTTTTGTATTTTCCTTATTGGATCTGTCAGTAGATTTTGGCAAATATGGCTGTAGACAAACCAAGTTCCCAAAAATTTTATACCTTGTAAAGAATGTTTTTAGGCATAATTTATTACCAATGATTAACATTTGGGAATCATCGGTACACCAGATATATTTTAATGAGCGATGACATGTTGTTTCCTGCCCTCAAGTGGCAGGTACAATTGATTAATGGGATAGAAAAGAAACATAAGACGATGCAATAGAAAGCACAGAAATGATGAAAAATGCTGGCTCAAGATGAAAATATTACTCAGTTGAATCTGAAATCTTTAACAAATATATTTTTTACATTTCTAATAACATCAGGAAAATCATAAATAAATCAAAATGAATTTTATTTAATATATTTTACAATAAAATGTTTTATTTTTCAAGTTACTGAAAAATTAACATATTAATACACAAAGTTGGTTGTAGGCTGCATGGTTAGTTATTAATGATTTTACTTTTTGTGTTTCACTGTCAGTTGCCTGAGCGTTAATTAGAAATTGTAACATATTTAAAAAAATTATAATAAGCAAATTTAAAAGGAAGCAAAAAATGTAGTTACTGAGAAGATTCCTGTGCACTACAGAACATGGCAGTACTAAGCATCTTCCTAACGTTTAAAGAGTCAAAATTCTCAATTGTTAATTTCTGACATTGCAAAAGAGATCTGATTAAACTAAAAACAAGGTTGGGCATCAGACTGAGAAGAAAAAAATCACATACTTGCAAAGAGTATCACTAACCTTTCCATAAACATATAGCAGCGTGTCATTCACTTTGCTTAGCTGTCATTAGAAATTGCATAAAAAATGCAGGTAATTTATTATTCTAAGTTTCTCGTGCCATTATTCTGTTCTGTGATGTGTTTAGGTAAAAAAAAATGTGTTTTATTATATTGTATGGACTGATATTACTTTATTTAGAAATTTGGACAAGATGAAAGGGTTGGTGCCATCAACTTGCAATTGAGGTGGCCATTTTAACGTGTTAAAAAATACTGTAACATCCAGGACCAGTAGACGATTGTTCACTTAGGGATTGCTTCAGGCAGTGCATTGGTCAGAGTGGCATTTTCATGTAATTTTTTTTTTTTTTTACATTACAGAGTAATAACACAAATAAGTTAAGTGTGAACCTAAAGAATTACATACAAATCCAGTACTGTATTTACAGTATATACTACCTTTAAAGAATTTTTAGAAATAAAATTGTATTTAAAAGATTCAAATCACACAATTCACAACGGCTTGCCATATGTTAGTACGTAGTACTGGTATTTATTTTCTTGATTTATACATTCCAACATAGGTGAGGTGCAGGGGAGTGGTGGGAGGAAGGGGGCTTTATGGTAGTCCTGGAGCAATACTAAAGAAAAGTAGCAAAGGTAAAAATTACACTCTTTTTTCATGTCATGTTTCAGTAAGAAGATCAAATCAATGTCAAATCACATACATGTACAACACGTTTTCTTTGAATGGCACTAAAACCAAAATAAGTCTCTAGTAACTTAGTATTTAACTGTCCAGCCTGACGGCCAGCTTACAATGCTTACTGCCCTAATATAATGACAAAAATCTATGAAATAGAAGTGCAATTATCCCTACCCATTATTTCAGTTTGCAGTATCTTGGCAAATGCATGCAAATAACGCAACATAACCACCCAAGTAATGCATGGTGTCTGTTATTAAGCAAGATAACAGCTACAGAGATATTTTTTCAATGTGCCAGGAGCCATGGTGTTGGTAGAGCAGTGTTTTCCAGCCATTTTAATGTGGTTGCACATTTTTTGTAACGCAAAAATCCCAAAGCACACCACATTTCCAACAGCCACATAATCATTAAATCTATATGCTTTCTAAACTGTCCGAAGAGGTGAGACTATCAGAGACTTTGGGGGAAAAAAAGCAGCTTTTAGGTTGGCATTCTCAAACACAACACTTAGGACGCATTTTCCCAGCTGCTTCGTCCCTTTGACCGCTGATAAGGGCAGTCCTATTTGGCACACCTGGGTATCTCTCATTGCGCACCAGTTGAAAAACATTTGTTTAGAGCATAATTATACATTCATTGAGGATGGCATTTCCGGAGTTTTAACGCAGATTTTTAATTACTCCCTTTTAAGAGATGCTTATTTCAATTAAGTCAGTCTTTAGCAGTGTATTCAAAGTCTACAGTCGTTTCAGTCGTTTAATTTTACTTTGACGTGACTGTGTCTGTAATGTCATAACAATTTCAGAATTAATACATTGGACTCGTTTTCTTATTACCTTATTTTCAACTTGCCTTTTAGGAAAGCATTACAATTCAGGTTGTACTTGCTCAAGTAATATTTTTTTAAAATGTCAGGTTTCAAGTCATTGTTTAAGTTTAAACTATGCCATTACATTTTTAAAAGTTCCTTTGTGCTGATTCTACATTAATTTTGTGATTCAGTTTATATTTACTACATGATTTGTGTATTTATTTTATGATTGCATGTTTTAATGTTAGATGTGATTAATCACAATTAATTCCATACAACTATGCAATCAATTAGTTATTTTTTAATCAATTCCCAGCCCTAATATACTACACATATACAGTACATACATATATATATATATATATAATATATATATATATATATATACACAGTATATATATATATATATATATATATATATACCAGTGTGGCTGCAGAGTATCCTTATGATCATCTGCTGATGGAAGTGCTAATGAGTCTGCACCATTTCCCAGAATGGAGGAGAGCGAAAAATTGCTATTTACAATGGCTGAGGTCTTTAAAAATAATGTGTGCCTTTCTAACGCAATATTTATGTCTTACAGTTACAAGCATCTTGTTGAACTATGTGATATGTATTGGGATGTTCTTATAGTGCAATGCCTGCACTATATTGTTAGGGCAATCCTAAAGATGTATCAGAGACAGATGATATTGTGTATATTTCTCTATGGCACATGGATTGTGCATGTGCTCAGCCTCAACTAAAAAAGAAACACAGAAAATAGTAAAGTACAGTTACTAGGGAATGGCAAAGCGTGGGCTTCCTGTGCTGTGCATTTTATGGTACATTTTTGTGCATCAACGTGCAAGTAATATGCAGCATGTCACATTAAAAAAAAACACTCCATAGTAATGTAAAGGGGGGGGGGGGGAGGATTTTTATTTAAATATTTTACTGATGTTTTACATATTACCTGTATTATGCAGCTATGGCAGTTAACACAATGAAATACAGAAGTGTAAATGAGCCCCTAGTCTATTCAGTTTTATTTATATAGCACCTTTCCCATGATCATGGCAGATATGAATAATTTCAGCATTAGGGAAACTGGTTCACTTATTCTTTGATATTCTTCAAATTACATGTTTTAGATTTTCATTCTGTTTTCTAGGGTTTCTCCCTTCCCCTGCTTTTTTAAACAGTTTGTGTTTCTCTTCTTTACTTTAACCATTGCTTTGCAGGTTATAACAGCTTCATGTGTTAAATCTTGCCTATCCTCTATATATACGTACATATATACATAAGGTCAAACAAGAAGCAGACACAGATCAAGGCTTGGGGCATGTCCATGACCTTATAATGAAAATAATCAAAAAGGAAATAACTTTATTAAAAAGATAAAGTAGACATCTTTTCAGATGGGTGTCAAAGATTGCCGAACTGATGATCATATGGGTTCTAGGCAAGAAGGGACGGGTCCAGGAGGGCAGACCATGGAAGTGACATCCATCAATCTTCCGTTCTACAGAGGAAGGAATACAGAAGGCATTAGCACACAGCACCAACTCCTGGTTCAGTGGGTAGCTACTATCACCGGAGCCCTGAAGCTGCCTCCCAAGCGCACATGCGTGACAATATATAGTAATGTATTTTTTCCAGTTCTGAATCAAGTTTAAAAACATGTTACTGCTTTTCTCTAGCCACCACTTTAAGACCACAAATTCATGAAGTAAACAAATTTTTCCACTTTACCCCATTGGTGACCAGCATTGTAAATTAATTTTAGGAATATGTTCTCAAAATGTATTATTAGTGCTTTATCACACAATACAAAATTTAGAAATGCATTTCTGTTTTAGAGGTAAACTTAAATTGCCTTACAGAATTTTATTACCTACAAATGTAAACATTTATAGATAGCTTATTTAAAGGATTATCAAAGTAGATGCACAATACAGAATAAAGTACTAAACAGTATATAAATTGTTCATTTGTTTATGTCCCAAACGTTGTTCTTATAATTTAGTGTCCTTTGACAAAATAACTGTATTTGATACTATTCACACAATATAATATGCTTTTTGTATGTTTTCATAAATGGTAAAATAAGTAGTTAATTCAGTAGATGCACTGGTTAAATTAACTGATGACTTTAAATTGGGCTGATGTAAGTCAATGTTGGTAGTGCCTAAGTATGCCGTCTAATGGGCTGATCTCCTTCTGATGCTCTCAAAATAGGTTTTGTGCCTGGAAACTCTAAATTTCTGTTGAATGGATAATGTAAAATTAGGCAAGGTGATAACTTTCTTCAGAGCATGTTTTGGTTAGCTTAATTCAGCTGTAGCTGTAAATAGATCATGAAAAAGAACAAGATTATGAATTTGAATGGCTATTTTTTTTATATTATGCGCCATTTTTACTTTGTAGCAGTACTAAAGGTTGATTTCATGGTTGGTGAACACCAGTATGAAACATTTAAACTAACTGAACAACTTGGGGAGGTATGGCTAAAAACACTAGTGAAATATATTTTGCTGTTCAGCTTCTAGCATGGAAAACCATATCAGATGCCGATGCATACTCAGGAATAATTTGAGGAATTACATTTAACCAAAACAACACCCCCTTCCCCCAAGAAAATACTATTTTTATAAACTATATAATCACTGCTGTATTGGTATTTTATACCTCTAGTGTATACCACATTAAATATGAAGTAATAACTTGCTGGCCAAGCAAGAATAAACCATATGTTGGCTCTAAATCTGCAATTTTGTTGATTGCCATGCCACTCTTAGCCACTTAATCATGTTGCACATCCTCCCCTAGTCTGTTGATATTATTAAGTTAAATATTATATAACCCTATTTTGTTTTAAATTTTCAATAAGAAAGCTATTACAATTATTAGATAATTACTGTATTAATATTTTGTGATGTATGACAGTGGAATGACCTGTATCTTTAATTTATGTTATAAATCAGTTGAGGAATTTGATTCAGCAGATTTCAGTTATTAAGGAAAATGTTGCTTTCAAGTGATTTTGTTTAATTCTATTTTTATCTCAATTTATTATATTTGTTAGGAATAAGAAAGAGTGTTTATGTATTTATGCATATATTACACAATACTATTACTATGTATTAACCCTGTCAGTTCATGTTATCCCCCACACTGGTTAAAGGAGTGTGTAGATGCGACTTCTGTAATTTACTTATTATATGCTAGTTGGATGCTTGTTCTCCTAAATATAACCCAGCCCCTTTTCCTCTAAAAGTACTTGTCTGGTATACATGGAAATCCCTGTAGTTATGTGGTGATTCATCTTGCCCTTCTAATCCTCCCTAGAAGTGACATTTTTGCAATAGAGTTGGCTATTTTATCTCACCTAAACACTGAATGTTATGCACTATTGATCATCATTAGGGACAGCTTTAATGCAGATGTCTGTGATTAACAACATCATGAAAAACAGACAGGGAAGTGTGATGCCTCCTGTAATGAGAGGGGGAGCATGGGTATAGATGGAAAGTAGTATATTGTTGATACAGCCAAGCAGTGATGAGGGGAGATGTCAAAAAGTGTTTAAATACAGGCAAACGACACTGCTTGCCTTACCCTGGGGAATGGGATGACAGATCGTATCTCCTCTGTTTTTCAGGGAATACTTTTCCAAATAAGGAAGTTTTCCTAGTTGAAGGAATCCATTATGATCCAAGTGCTTCATAAAATAATATCTCTGCCATCAAACACTCTCACACACATACTAAGGTTTATACAACATGGGAGAGAGATATAAATCTATGAAGTAGAAAGACTAAACCCTCAGACAAAAGAAAAGATTTAGAGTGTGATTGTTTAAGAAAAGGGTAGATATTGGTAGACAGTTTCCCATTTAAATAACTTAGTCTAACTAGTTAAAAGAAACTTAGAGGAAAGTTAAATTATATAGTAGGACTTTGGTGTACTGTGTACCACAGTAAGTTCTCCTTATTTGAAACCACAACCTGCCATAGTAATTGCTTATAGTAAGAGATTTGTAGTGCTGTTTAATCTACACATCCCACTGTTCTTTCCATTTGTAGGTTCATGAAGACTGCAGGATCTGCTGTTGATGCAGTGACGTGGCAACAGTAGGTGCCTTCATTTCAGTATTTTTTTTATATTTATTTTGCTTTGACTAGGCTGTCAGAGGATGTTACTATAAACAGAATTTAATTCAAAGGACAACAATATAGAGTTTCTGTTAAAGAGTTAAATAACATTTTTCAGGCCTCACATAATCTTAGAGTGCATGCTGTGTCGACTTAGCTAAGTCACATGTTTTCCAGATGCAGTTAAAGCCAGCTCTGCAGAGCAGTGTTTTTGTTTGCAATATCTGAAATCACCCCCATCTCCCAGTTCTTAAATACTCAAGAGCTAAGGGTGAGTGGTAAAAACAGGGCCTGCTCACATCTAAATCTGCATTCTTTCAGGGATTGAAAGGACTAGCTGCCTTTGCAAAAAAGTTATTACAAATAAATTACTGAAAATCCTTTGCCATTTATTTAAGGCTCCCACAGGCTGCTGTCTCCAACAAATCCCAAATCTCCAACATGAGATCTAGCATATACTTAGCATACATACATTTTCATGTGACATGATCAAAGAGAAGCCTATGATTGAGAAGGAAATATGTCTATATATGACATCAAAATAATTAATATATGGTATTCCAAAACACATAAATAATTTACAAAACTGTTTTTATCATAACATACTGGAAATTTTGATCTTCTACTGACAGTTAAAAAAAGTCAGTTAAAGAATATTATAAAGAGTTCTACACATCAGACCTATATGATAGATATATACAGTATTTGAGAATTGACATAAGCTGCAAGCAAAACGAAGTACATTAGTATGACATTAGAAACTTTCTTTACAAATACATCTGTGGAGTTTCCAAAATTTAGAGATACACCCTAATGCATGTGCTACTTAGCACAAGAAATATAAATCAAGTTATAATGTAGAAGCCTTCAGCATAAAAAATACATAGTCTGAATTTATGGCAACAGTTAATTCCTCAAAAGCTATTTCCAACTACCCAATCACCTGCAGGTATACTACACTAACATCACATAGCTTGTAAATAATACAAATTGTTTTCCTGAACTTCACAATAAATGCAACCTGAAGCACCCAAAGTCACAGCTAGTTGACGAAATTTGCTCCATATCTTGTGCCCTGATTAGTTAACAGATGTGCCCACTATGCCTCCAAATTTCAACTTACCCTCACTTCCTAACAGTGGCAACTAGTGAATTTACACCATGTTGCACAATCTGATGCCAGCTTTTGCATTTCTACTGTGCTCCAAAACTTAAGTCAATGACATCTACAGTCCCCTTATTCTTCCCAAAACTTGCCCTATAAATGTGGAAAGTAACAGGTGCACCTGCCATCCAAATTTTATACTACACCTGTCTCTAAATTGCCCAGACCTTTTCCATCTTGCCCAGTTCCTCATTCTGCCAAGACTAGGGTTGCCAGATTACAAAATTAGAAATATGGAACACTCTTAAAATCTCTCTCTATATTACTATATAAATAAATTTATACATGCCCCCCACAACTAGACCAATATATTATATAAAAGTAGAGACATAAGTTAAAAACATAAACCAAGGATTTTAATGGGTTATGAGGAAAACAAAAGTAAAATCATTTGAAAATTATTTATTACAAGCTAAAAAAAATATTGTAAAAGTGAAATCATTTGAAAATGTTTATTTAATACAGACAACAGAGAAATATTATTATTATTTAATACAGGCAGTTAGAAAAAAAGTGGTCCATGGCAAATAGTAACAACACACTTTGTTGACACTATATGTTGCAATGCTGATACAATGCTGGCTGGAGAGCAAAACAGTAACAGTGAACAAGTTGCAAACAGGCAGCAAAACCTAGTTTCCTCATTTCATTTGGGTTATTTTCATCAAGAGAATCTGAGAGACGAAAATTTAATTACTTAGAAAGTTACAACCGTAAGTAGGTAGTAAAAATATATTTTTATTACAAAATTTGAAAATGAACTAAATATGGGACATTTGGGTGTCCCTGAAAGGTCAGTACAGGACAGGGGACAAAATGATCAAATATGGGACATGTCTCGTATATAAGGGATGTCTGGCAACCCTAGCCAAGACGCACACCATAAAGTCTGTAATCTTCTAATAACATGCACTTCTGTCTGTCCTATAACACTTCCATAGCATAAATCCAATCCAAATCTTATTCTGCCTCTGCTAACATAGTGCCCGGTCCTTGGTCATGTCCACTGTATTCCATTAATCCACATCATTAATCACTAGTCCTCTGATTTTTCTCAATCTTGCATCCCAGTTTATCATTTACCACATCCATAGAGTCATTCCAGCCCTAATTGTATTCAAGTTTGCCAGGCTTACCTCACCTAGGCGCAAATTCACATTGTAAGATCAACAGACCACCACATCCTAAAACATAACTTACCAAACAACTTGTCTTGTACTACACCCTCAAGACAAGTCCAACCTAAATATTAGTCTTCCTTTATAATCAGCATACCAAGTTTTCCTTGAACATAAATTTTCTCCTCCTTTCTTTCAGGCATGAAAATTTTTCAATTACAGTAAGTCCACTACAGTAAGTTCCAAGAGCATGATCGCAAGTCCACTTTGTGCACAAGTCCACCAAAAGTCAGCCTAGGCATCAGGACCATCTTAACGTATAGGCATGCTGGGCAGTTGCCCGGGGGCCCCACGAGCATAGGGGCCCCGTGCTGGTCTATGTATACTGTGACTTGCTGAGTGGTTGTGTAGGTAGGAGCCCCAGTGCAGTGCTTTGCCCGGGGGCCTATAATGCTGTTAAGATGGCCCTGCTAAGCACCCAGCGAAGACAATGCAACCCCTAACCCACAACTCCTATAGCAAACATGTACATGTACAGCTATTTGCACATAAGAAATGCTTTTAAAATTTGTATTTTGTTACAGATCTCTTGTGTATTTTAACAATAAATAACAGAAAGTTAATTTTTGTTTCCATTGTTTTCTGTCAGCTGAAATCACTGTTTGTCTACGTAAGCAGACCTAATCTACCTATCCTCAGCTCCTATCAAAAACATATTTATGCTGTACAGTACACAAGAAAGTGCTTTTAAAAGTTAATATTTGTATTTTTTGTTACAGATTTGTAGTGCATTTTTTACAACAAACAACTGAAAGTTATTTTTTATTCCCATTGTTTTCCATCAGCTGATCTCAGTACAGTAGACTTGCTTACCGCTAGCAAACGAGCCCACGTGATTTTCTTCAAATCCAATTCCAGCCACCACACACAAAGTGAGCAATCGGATGGCATCATCACTCGACACCTATTGCCCATCACTTAATATTGATGCCTGGTAAGTGTTTGCGTTGAAGATTCATGAAACGTTTTGAAGCAAGGACAAAAAAAACCCGGCACTAACTCCAGTTTGGGTGTCTCAAAATAAAAGCCCTTGTTAAACCCGTGATACTCCTGATGGGATGCTCATATCTGAAGATCATACATTAGAGTTGATTAGGACAATTTGACGAGAACAAGCTGTTACGTCTGTGCTCCACCACACTACTTGGTTTTGTAATGCATGTTACTGTGGTTCTCTGAGTGAAGAAGAATTTACCCTTAACTTACCCCTAACAAGTTTCCCCATGTCCCGTGTTCTTGTTGAACACACTTGATTCCAGACATCTTGAGCTTGAAATAAAGTGTGCTAACTCAATGTAAATAGGAACAGAGATACAGTGGAACCGAAGCGATTTCCCCCATAGGATTGTATGTAAATACAATTAATCCGTTCCAGACCATACGAACTGTATGTAAATATATTTTTTTTAAAGATTAAGCACAAATATAGTTAATTACACCATAGAATGCACAGTGTAATAGTAAACTAATGTAAAAACATTGAATAACACTGACACAAAATACCCAGGCTCCCTGCTCAGCTGCAAGAGCAGGCTCGCGTTCTCTCTCTCTCTCTCAGCAGCACGCACCCTCCCCCTCTCTCTCAGCAGCACGCACCCTCCCCCTCTCTCTCAGCAGCACGCGCTCACTCTCTCTCTCTCTCTCTCTCTCAGCAGCACGTGCTCGCTCGCTGTCTCTCTCAGCAGCACACACATGCTCGCTCTCTCTCTCTCTCTCGTGCAGGCAGGCAGGCACGCACGCGCAGGCAGGCAGACACGTCTGACCGAGAACAATGCAACATATGCGGAAATCATCTGTGCGCACAAACCGAAAGGCAAACTGGCTTGTTTGTATACCAAGTGTGTGGTTGTGAACCGAGCTGTACGTGTACCAGAACGTTCGTGATCCGAGGTTCCACTGTACAGCCAAAAGCACAACTACTGTACTTTTAGAGGAAAATGAGAATGTAAACAATAATATTGTGGGTTTTGTGCTTCACCTAGAGCAAGACACTCTAACTTAATGCACTGCCGCAAAATTTTAAATTAGAGTACAATTGTTTATTTTTAAGTTATTTAAATAATTCTCGACCACCCAAGGAGTTTATCCCTCTCAGGATCAGTCAGACCCAGGGGCTCTACACTATTCTTTCCACGGCACATCTGGGTACCTGTCACAGCACACTGGTTGAAAAACACTGTTGTAGATGACTTGGGCTACTTTCATGCCGCTTGCGTTTTTAAGAACGATGTTTTAGGTCTCATACCCCTGTCATTGTCCACAATGCTTCAACACTTTGAAACAACAAACAGGGAAAGCAAATGAAAGCATCACTTACACCGCATCCATGTAGGCAATTCCTTTTGTCATTACAAGGATGGAAAAAGTCCATGTGTAAGATCGTCCTCAATCACTTACCTGCTGCTGAATTCTTAAGTCAGCTTGATCTGGTCCAAGCTCCTTTATCTTCTTATTTTCTTCAAATTAATGATTAGTGAATGGGTGTTTCATTAAAGAAAAAAAATAATTTTCTTTAACTTTTTAAAGTTCCATTTGAAGTTGCCACCTCCTTAAAGTCGCACTCGCTCATCTGTAGTTACGTTAATGGTGTGAACTGTGAACCAGTAATGTGAAATTGAAATATTGTGTTTCTATTGTCCAACCACATTAGTGTAAAAAATAATAAACAATATACAGAGCTGTCTCCCTGGAAAAATCTGAAAGCAACCAATTAAAGAGCAGCCTCAGGTCACCTGATTGCCAAAAGATCAAGGACTTAAATAGACTTACATTTGGCCAGCATCCTTCACTCCAGAAACATAGGTATTCACACAGATTTTTTTTTATTCACTCAGAAATTAAACAAGTACAGGTCGCAAGCAATTTTTAGTGGATGTTGACATGCATTAACACCAGGCACATTCTGCAAATAAACAACTTTATTTTGATTATTTTAATTTAATTTATTATTTCCTATTACCTAATTAATGTAAGTAGAGTTTTTCAGATATTTGGAGGGAGCAGCAACCCGACACTGATTTCAAAAGACTTTATAATATAAGGTATTCTTAAATTGTGCTGAGAGAATATGTTAGTTTACAGTAGAAGAGACATTTATTACTCATGACTTTGTGACTAATAAAATTATTCATTGCTACCTTTAGATTTTGAAAAACAGAGACATAAAGATGAACGGCTAAGTATTTTGAGCTGTATTTTGTACTGTATCACATAGCACACTGGAAGAAATCATGGTTAAAATTTACCTTTATTTGCTTGTCAGCAGCCTTGGTTGGAGTATTTATAATGAAGACACTGGTCACCATTAAGGACTGAATCAATATTTTCTTTATTTTGCCTAATGGTGCCAAGTTTCCTTCTGAGAGACAGCAAAATCATCATCAATATCATCATCATCGTCATCAGTTAAAGTCTATCCATCCATCTATTCATTACCTGAATTTGCTTATCCTATACACGGTTTGCATGGAAGGAGACTTTATGTAAACAGTATTGGGCTCAAGACATCAATTATTTCAGGACCATTCACTTTAGGCATGTTTACTGTCACTATTCACATAACTCGGATTTGGGGATGTGGCAAAAAACTGACAATTCTTGAGGAAACTAAATTGAGTATATTGAGAATATGCAAACTATGCACAGAACACATCTAGTTAGATCTAAACAGGAGCATTTCTAGAATTTTTATGGCCCTTGGCAGTTTGTTTATTTTGGGTACCTATCCCATTTCTTCATTCTTCCATTTGTGAATTAAGGAATCGCTTTACTGGCCCATTCCCAAAATGAAGTATTTTTTCCCCTTGTTTTTCTGAAGCTGGTTTATACTAATTGGATTATGCCCAGCAAGTCTTGTGAAGATTTAGTGATAATCCTAATCTGTCTACTTCTTGTACGGGATTGGAAATGAGGGTTCCGGAAAAAGTAACAATAATGAATTTATTTTTAAAAAATTTTATTCAGGAATTTTACTTTTTTATTTTATCAACAGCATATGTGAAAACTGCATCAGTTTTGTGGAAGTCCTGAATACATTTTTGAAAAGATTGTTTCTAAGAAAGAATTGTCTCATTAATGCACAAAATGTATGTACTTATTAAAGCTTGCAAAATACCTTATTAAGTACTCCCCCATTTATACCCATGTTGAGCATTTAAGGGTTTAATTGTGAACACTGGGGGTACTAAACTAATCAGCACATGGATTGATTGATGGTAATTTTTTCATCCGTGGATAAGAAGTTGCATTTAATCAAAATACAAAATCATGAAATACAAAACAAAAGGTTAAAGCAAGGCATTCTCCTGCTTTATCCTATTTACCAGAGCAGGACTTATTTTAAATATAGTTTTTGGCCTGTGAGGCTTTCCAGACTTTGCAGTTGTCTGTTTCCTAGTTTGCAGTATAGGAACCCTCGCATCATTTCTGTTGTAACACACTTAGCAACACATAGCTGAAGTTATACCTTTTAGTCACCTTCTGTCACATAACAGAAAGAGGTGGACCTTTCTTATAGTTCCCTAATGGACTGGGTCTTTGCCAAAAGACATCTGTTTTTTTTGGGGGGGGGGGTATAATCTCCAGTACACACATCTGGCCTTCTCCTAAAAAGAGAAGAGAAGATACTTTGAGTTTCCTATCTGTTTCAGTATGGGTTTCCCAATGCTCATGTAATGGGCCAGAAATTGTTTTTTTAAAGAAAAGGACATTTGTAATGGACTACAAATTGGTGTTTTAAAGAAAAGGATATTTCTGTGTGTTGCTTAAAAAAAAAAAAACACATGTCAATAATAAAATAGAAAAGCAAATAGATGAAGGGACAATAGGCTCCCTTTGTGTGAGACTTTTATAAGTGAAAATGCAAGTTTCCTGAGTAATCCTGTTACTGGATATTGTTAGTAGCTATCTATAGAACATAGATATTTACCTGTCTCACAAAAGACAGGTTTGAAGATCAGGCTGCTTTGATTAGTATCTCATCATATGAGATAATCTCTAATCAGCATATGTTCATCTAGATAGTAAGCAATAATACCATTGTTTAACCATAGGTAATTGGTATGTTCCATTGTTTAAATGATAATGTTGATATTGAACCAGTTTTATATTTTTGGGTAAATGAGCATAAAAGATAGAGATTCCTGACAGCTGCCTGCTTCTTTTAGGCTTTTGACACCATATCACTGTGGCTACGCCCTGTGCAACAGTGGCTTGTACCTAACATTCATTTATTTTATTTTAACTGTTTAAAATTTATTTTAAATTTTATTTTAAAGGTATAGGTTATTTTATGTAAATCCAAACTATTACATTTATTATCCCCTTACTTGTGCAATATGCTTCTATTTTTCTTTAATTATATTAGCTTTGACAATACTTGTAAGCATATCATACCAAATGCTCAAATATTTGATTTTCATGTAGCTGCTAAAAAATCTTTAAAAATGCATCAAACCCCCCCAGGTTTTGAATCACTATAAAGTGGTTGTTGGGAAAAGGTCAGTAATTAAAGACAAAGCACAATTTACCCTCATCGGGAAACCTGCACCAACCATTTTTTGGAGACATTCAGGAGTCATTACATTTAAAGTTTTCTCTTTGAAAATACTTCTATTTGAAGCTGCTAACTAATTTAATCCTAAGAATAACATAATGGAGTATATTGTGCTACGTGTGCAAAGTCACACACACATACACTAAACAAATAGCAGATTATGTGGGTGAATATGAAAGCGCTATTGATATCACTATATTAAATAGACAGAAATATGTACTGTATTTTAACATTTTAACATAACTTTGGTATAAAGATAAAAAACATGCAAAATAAAAACTTGCTGATTTACTTCAGAAGTTTTCTGCTCTGAGCATCATTTCAGCATGCGTTACAATTATATTAAAGAGCATCTTTTTCTACTATACTGTACCATGAAAATGTATTTTCCCCTTCCTCATTTCCTCTCTTACTTCATGTTTTAACACTGAATGATTTCTACCTAAATTTAATTTTAGATAAAGAGCATCTGAGTAAAAAATAATACCCTTATTGAAGTACAGTTTATTGAATCAGCAAATTTATCACACTATACATAATTTTTTTTTTTTGTTCTTTATTTCACCTTATACAATTTCTTGTATTAGGAATTTGTTAGTTTTCGCATACCTCTTGGGGTCAGAGCGCAGGGTCAGCCATTGTACAGCGCCCCTGGAGCAATTGCAGGTTAAGGACCTTGCTCAAGACCCCAGCAGAGTAGGATCCCTTTTGGCAGTGACAGGGATTCGAACCAGCAACCTTTGGGATACCAGCGCAGATCCTTAGCCTCAGAGCCACCACTCCGCCCAAATAATTGACCCCCCTCACCCAGTTAAATCAAACTCCGCTAAAGCCTGTATCTTTTTATCAACATAATATGTTCTTTTTATGATATCGTAGAAATGTTGTTGCAATCTTTGGATCTAGTGCATTGATCTTTGTGATGCTCACTGCTTTTCTCAAAATGTTTTTTTTTACTTTTTTTCACTTCATTAGGATAACCTTGTTATTTGGCAGTGGTTTGCCAATGATGTGCTGGGCAGTTTTCACCACCCGTTGCAGGGTCTTCCTGTCAGCTATGGTGCAGATGCTATACCACACCGTAATGTAGTTTGTCAATATACTCTCGACAGTGCAGCAGTAAAAGCGCAACAGAATCTGAGGAGACAGACAGGCTTTCTTTAGCCACCTCTGAAAGTCATTGTTGCACTTTTTTTAACCAGACTGGAAGTGTTTATTGTCCAAGAAAGATCCTCAGAGATGTGGATACCCAGGAATTTGAAGCTAG
The DNA here is from genome assembly GCA_026402145.1 of Polypterus bichir lapradei. Taxonomy (NCBI): domain Eukaryota; kingdom Metazoa; phylum Chordata; class Cladistia; order Polypteriformes; family Polypteridae; genus Polypterus; species Polypterus bichir. The sequence goes on along the minus strand of JANRMT010062813.1, from coordinate 18,462,589 downwards.
AAACAGACTCCAACTGAGTCCCATTTATATGGATCAGAGCGTGTCTGCTGCTTTAGTTTTCTGGTAATCCACAATGAGCTCCTTAGTTTTATTGGTGTTGAGGGCAAGGTTATTGTCAGCACACGATGTTGCCAGGTGCTGAACCTTCTCTCTGTAGGCTGACTCATCATTGTCACTGATCAGTCATATTACCATGGTGTTGTCTGCAAACTTTATGATGGAGTTGGAGCCATATAAAGGGACGCAATCATGGGTGATGAGGGAGTAAAAGAGTGAGCTGAGTACACAGCCCTGTGGAACACAAGTATTGTGGATCAAGGTAGAGGATATTTGGTTGCTTAGCCTGACAGACAGGGTTCTGTTGGTTAGAAAAACCAGTGTCTATTTAAAAAGAGAGGTGCTGTTGCTGAGCTTGCTGATTTTAGTTACCAGATTGGAAGGAATGATGGTGTTAATGCAGATCTAAAATTAACAAATAATATCCTGAGTTAGGGGTTATTGTTTTCCAGGTGTGTCAGGGTAGAGTGAAGAGCCGAGGATATGGTATCCTCCGTTCATCTATTGGGAAGATAAGCAAACTGGTAGGGTTCTAGTGTGGGTGGTAGACTGAGGTGGGCCAGAACCTCAAAGTCTCTCAAAGCACCCTGTGATGAAAAAGGTAAATGGAACAGGACAATAGTATTTCAGGCTCCCTGGAGAGGGTAGTTTAGGCAATGGGGCAATTGTTGTGAACTTAAGACAGGCAGGGACAACAGCCTGATTGAAGATGTTTCTGAAGATCTCAGACAGGTGCCCAGTGCAGGCATTAAGCACATGCCCATGTATGCCATCAGGACCAACAGCCTTGCGAGCATTCACTTTGCTTAGTGCAGATTGTACAGAGGAGGTAGTAAGTCTGAGAGGCTGGTCACCTCGGGGAGGGGCAGTTTTGGTTACAAGTGTTTTATTGTCCCAATCCAAATGAGCATAAAAGTTGTTTTGCTAGTGAGGAAGATAGACATTACTTGATGATGAAGTTATATTTACCTTCCTGTGTTCTGTAATGGTCTGGATGCCTTGCCACATACTCCTGGGGTCATAGTTTTTGAAATAATCATCAATTTGTTGCTTGTATTTCAGTTTGGGTCTCCCAATGCCCTTTTTCAGGTTGGCTGGTGGATGTGCTGCAGTTGTCCCTGAGGGCTAGGGAAACATCTGCTAACTATACTGGATCAATTATTGTGACCACAAAGGTGACCTGAGCAGTGGGCCAGCAGTGCCAACCACTACAACATCGTGCCTCTGTGATATCAAAGAAGAAAGTACGCAGTCAGTGATGCGCAATAAAAGATTTCCTCAAAACAAAGCAGGAATGCCGAAATCATAGTCAAAAGTCAGAAAATACATGTAGGTCTTTTGAAGGCAGAAAATTTAAAGTGTCGTGCTGAAGGCTCTCTAAACTCTCTGTGCTGATGCTTTGCATTTTTTCTTCTATCAAAAAGATGGAAACGTTGTAAATACTAATAAACCTTTTGTTATTATTGTTTCAGAGAGTCTCCTGAGTTTTGTGTCAGGTTCCTTCAAAGTTTGTTTTTTCTTTATCTGTACGTGACTAATTATTATGCATACATAGGGCACATACCTCCTTCTCTTATACTGACATGGCACTCAAAAATCGATTTGCACATTAGTGTAAAACCTGGAACAAACTTTCTGGTTAATGACTCATAGCATTCCATTTATCAACTTGAGTTGTGTTTTTAGCATCTTGGTTCTGGTAACAACCTGTATTTTCTTAATGGCTTTTAACATATCAGTCAGACGGTTTTACTGTCTAGTATTTGAAAATGTTGAAATGTTGGAAAAAAAACATCTTCATAGTTGCTAAAAGAGTAGGTGGACCTCAGTATGCAGTGGTCCAGCCAAGCACTTTGGATACTTGCATTTGACAAAATTAACATTTTAAAATCCTGTTTATTATAATACATTACAACTTCACAAGCAGAGAGTAATTCGTTATTTATGCTGTATATGTTTCATTATTGTGCTCAAAAAGGTGACCTGAGCTGTGCTGCAGCAGTGATAACCACTGCAGAACCGTGCCTTCATGAGACCAAAGAAGTAAGAACTCAGCCAGAGACGTGCAATCATATATTTCATAAAAACAAAGCAGAAATGAAGAAGTCACAAGTCAGAAAAAATGTGTATGTCTTTTAAAGGCAGAATGTTCAAAGTGGCGTGTCATGATTGAAACCGCTAGCTCATTCTATTTTTTTTCTAACCAAATGCAAATGATGTTATACCCGGGGGGCGGTCCCATCAATGTTGGCTGTTACAGCCACCAATAATATCACTGGCCTCGCAAAGCATTATGGGGCGCTGGTATTAAAAATAAAAAAAGTCCTCCTAAACTGGCTGAATTATCAGTATATAATTCGACGAACAAAGTCGAATACGTATATAGGAAATTGTTCCGAATAATGCTTTAGCGAAATTCACTGATCAACACTACTCAGTGGATCTGAAAGCGGTGTCATGAAGTTTTCGTACACGTACCTCTCTATTCATCGAAAGCTTCGGGTTTAGGAAGGTCTTAATCTGTTTCTGCATTGTGATAAGTAGGTTAAAATGGATAATTTTAAACGTAGTTATATTTTTAACCTTACTGCTGATTTGTTAGCTGTAGTAAAATAAATTATGCTACAAAAATAAGGTTTGCCAAGCCTACATTTTTTAATGTTATGAATGTATAGTGCAGGATTGTCAAAAAAATCACTGCTTGAATTTTTATTAGAATAGGAGGCTCAACAAGTAATGCAACCCATATAAACAGTCAGGTATTGGCATTTGAGGAAGGCAGAACAAAACTAGTAAAAAGGCTCAAGACCATGTCACAAATGTAAATCAAAACCTTACCACTACTCATATCCTGCGAAGAAGCATTCTTTTTTTACTTATGAAAACTAAATTCTTGGGATTATTGGAAAATGTCAATCTTATAAATCCAAAGTGTAGTACATGTTGCCATTATTAGGAATACCCTCAATAAACAGCACATCCTCAAGATTCTTTGGTCCACTATTTCTCATATTGCTAGCTAATTAATAGGGTCAAGACCTGCCAGACAAGCGAACAAGTGCTCTGCCTTTATAATTGTGCAAAACCCAACACCATTTTATAGCATAGGCTGCACATCATTAATCATAATGATGATGACCAGGAAAAGTTGTATGGTCTTTGTAATCAACTACCAAGGGAGAGCTACTGTTTCTTCAATTAGAAAGGAGGGTTACAAAGTTACTTTTTTTTCTCAATACTGGAAGAGAGCACACCCCTTTACCAATCCATGGGGACTTCTTAAAACATTGTTTTATAGTTTCAGGCTGTTTCTATATTCTGTAATTTTGTTTTGTGCAATATTTTTGCATTATTTTTTCTTTTCCATGTTGATGGAAATAAATGTCTGCGTACTTGGATGCTTTCTTTGTTTACTGAAGTACCAAATACACTTAATTTTTCCTTCCTGCAAGGTGTTCCTTTTCTTCCTTTTTTTTAATATTTTTCAGAAATTTTCATGAAAGCTGTTCCTCTTCTCTGCAGCTACTACATCGATGGCCGTGTTGCCAAGGTTGCAGACTTCATGAAGACTCGTTTATTAGATACATTGACTGAACAGATTTCTAAAGTTCTCAAGGTGAGAGCAGTATACATTAATATATCAATCTGCATTTTGTTTTGAGCATATTGAGTTGAAGCATATCAGATTTTATCTAATTAATTTATTAACTAAAATATTTCATGCAATCATTATAGCATTGTGAGTACTCATTTCAGTACTGTTTCGTCTAAAATATACTTATATATTATACTTATGACTTCACTGCTTGTTCAATGTGAATATTGAATTAAATATTAATTATCCCTGTGAATTTTTTCAGATGTGATTGTCAAATAACTTAAAATGCAAGTAATGATACATTAGCTTTCAGCAAAAATGCTGCAACTAATTAAAAAGCATTATTTTACCAAACTTCAGTAAATCTGGAAAAAAAATAATTTTCCCACATGATACTGCCTCCTGACTGCTGGGATATGTTTATTTACTTTTGCATTTCCTATCTCTTTATGAACCCTTCAGTAGTATCTTTACCACTTAACTGATTGAGAAATCATGAGATTTAGAGTGTTGCAACATATGAAATTTGCCTAATATTACCTAATAAGTAAGTTGTAAAACACTTGCAATTAAAGGTAGTATTTCGTGACTACTCTGCCTATTCTAAAAATATTCAGCAGAATATTATTTTACAGTTTTAAGACCTGTATAGTCATGTGTTACACATTGGGAAATGGTTTACTTAACATGTTTAAGAACTGAGTAATAGAATAAATCTATTTTTCATAGACAGTTGCCAATTACAGAAATACATTTAGTAAACTTATAAAACAGCTAGGAACAGCATAGTCTAGGCTTGGTGCAAATGTTACATTTAGTAGTTGAATGAACTATTATGCACATTTTTGGCAAGAATATAATAGTTTTTTTTAGAATTGGTCATTTAAGGAGAGTGCTGACTCCTTACAGAAGTGCAGGATGCTACCATTACCTGTTAATTACTCATTTCCTATTGTTCCCTTAAGTTGCTAAATCATTTCTTAAACCATATGAAATTCCCTTCATACAAATTCTGCAGCATTTTTCAAGAACTCTATATATTCCAAGACAGGTATTTCTCCTCAATTTAGTATTTCTTTCCCAACTATTATACAACTCAATTAATCCCATTAGAATTGTTCTTTATTTAATATACAGCTTTCCACAGGTAAAGCAAAACTGCAACTAGAAACTGTGCAGTATATCAGAGCCTTATTTTTGTGCATATAAGGGACATAAAGCTATGTGGACACAGGAAGAATGTGTAAACTCTGTATGTAAAGTGTCTAAGACAGTGTGTGAACCCAGAACTTTAAGAGTCTGAGTAAACAGCACTAACCAATGTGACCCACTGCTCTAGTGTAAAATTGTAAGTTGTAATTCAGCTCCAGTATTCTAGAAATCAAGCTGTAAAGAACTAACAATTCAATTTCTGTTTGATTATTAGAGTACTTAAATTATCCAGAAGAAAATTTAACAGTTTTATTATTGTCTGTATTTACATTGCTGTTCAAAAATCCATTTTAAGCTGTCCATTCCAGACAAGATTGTAGGTAATTACAGGTCACAAAATCACATCTAACCCAAACAAATGATATACTAGTTTATTGACTTGGCAATTATTTTTGACTTGTTTTGGACTATGAGAGTTAAACAGAAAGTTCTGGGTTAAGAGCAACACAAATATAAGGAGAACATGAACATTTCTAGGAATGCAAATTTCTTTTACATTTCATAAATGACAGTTGACCCCCTTTGATTAATTGACTAATTGCCGCTCCAGCTGACCCCCGTGACCCTGTGTTAGGATATAGCGAGTTGAACACTGACTGACTGACCTTTCCTCATTAAATAGATGCACCAACTTAATAAAACAAAAAAAAAATGCAAGGATGTATTTCCCAGACAAGGTTATATTTATGCATTATGCGTTTAATAATCAAAATTTAAGTGAACACTTGTCTCAATCTGCCTCTTTATATTATTACAAATATTTTTAAGCATTCCATACTGACATGCACAAGGGTCAGCTGAATCTGCAGACTGGTAATTCCCATGGCAGCAGTTAAGAAAGTATCCCCATATCTAAATAACAAGGCTGTCAATTGTAAGTCTGTCTGGAAAATGTTCAGTATATAGTAACACCGATTTTTTCTGTCAGTCTTCATCCATGTAGTAGCACATTATTGTAATTTTCTGTAAGTTTAATTTGTTAGCGCAGTCCAAACATCAGATGTGAGTGTAAGGAGATGACAGATAACGGATTAGCTGCTGGAAGTATTTGATAGTGACCTCACTGATTGGCAGCAGGTCTTGTTCTATCATTGTACACACCCTCTGTGTGATTTCATCAGATTGCATTATAGTTGTGCTGCTTAAATATTTGAGCATTGTATTTTGCAGTGGACTTTGTCACCCTTTCCTTCAGAATGTTCCATTAGTGAGCTGCAAATGTTAACCCAGTGAAAGTTTCTCACTGCAACAATCTCTGCAGTATAACAGTACCTGTGGTCAAGTTTCACAAAACATCACAAATATGACCAGACAATGCAACTCAAAATGAAACTCATGAAAGTATTTACTATTGGTTATGCCAATTAGGAATTCATTCCATAAATTAACTCACAAGAAATATTGGAAAACAAACGAAGCACAAAATCTACCAGAGCCAATTTGCAATGTGCAAAATGAAGCTCTGTTTTCTGTAATCTATTGTATATGCACTCTAAGGTATAGCTGTTGTGAACTGAAATTTTGTGGGTATGTTAGTTTTATGTGTCCATGAGCTTGAGTTATTACTGGTGCCACCTTAAATGTGTTTTAGCAATACAACTTGTCCTTGGCTTGTTGCAGTGTCATTATGTTGAAGTTCTGATTACAATTATAATTAATATAATAATAATATTAATAATAATACAATTCTGATACTTTCATACACAGTTTCAGATAAAAAGGTTTTAAAATTTTTATGATGTAAGATCAGTACTTTCCAAGATACAGCCAGTTTACTGAGGGGAGGAGGGTGTCAATTTTATCCAGCCTCATTTTTTCATCAAATTTCACAATTCCATAGATGACCCTACATGGTCAAAGCAGCCCCTTGAAATTGACCAAAATTTAATATGTGTTCTTTATCTTAGTTACATTTAGGCCTCAGAAACACATATGTGTAACCAACACAGACTTTTGATTTTTTTTCCTTATTCAGATAGCTATATAGGCTTTCTGAAAAAGCAATAAATAGAAAAGTAACTGTTTCAGGGTTTGAACAGCAGACCTTACTTTTATTATGCAAATCTTTCATGTTTAATTTCAATCCTAAACATAAATTGAATGTGCCATGTGTCAATAATGGTAATCATTGAGTTTTCAATCAGTAAGTTATCAAAAATGTCAAACTTTTTTAATATCAAATGACACTGTCTTATCTCATGTTGCTGAACATGGAATGCAATTCACCATGACCAAAAGAGTACCTGGTACTCAAGAACACCACTGTTACATCCCTACAGAAGATGGCAAACTCAGAGTCAGCCAGGTGTCCGAATATTCACCACTGAAGCAGCAGCTGAGATCCTGCCCTCTCACGATCACACTCCTAATGGATCAGATGCATCCGTTAAATTAGACTAATGTCCTATTGGAGGCTATGCTGGGTGCATGTATAATGAAAAGTGTTGGATTGGTGTGATTCATGACAAAAGTGAAGTGGAATCAGAACATCCTGATATGTTTCATGTATCCAAACTATTCTGCACAGTCTTTCCATTGGCCACCTAGAGACAATATTTGTTGAGTGCCATTACAGTGTGTCATTGCACTGCTTTATGCACCTACAACGGTCGGTGGGAGGCAGTCATATTCCAGCTGCTGCAATACCAAGATGTTAACATTTCATTATAACTAGTATTATATTTAATGATAAAACAAGCAGCTGCTGTTCATCTGTTTTGCTTAATGTGCCTTTGGTTATTTTATTGTTTTCCATCCATCCATCCATCCTCTTCCGCTTATCCGGGGTCGGGTCGCGGGGGCAGCAGCTTAAGCAGTGAGGCCCAGACTTCCCTCTCCCCGGCCACTTCTTCCAGCTCTTCCGGGAGAATCCCAAGGTGTTCCCAGGCCAGCCGGGAGACATAGTCCCTCCAGCGTGTCCAGGGTCTTCCCCGGGGCCTACTCCAGGTTGGACGTGCCCAGAACACCTCACCAGGGAGGCGTCCAGGAGGCATCCTGATCAGATGCCCGAGCCACCTCATCTGACTCCTCTCGATGCGGAGGAGTAGCGGCTCTACTTTGAGCCCCTCCCGGATGACTGAGCTTCTCACCCTATCTTTAAGGGAAAGCCCAGACACCCTGCGGAGGAAACTCATTTCAGCCGCTTGTATTCGTGATCTCGTTCTTTTGGTCACTACCCATAGCTCATAACCATTGGTGAGGGTAGGAACGTAGATCGACCGGTAAATTTTTTTTCTAATTTTTTTCCATTAATCCCATTATCCAAGTTAGTGATGAAGAACTTCATGACTATCATTACTGAAAAATTGAGAATTTAACCCATATTTTGAATGGAAAATAAAATGAAAGATTACATAAAAAAGGTAGACTTGTTTTTTGAGAAAGGAGGAACCATGTAGGAGGAGGAGGAGGTTTGTGAGCATGCGCTAACCATGTAGGATACAGGAAAAATTATTTTAAAAATGTCTGAACATTCCCACAGTGCATTAAGCTGGTCTGAAAATTAGGCCCAAAACATTTTTTTTTTAGATTTGAAAGTTTTGCTGGTTAAGCCCTGGTGCAGTGTCTTGTTTATTTATAACCTTTTTTAAAGCCCCATTTATGTATCTAAACATGGAAAAATTTCAGCATGCTGTATCAGGTAGAAGTATGGCTTCTGAAAGCCTAAACATGGCAAAGCCAAAGACGCAAAATATTTTTTTCCATTTCTGAACGTTTGCTGTTTCCAAGTGGTGTTATCTGGACCAAACATTTTGATTTCATTACATACTATACCTATAAAGGTATCAGTATGCAAAATCTGAGCCTGCTATGTGGTTTAGCTCTTGAGAGTAAATGCTAACATTTTATTTTTATTTATTTATTTATTTATTTATTTATTTATTTTATTACTATTTAATTTAATATTGTTTCTTTGTAAGTATACTGCTGCTGGATTATGTGAATTTCCCCTTGGGATTAATAAAGTATCTATCTATCTATCTATCTATCTATCTAGATATGATCTTGTGAAATTGATGAAAAAATAAAGCCGTGTCAAATTTGACACCCCTCTCCCCTCACAAAACTGACTGTATCTTGGAATTATTGATCTTACATCAAAGTAATTTTACAGGGTTTCTCCTGGATAACATGGGTACCCCTGGTATTTTTTGAGAATATTTTAAAACTGAAATGTGCGGGATTTCTGGAAAAACAGTTGATTTGATGTGGAATGACCCAGCTGTTGAGCATAATTCTTTTTTAGTGAAGGCTGGTGCAACTTAAGTACTGTTCTTGTGTCTATTTAAATGAACAATGTGTTTCAAAGTAAGATTATATCAGGTGTTGCAGTGTATCAAGGTATAAATTTCCCAATGCAAGTTTAAATTAATTGTATAAATACAATTGTTTAGTTTAGGTTAAGCTTTTAACGCAAGTTAGTCATACTACAGGTAATTGTTTACAGCCTTACTGCACATAGAAGGAGCACTGGTCCAAAATGAAACAGGAGTCCACAGCCCTGTACCTAGAGCCATAACAAAATAAAAAAATTAATTCCTACTTATTTTAAAACAATGCATTATACTGCATTTTATTGTAATTTCAGATAAGGTTGCCTTGTAGCCCAAGTAAAGCTTATGAAAACAATTCAGTTGAGCTGGATGGCCTTTTCTGCGCAAAAATATTTCAGTATTTATTTTGGGACACAACAAATAAATCCAAAATGTCAGCAGATATTGAGTATAAAAAGCAACAAACCACATGCATTAGTCAAAGAAATGGACCCAACTCTACAAAGTACATCTTAAACTGTCTCTTCTAAAGAGGGTATTACTAAGGATTTCATTTTATCCTCAAATATGTTTTGCTTTGAAATAATATCATCATTCAGGGACAGTTTACCTAAAGTGCTAAAAAGAGTCAAAGGAAATTTCCCCTAACTCATATTAAGTTGCAAAATTGCATCCAGTGATCTTCTTCAGACAACTGAAATGTTCTTCTGAATAGCTTCATCTAACACTTCCTTCATTTGTCTTTGGCCATTGATGAAGATGCTGCCTTCCTGTCTTCAGCTCAAATCTGAAGAACTTGCTGCTAAAATTGCTTTGAAGCCCCTTCTATAATTTGACAGCTATCCTCAGCATTGAATTTTACCATTGTATCTTCTAGGTGCTGCCGTTGCAGGCATCAAACATGTTTCAGGCATAGTTGGTTGTGGCCTTTGCATTACTATCCTCAGCAGGGTTTTTTCATACGCCACCTTCCTGATCCATAGGAGATGCTGACTGCAGAATACTACCCATTTCTGTGTGTTTCCATCTACCAGCACGGTTTTACAGAATATATTGCATCACATTAGGTGTAATAACTACAAAGCTGCTTGCTGATTGTTGAACCAAAAGGTCCTGGTCCCAAGAATAATGTCAAATGAACCTTGTGATCAACAGTTATTTTTGTTATGGACAGTCACAAAACTGCACAGAAAACCAATAATAATTTGGATAATATGAAGTGTTTGTTTCAGTACCAGCTTGTTACTATCATTCTCATTGTGAGCATACACAATCTATTAATAAAACAATGGAGTTAATAATAGGTAACCTTTTCAGCACTGCACCAATCATTTCTAAGATGGTCAAAAACTCTAAACCAGGGTTGCCCAATACATCGATCGTTATCGACTGGTAGATCGGAAAGTTAGTGCAAATAGATCGCGTTGCATTCAAAAAAAATTTTTTAGATGTTAAGTCTATCATTTATCCTCCCTATGGCATTTGTCACTTGATTGATATACAAGGCGGCCAGTCTGAGATCTCTTTTCATCAAACACATGGGTCACCCCATACGCATGATCAAACGTGCGAGCAACTGCAAAACTCCAGCTATCTAAGTGATCTAGTTAACCTTCCAAGTTATATGGACATGAAAAAAATTGGTAGGGGGGGCTGGACATGTGGAATTGGAAGACGATTTTTTTTTTCTCACAATGTCACAATCGAAGTGTGCTTGTCTGATCTGTCAATCTATCATTTCTATTCCAAAGAAGGAAAATGTGGAACGGCATTTTCGAACTGTTCATAAAAACTACGAAACTGACTTCCTTTCCGAAAAACGATCTGAGAAAGAAAAAGGTGAGGGAACTAAAATCTCAGTAAATCGGACAGCCATTGTTTTTTAACTCGGCTGAATTCAAAAGCAAAAGCAGACACCGAAGCATCGTTCCAGGCGAGTCCCTCGATCATTAAGCATAAGAAGTCCTTCCAAGATGGAGATATGATAAAAGAGGCATTCATTACGGCAGATGGCTAGGGGGAAATTCCTGCTGCCATTTCGAGACTCCTGGCTGGAGATAAAGGAGTTTCTCTTTGTTATTAAACATGCAGAATACAAGCAAGTTAATGACGATTAATGGCTTCTAGACTTGGCATTTTTTTTACCGATCTGACCAACATATTGAATGAGCTTAATTTACAGCTGCGAGGAAAAGACCATGGCCAATATTAGTTAATGCTTTCAAACAAAAAATGCAATATCTGTCCTCAAAGTTGCAGCGCCATGATTTGGAGAACATCCAAAACCTCGTGTCAGAGCTGGAGACGCAATGGAAGGCGCATGCGCAACTTGACAGCATACGCTACACAGAGAAGATTGAAAATTGTCTGTTAGACTTTGACAGACAGTTTCAAGACTTTGCTTTACTTGCGCCAATTGCTACATTTATGTGCTATCCATTTAGGGAAGATATAAGGGTGATTCAATCGCATCAAAAATTGCAACACTGTTTCACCTAAAACTCCTCAACAGTGGAGGATGAGATTTTGACACTACAGGATGACATTCAGCTGAAGTCTGGGGCTTTTGGACAGTTTTGGAACTTACAGAGGAAAAGTACCCAAACATAGATAGATAGATAGATACTTTATTAATCCCAAGGGGAAATTCACATACTCCAGCAGCAGCATACTGATGATTTAAAAAAAAAAAAAATTTAAATTAAACAGTGATAAAAATGCAGGTATAATGTTAAGGTTTACCCCCCTGGGTGGAATTGAACAGTCGCATAGTCTGGGGGAGGAACGATCTCCTCAGTCTGTCAGTGGAGCAGGACAGTGACAGCAGTCTGTCACTGCAGCTGCTCCTCTGTCTGGAGATGATACTGTTTAGTGGATGCAGTGGATTCTCCATGATTGACAGGAGCCTGCTCAGTGCCCATCGCTCTGCCACAGATGTCAAACTGTCCAGCTCCATGCCTACAATAGAGCCTGCCTTCCTCACCAGTTTGTCCAGGTTTGTCCCTCTTCTTTATGCTGCCTCCCCAGCACACCACTGCATAGAAGAGGGCACTCGCCACAACCGTCTGATAGAACATCTGCAGTATCTTATTGCAGATGTTGAAGGACGCCAGCCTTCTAAGGAAGTATAGTCGGCTCTGTCCTCTCTTGCACAGAGCATCAGTATTGGCAGTTCAGTCCAATTTATCATCCAGCTGCACTCCCAGGTATTTATAGGTCTGCACCCTCTGCACACAGTCACCTCTGATGATCACAGGGTCCAAGAGGGGCCTGGGCCTCCTAAAATCCACCACCAGCTCCTTCGTTTTGCTGGTGTTCACTTATAAGTGGTTTGAGTCGCACCATTTAACAAAGTCCTTGATTAGGTTCCTATACGCCTCCTCCTGCCTATTCCTGATACAGCCCACAATAATAGTGTTGTTAGCAAACTTCTGCATGTGGCAGGATTCCGAGTTGTATTGGAAGTCCCCTGTGGCGCTCCTGTGTTGCTGACCACAATGTCAGACCTGCAGTTCCCGAGATGCACATACTGAGGTCTGTCTGTAAGATAATCCACAATCCATGCCACCAGGTATGAATCTACTCCCATCTCTGTCAGCTTGTCCCTAAGGAGCAGAGGTTGGATGATGTTGAAGGCGCTAGAGAAGTTCAGAAACATAATTCTTACAGCACCACTGCCGCTGTCCAAGTTGGAGAGGGATCGGTGTAGCATATAGATGATGGCATCCTCCACTCCCACCTTCTCCTGGTATGTGAACTGCAGAGGGTCGAGGGAGTGGCGGACCTGTGGCCTCAGGTGGTGCTACCTCCTTGACTGCATTATTCGGCTCTACTTATTTATGCGAGTCAGCCTTTTCCCACATGAAGATTATTAACTCCAAATATTGTAGTGACCATAAATGTATTGAATTGTTATTGTGCCATAAGGGTTATTCAGTTATGCAAGGTACGCCAAAATATATTTTATATATAAGGTATACTCAGTATATATATATATATATATATATATATATATATATATATATATAGCATTTTTAATGTAGGTAGATCATTTTGACCTGGTCATTTTAAAAGTAGCTCGCAAGCCGCAAAAGTGTGGGCACCCCTGCTCTAAACAGTTCAAGTTGTGCATGCCAACAATTGTCCTAATTTTTCTGTCCATAACCCAAAGTCACATTGAGATAACTCTGCTTCCCACTGTACAAAACTGAAAAGTACAGGACCCAGGCAGAGGCTTGTAATTGTCACCCTCCATCTGTCTCAGCCCCCTCTCATGTGATGGAGACTGACAGCCTTATCAAGAAACCAGGGGCCTCATGTATAAACGGTGCGTGCGTAGAGAAATGTTGCGTAAGAACGTTTCCATGTTCAAATCTCGATGTATAAAACCTAAACTTGGTGTAAAGCCACGCACATTTCCACGGTACCTCATACCCTGTCGTACATAAGTTCTCCACTTGAATTTGCAGACTTGCGTCACCCAGCGTCAAAGCAGTGCTACTGTTCCTGTGTGGTTATCCTTTCTTTTCCTGATGCGGCTTTATAAATACACTGAAATTAACTGCATATTGTTTATTAGTTTAATGCATCTGATTGTAATTAACCAGTATTAAGATAATGGTCCACGGAATGATCAAACTATTCTAAATACCATAGCTGCTTTAGCGTTGTTACTCTCACTGCACTTTCTTTTTCTTCTTTCAGCTGCTTCCGTTAGGGGTTGCCACAGCGGATCATCTTTTTCCATATTACTCTCACTGCACCACTCGGAGAAGCTGATCGGAAAGAGAATTATCGGTATACAGCATCAAGCACACGCTGCCTCAGCCATGCTTCCTATTTGAACTGCTTCTCAGTTGACAAACGCTTCAAACCTTTCCTGTACGGACCTCGCGGTTCAGAAGCAGTTTCATTCCAAGAACTCTAAACGCACTCAATCAGTCCATCAAGTGCTCCTTGTAGAACTGTTAGTACTTATTAGTACAGTAACCTCACTGTAAACTTGCAGTACAGTTATAATATTGCACAACCTGAGCCACTTTATAAAGAGTGTATTTACATATGATGACAATATCATTTTTAAGATGAAATGCAACAAAATATGTTTATTATATTATACAGACTAGCAAAATACCCACGCGTCGCAGCGGAGAAGTAGTGTGTTAAAGAAGTTATGAAAAAGAAAAGGAAACATTTTAAAAACAACGTAACATGATTGTCAATGTAATTGTTTTGTCACTGTTATGAGTGTTGCTGTCATCAAGGATCTGATTATCATTATTTCATTCAATCAGGTTCGTATTTGGATGATGTGTTGTGTTCAAGTTATACTCCGTGTTTGTCAACCGTTGTAAAGATAACAGGTTTCATTCATCGAAGTGTTCACTACCCAAAGCAGTACTCATGAATCTAAGATGTTTAACAGGCATTCCCGGTATTAAGTTGTGGATTTACCTGCAAATATTTAGCGGCAGCGTGTCTATGAACTTAATTTAAACTTAAGCTTTACGCCTTGCTTTCCTATTGATATGTCTACAAAGGCTTGTTCAGATCCAGAGGGTTGTTCCTTTCTTACTGCATCAATAAACAGCTCATCTTCCTCTTTATCTGAGACATCACACACTGCATTCACGGGTTTACCTTTCCCAGTCCTGCAAAGTCAGTTCACGTGAGCCGCTTGGAGTACATGCATCGAAAGGTTCTCAACTGCGCTTGTGCTATCTCGTGCAATCTTGCGATGTGCACGGCTTTATTTAATGTTAGCTCAGACCTGGCACTTAAAAGTTTCTCTCACACTTTTGCTGAGTTTGTGCCAAACACTATTCTATCCCTGACCATCTCATCTTCGTTTGCATAAGCACAGTCCCTCACCAGCAATTTTAACTCCGTTACAGCAATTTTAACCCCGTTACAAATTAATCAAAAGTCTCGTTTATACCCTGCGTCTTCTCATTAAACTTGTATCTCGCGAATATCGTACTCGTCGTAGGCATGACAAACGCCAGCGTGTCTATGAACTTAATTTGACCTTAAGGTTTACATCATGCTTTGTTTCCGCAGTAGCTGCACTTATGAAAATGCTTGTATGCATCACTCGCTTCATATTCTTTTGCTGCCTTCTCAATTGTGTAATGCGTTTCTTGTTCAGCCCTCCTTGGAGCCCTCACTTGTTCTCTGCGTACTGCATTCACAGTCAGTTCACGTGAGCCGCTTGGAGTACATGCATCAAAGGTTCTCAGCTGTGCTTGTGCTATCTCGTGCGATCTTGCGATGTCCACGGCTTTATTTAATGTTAGCTAAGACCCGGCACTTAAAGGTTTCTCTCGCACTTTCGCTGAGTTTGTGCCAAACACCAATCTGTCCCTGACCATCTCATCCTCGTTTGCATAAGCACAGTCCTTCACCCGCGAATATTTAGCGGCAGCGTGTTTATTGAATTGCTGCTGATGGACAGCCTTATATGGGTAGGCATTCAATTACGTGGGAGGCGTGACGATGAGGGACACAACTCCGCCTCACACGGCGACCGAGCTGCAGGCTATGGCCGTATATACAGTATGTACGTAAGCAGGTTCCAGTTATGACCGTTATGTGTAGAATTTTGAAATGAAACCTGCCTAACTTTTGTTAAGGAATGAGCCCGCCAAATTTCAGCCTTCTACCTCCACGGGAAGTTGGAGAATTAGTGATGAGTCAGTCAGTCAGTCAGTGAGGGCTTTGCCTTTTATTAGTGTAGATAAAACTTTAACTTCATTTAAATAATCTATATTGTTAATAATTAACGGCGTTATGCATGAGGCCCCAGGTTCTGGAGCAAATTTTGTATGTAGTGATGAGGAATACTATAACTAAAAAGTACTGTTCTACTTGCTGCACAAGCTCCTTCTCCTTTGACAGTGAACTGCAGTAGCATGTCATTTCCAATTTCTATTGACAAAGTCTAGTCCATCCAGATCTGCTCATACCTATGAGTTACTCCACCTGAACCACCATTTTCACATTGAATATAGTGAACTATTGCAACAGCTTCACAAGGCAGGTTTCAGGTGACCCAAACTGGGCTAGTTGGGTCACTTGGTCACCACGTACTTGTAAGTTTGGGCCCTTGGTTCACTTTTCAAATTGAGGTTCTATAACCCCACTGTTGTTAGTTTTACTTATTTTGTTTTCTTTGTTTATTCCTTTTTAACAGCGGTATGTTAAGCATAGCCTTATGAGGAAGATAAAGCTCCTAACAACAAACCACATTGTTAAAAGAATCTCTGCAACATTCTTTCCTAGGATGATACAGTACAGTACAAGCTGTAAATGAGAAGCATAAAAAAGAATAGGCTTCACACACCATGGGTAGTATCATGGATGTGAGACAGAATAATTTCATACACATCTATTTTCTGTTGTTTGTTTCTTAGCTATTTTTTGTATTTAATTATATTAACACAATTTATTAACTTATTTTGTCATTCATTTCCTAATCAAATTTAATTCTTATGTTACAGACTGGTTTTCTTGTTCAATTAAAAAGCACAGCTAGTTTGTGAATACCATAAGCATTAATTTTTTCTCTCTCTCTGGTTGCTATTTATGAACTTTATCCTTGTCTTAATCAGCTTTTACAAATCTCTAAAATAGTTTTTTTAATGAGCTTTGTCAATTCTCTGCCAGGTTAAATGCAGTGAAAAAATGAGTGTCCATCCACCCCTCACGTATCCATTTTGTTCCTGCAAATCTTATAATCAAAATCATGTGAGAGATTTTCCTCTCACACGATAGCCAGATTTACATTAGTTGTAGCTAAAATATGAGATTGTGTGGCTTGCAGGTGAAACTAATCTCATTATTTTATGAATAAGAATATAATATAAATATATTTACCTATAAATATTGTTATGTTATCAATATTTGCATCTCCTTGTGTTACATATACACTAACTAACTGCAAGAGTAACTTGGCTTGTCAAATTGGCCTTAGGTGAGCAAAATGTGAAACTTTGGCAGTGGTAGATTACACTTTAAAGTCTGATTTATTATCTGTCAAGTTTGTCTGTTATGTGTGTCAATTTGAATAATGTCATTGCTTTCTATAGATAAACTATAACATTTTACCTAATTTACACCACTGTGCACATTTATGTTTAGGATTGTTTTAAAGGCATATTATACTGTTATGGAACTGACACTTGTCAGTTTGGGATGACTTCAGGGCTAAGTCATCAGCACTATGAGCAGGCATTCTGTTATTCAAATGAACAGCTTCAGCACCTGCTACAAGTGAGCCCATATAAAGGGTTAGCCTGCCATAGTAATGCAATCACTAATTAGTGTAGCTAAAACAAGTGGTCCTACTAAGGATAGTGAGCTACCTAAAACAGCAATACAATCTGCAAAAAACATTAGGTCAGCATTAGCAAGCACCACATATTGCTACAATATGTAAAGGTTTGTAATCCTCTTGTAATTTGTATGTCTGTCAGATTGATGTATTAGAACATTTATGAAGCTTCCTGATTACTTTTAATTGTGAATTCTTAAAGCCTTACACACCATGACCAGAAAATACAAATATCACACAATTAAGAAATGGGACATGCAAAACAGCAGGTGGCAACCAAAAACAAAATACATTCTGAATACGAGAGTCAGTAAAATAAGTAATGAAGGAAGCTGCACATAATAAGTGTTAATGGTATGGAGATAACAATGTAGTTCGCTGCCACTCCTCATATTTTAAACTGTTTCAGGTAGATCTCTTTATATGTGAATACACTTATAGTCCAAATGTGCTTTTTGGCATATCTCATGAACATTGATCTAAAAAGACAATTTCACTGTGTTTTCTCTCACCTGTTTCCTAAAGAATTAATATTCTCTAGACAACATCAGAAAGCTCACAAATATAGGCAGTTGATAGAGTGTATTTTTATTGTTAATAATTAATAGTTAATAATTGGGGGTTGGTTTTGTTCTCACTATTTGCAAAAAGATGTTGTAATACCTCAGTTTTTGGTACTGTTCTTCTTTATTGTTTTTCAAAAAACCTAAACTATTAAGTATTGCTTTTATTATCAGGTAAACATATACGTTCTGTTTAATGTGTAAGCCTAATAAGTAGCATCCTTTTCAAGGAAATATGTTGATTTCTTATGGTTTTTGATAACAAAATCTATGGCTCTCGATATAAAAAAAAGGTTGGGAACCACTGTTCTAAAGATATACAGTTATGCTAGTTGTTGAATGTAAAATGAGTCAAGGTCAATGAATGTACCAGTGTTCTTTTGGTACTAATTACATACAGTAGAATTTTTATCAATATAAAGTCTATATGTTTTAAGTAGTCCATCTGTAAATTATGAAGAGTAGTGCCTTAAATGTCAGAATCAAAACCAAAGTGGTCTATAGGATCATTACTCTATAATTACAATCAACTTCAGTCTACAGGATGTTATACATCCTTATAAGCGTATTAAAGCAAATATCATTTTTCATTTGTAATTTATTTCTCATGCATAATTACTTATAACTAAACTCTAGTACTTAAGACAGAATAGTTTTAGCTAGCCATGTGTTGACTATTTTTTCATCACTGTTACATCTTCATACAGTTTCTTTACTTATATTTCTGTTCTTTTAACATGTTTTGTTTCACTTTAGTCCACTGTTGCAGATGTTGTTCATTTAACATTCATTTCAGAACTACTTTTTAGCACAACCCAGAATTCCTTGGTACATCTATGTACAATTCTTGTTTTTAGTGCTAATACTTTATTAGAAAGTCAAGCAGCAAACATTCAAAATAAACACAGTAGCAGCATTTATAGAACAAGAAAAATAAATGTAGTAAAAAGACAGCAGCTAAAATAATAAAAGTACTAGACCCAAAATGGAACTTACTAACCCAATACTCAGCATTCAAAATTAACAGAGATAATTTACTGCAACTCCCATCCCACAAAGTCCTGTATAAAATAAATCATGGACTGAGACAAAAAAAAGAAAATGATAAGTAAAAAAAATAAGTTTGTATCTGAAAGTTTATATTTGGATTTTAATTGCACAAAGGATGCAAATACATTAGCAGTATACTGATCTCTAATGGCCACAATCCTGAGTATCCCCCATAGATTGAAAGTGCATAAGTTGAATCAGAATGCTGAAATAGGTGATTATCACATATTGGGGAAATGGATAAGAGTGCCTCTTTGTTAAGAGTCCTGTGTTGTTTTTGTCATTGGTTGAATACTGTGATTGTGATACATAGGAGCAACAGATAAGAATGTCTCAGCCTGAAAACATATTTTACATTGGTTCCATATCTGTAAAAAACAATAAGCCACAGGATTTCTTATAAACTGACAATAATAATATTAAGTTGAGCAAAGAGCAAAGCAATATAGAAAAGAAACTGGACTTCTTCCAGTTTTCAGTATTTTATTATACGAATATTCACATCCCAGTAATAGAACTGAAAGTTAAGTAGTGCCATTCCACCCTTAGCTTTAGATCTCAATTGAGCCACTTTTTTGATGCATGAATGTTTTAAATACATGATGATCAGATTTCAACTTCTAGGTTCTCATAATTTTTAGAAACAGGAATGAAAAGCAAAATTATATTGGTATTGTTTGTCTAAAGAAAGTAAGGCAGATTAGTCTCACTTAGCTTTATAACTAAATATGGGTTCAAATAATGGCAATAGTTTCAATATATTGGAAGGTCTGTTGAAACATCACCTAGGAAAAAAAGAATGCTCTAGGCATAAAATGAAATGTGGTGATGAGAACATTTCATTCTCACGGTAAAACAATAGTCAAAACTGCGAGCAGTGGCCAGTAAATGTTTTAAAAAAGAATACACAACATTAATACATTGGAAAACCCTGCTTAGAATTCCACCGAGTATGGAAAGCTTGAGAAATGCTAGAGTTGATCAAAACAACTGCTGAAAAGGATGAATATAAGGTTTAAACATTATTAATAAATCCCATATAGTCAAGTACTTTCAAAATGTAGGACCAATTTAAGCTAGCAGATGCAGAATACCAAAAGAAGTTGAAAGGAAGATAGCATCATTGACATGGAGAAAGCAATGGACATTATAAGAGGCCAAACAAGATTTAATAAAAGAAGAAAGCATATCCCAGAATGTAGAGTAGGGTCCAGGAGGAAGAATATCAATACCTGACGATTACCCAGTGTTCATATTCTCTTAATCTTCTCTATCCTGAAGTGCTTGCTATATTGGTTCCATATTCTGAGTGAATGAAGGACAGTTGAGTTCTTAGTATATTGACTATAACTTGTGTTTACAGGGGTACAAAGCAAGGAATATAAAGAAGTATTGCAGTATTTTATTTCTATTGTGGACCAAGCTTGTGTGTTCACTGCCGCCCAGTATTAAAACTGTAAGTTAGGTAGTGCCATGCCTCCTTCTACTTTTGCAGGATTGATTTGATTTGTTAATATATATGCAGATGTTTTGAAATAGAAAAATAAGCTTGGGAAGGATATTCATCTTGACAGTGCTGATTCTCACTTCTAAACTGAGATAGAGGGTAGACCATTTATGTTCGTCTTGTTTCAGTTTTTCCATGCAGACAGCAAAATATTGTTGAAAAAGAGCTTTATATTTACTTGTGATGTTTGCCCCTAGGTATTTAAACTGATCTGCGATGATAAATTGGAAGTTGTCCAATCTAATATTTTCTGCTGGAGAGATCACTGGAAAAGCACACTTTTATTCAAATTAATTTTTAGTCCAGATATCTTTTGGAATTCTGCTAATGCTGTTAGGGCTGCTGGCATGGAATTTTGTGGATCTAATATATCATCTGAATATAGTGATATTTTCTGTTCAAGTCCTTCTCTGATCCTTTATCTCAGATGCATTTTGAAAGTGAACAGCAAATGGCAATTGCAAAGAGCAGTGGTGATAGGGGGCATCCTTGTCTAGTATCACGTTCTAGTTTGAAGTGGTCTGAAATAATGTTGTTAATACAAACTGAAGCCTCTGGACTGGTATACAGTAGTTTGATCCATGCACATATTTTTGGGCAAAACCCAAATTTCAGCAATGTGGTGAATAGGTAGTCCCATTCAACTATATATATCAAATGCTCTTTTCTGCATCCAAAATTAATAGGATCTCCAGGTGTTAGACTTTATGGGTGTATATATTTTATTGTACAGGCGTTGGAAGGTAAGTGTCTGCCTTTAATAAATCTGGTTTGGTCTTGTGATATTACCGAAGGAAACACTTTCTCAGTCCTTCTAGCTAGAAGTTTGGAGAGTATCTTGACATTGTTATTCAGAAGGGAGATTGGTCTGTGTGATGCACATTGTAATATGTCCATATTTTTCATATTAAAGATGGTAATTAATGCGTTGCTAAAAGTTTGAGGTAGGACTGTATTGTCCCTAGCTACTATAAATGTTGCTAATAATAGGGGTGCTAACTAAGTTGAATTTTTTTTATAAACTTCATCAAGGTAGCCATCACGGCCTGCTGCTTTCCCTTTCTGAAGTGAGTTTATACCATCTAATAATTCTGAGAGTGTCAGAAGTTTATCCAGTTCCCCTGCACTGAGAGTATCTAGCTTTGGCATCTGTTGTGCATCACAAAACCCATTAGATTGTGTCTTGTCTACTTTAAACTGATTAGAATATTAGGATGTATAGTACCCTCTAAATGTGTACATTACATTTTTATGCTGAATGATTTTATTTCCATCTGTGTTGGTAATTACTGATATTGCATTTAGAACTTCCTGCTTGTGGATTTGTTGAGCTAAGATCTCATTAGCCTTCTTTCCATGTTCATAGTAATAATGTCACAATTAAAAAATGAGTTCTTATGTTTCTTTTGTTGTCAAAAGGTTGAATTCTCATTGCAAAGCCTGTCTTTTCCTATGAAGTGCCTCATTTAGATACCTGTCGTGTTGTTGATCTTTTCTGACAATTTCATTGATGAACTCAGATGCCTTCTTGGTTTCTAATTTATTTTTGTGGGAAAGATATGAACTAATCTGTCCACTTAACAATGCCTTCATTGCCTGCGGATACTTCTGAGGATGCATTTGCCTCTAAAAAATAATCTATTTGCCTGGATATAATTTTGTACAGTTCTTGTCAGCCAATGACAGTGGATTAAGACACCAGCTGAAAGAGATAACAATAGCATCATAATTGCAAGGTTTGATTATGGGCAAAAAATTGTGTTTCTATTATAAAAAAAATTCTTGGAAGGAGACGAGACGTGATTTTCTCAGAGAGACACCTTCACATCCCACGAGACGAGTCTTCGTGCCAAGTGATTTAACCACGCCCGGGGCCGGAAATAAAACAAAGAGTAGATGGCAAAGTAGAACGTTGTAAAGAATTTAAAAACATTGGTGCAACACACATGCAGAGCAGGTTAGAGATAATGGAAGTATGAAAATTTGAAAGTCTCAAAAAAAGGATAGTAAAGATTGTATTAGCGCAAACAAATGGAAATTATTACTCAGTGAAATAACGGAACAGCGAAAAGAGATTGAATATATTGTTCGGATTTAAACTTTAAATCGTAGACTTGTAGACCATCTAATTCGTGTTGCCATCAGGGGGAAAAAAAAAAGTAGTGTTTCTTCCCAATGAAGAGGCATATCCGCGAGAATTAAAAGATTCCAAAAACGTTGGCGCAGTACACATTTAGAGCAGGTTAGAGATAATGGAAGTACGAAAATTCGCAAGTCTCAAAAAAAGGATAGTAAAGAACGCATTAGCGCAAACAAACAGAAATTATTACTCGGTGAAATAACGGAACAGCGAAAAGAGATTGAATATATTGTTCGGATTTAAACTTAAAGCCATGCACATTCTCATAGACATATGCACTTTTATACTTGGTTTTGCACACTGGCGACACCCAGTGTCAAAGCAGTGCTGCTGTTTCTGTGTGGCCTCCCTTTTTTCAGATTTGCATCAGTGATATGGGATTTATCAAATACACTGAAATTTATTGCATATCGTTTACAAATTTAATTCACTTGCTTGTAATAATTCTCTAACAATATAATAATGCACAGAATGAACAAACTGTTCCAAATACCATAGCTGCTTTAGTGTTGTTACTATCCATGCACGACTCAGTTGCTTCCAGTAGGACTGCTTTTACTTATAATTACATTTACCTCACAATAAACTTGCACAACAACTGTAACACTGCACAACCTGCCCCACTTTATGAATTATTTGCACGATCTGCACTGCATGTACACCTTTATTGTACTTATACTTTCATACTGTATATGTTTCATTATTTTTTATAGTATTTTATAGGAAAATAAGTTTATGGAGGATTTACATATTAAATTTCATTGTACCATACAATGATAATAAAGGAATTTGATTCAATTCAATAGAAGAGAGAGCGTATTTACAGGTGATGATGACTGGCTTCTAAGTCGATTTATGCTGTGTGCTGTTAGAATATTAGTATGTATACATAATATCATTTTAATGATGAAATCCATTAAAGTATTCTTATTACATTTTACAGATAAATCATTTAAACAATGTATACTCTTCATAATTAATGCCCGGTCCAGGGATTGTTCTTGGCTCTTGTTGATGCTTACTGGGACTGGCGTAACCCTGAATGGATGGAATAATTAAACATTTATAATGAAGATTTTGCAATGTTCCATAAAAGTTTTTAAGAATCTGCGTTCTAAGCTTACCACTGGTTTTACATTTATTACACATCTCATTGTGTGGTGAATTACAGGTTGGTATGTTTGACATAGACAGTACTGCTGCATTAAATTATTCCATCTAGAGTCATATGTGTCCTAGCAAGCATTTTGTAGGAGGCAGGAAAAATCCCAGGACAAGGGAGGCATGAACAATCCCTGGACGCGGCGCCAGCTCATTGGCTGTTGAGACACCATGCCCCCACATATTTAATTCATGCTTTAATGCATTTCATCAGAGAGCTGTAATATCATGAATGTAAAATATTCTGTGTGGCAATCAGTGCCTGCATGCTCCTGGCTACAAAAGAAAAAGCCAGTTTAAGAAACACATAGTAATCCATAGACATAAAACACATAGTATATGAAGCATTTAACATGTTATTTTAGTTACGATGGGAATTTAGAAACTGTACTAAATTAAACATCAATTTTTACAACGTTTACAATGTTCTACGTTAATGACAAAATAAACTACAAGATTGAAATGGAAATTTCAAGAGAAAAGTCTACATTTCAGCCTTTTTTTTCCTTCACTGTGTCCCTAATTTTTTTTTCTTCTCTCTGTACCCTAATATGCTTCAGTATGACACTCTGACGATGGGCTACGACTCACCTTTTCACCTTGACTTTGACATCTGACCACTTCTTTTCTATATTTGAACTTTTGAGTGTCATTCCATCAGTTCCCTTTTGTTGCTAATACCACTGCCTAAGCCACCTAAAAGTATGTTTTTTGTAAGTTTTTCTTGTGTTTTTCCTACATTTTGATTTTTTTACATCTTGCCTCAACTTCACTAAGTAGGACCCTCACTTCGCATTCGCTGTAGTTTTCTTTTTCTCTGGCCTTTTGTCTTTTCACAAAACGCTGAATGTAAGGAGCTATTTATATTAATTTACATATTCATAGGGGAGTAATTCTGGGAGGAGTCAGGGAGGATTTCACACTGACCGGGATTTACTGTATGCAGTGGAAGTGTAAGAGTTATAAGTAAGAGTTGTACAGGATATGTACGAGGGAAGTGTGACAGTGGTGAGGTCTGCGGTAAGAGTGACGGATGCATTTAAATTGGAGGTGGGATTACATCAGGGATCGGCTCTGAGCCCTTTCTTATTTGCAGTGGTGATGGACAGGTTGACAGACGTGGACTGTGATATTTGCTGATGACATTGTGATCTGTAGTGATAGTAGGAAGCAGGTTGAGGAAACCTTGGAGAAGTGGGGATATGCTCTAGAGAGGAGAGGAATGAAGGTCAGTAGGAATAACACAGAATACATGTGTGTAAATGAGAGGGAGGTCAGTGGAATGGTGAGGATGCAGGGGGTAGAGTTGGCAAAGGTGGATGAGTTTAAATACTTGGGATCAACAGTACAGAGTAATGGAGATTGTGGAAGAGAGGTGAAAAAGAGAGTGCAGGCAGGGTGAAATGGGTGGAGAAGAGTGTCAGGAATAATTTGTGACAGACGGGTATCAGCAAGAGTGAAAGGGAAGGTCTACAGGACAGTAGTGAGACCAGCTATGTTATATGGGTTGGAGACGGCGGCACTGACCAGAAAGTAGG
This sequence comes from Polypterus bichir lapradei, assembly GCA_026402145.1. Taxonomy (NCBI): domain Eukaryota; kingdom Metazoa; phylum Chordata; class Cladistia; order Polypteriformes; family Polypteridae; genus Polypterus; species Polypterus bichir. Next base: position 18,437,157 of record JANRMT010062813.1, on the reverse strand, counting down.
AGACAGAGCTGGAGGTGGCAGAGTTAAAGATGCTAAGATTTGCACTGGGTGTGACGAGAATGGATGGGATTAGAAATGAGTACATTAGAGGGTCAGCTCAAGTTGGACGGTTGGGAAACAAAGTCAGAGAGGTGAGATTGTGTTGGTTTGGACATGTGCTGAGTATATTGGGAGAAGGATGCTAAGGATAGAGCTGCCAGGGAAGAGGAAGGCCTAAGCAAAGGTTTATGGATGTGGTGAGAGAGGACATGCAGGTGATGGGTGTAACAGAACAAGATGCAGAGGACAGAAAGATATGGAAGAAGATGATCCGTTGTGACAACCCCTAACGGGAGCATCTGAAAGAAGAAGTGTGTGGAAGTTGGCTTACACACAATTTTGTGCATCTGAATTTTTTTTGTGCATTCACATTGTCACACACGTGCGAGTAAGAGGCAGCTAAAGGGCCTGAGTAATTGTAATAAAACATCCAACCAGGGGGCGGTGGAGTGCGCTGATTGTCTTTCTCAGTTCCCTACAGACCTTCAGCGACAGACTGCTGTCACTGTCCTGCTCCACTGACAAACTGAAGAGATCATTCCTCCCCCACACTATTCGACTCTTCAAATCCACCCGTGCGGGTAAACGTTAACATTATACAAAGTTATTGTCTGTTATACCTGCATTTTTAACACTCTTTAATTTACGAGTAATATTGTTTTTTTATCAGTATGCTGCTGCTGGAGTATGTTAATTTACTTGACCAACTCACTTGCTGTTTCGTTTACACTTTGGCTCTCCACTGAAGTCGGTGCTGATCCGGGAGATCTGTTCTTTTGTCTGTCTGTTCCAGGTCAGTCTCTGGCAGGCCATACCTTGATCTTGAATTTGAGGCATGTTTAGGCTTTGATGAAGCTTTAGCTGTCTTTTCTATTTCTTTCTGAGCCTTTTTCTGCTACTAATGCCCATATATACTTGCATATACTTTAATTAAAACCTCTCCGGTTGAGTAAATATATGATATCTCAGGGTGATAGTAAAAAACATAACAGAGTTTTGTCTCAGACGTACTTCTCCCACAACAGACAAGACCAGTCCTTCCTTTCTGTCATTCTAACCCGACACATGGAGTGGCCTTAATGTAAGCATGTGATGCCATGATCTGTGATCATATGGTAAGGGCAGCCTTCTTTAAAATTATGAGCCATGTTTGCATCTTGTTTCTTTAAATAAAAAGACCTTCTTGAGCAATTTAATTTGTTTTGTTTTGCTTCTAATTTTGATCTCAGACTGGTGTAGCAGAGTTCAAGTGAAACAAACCTGTTACTTTGAAAAATCATCTTTTGTAATCAGAAACCCTATTAGTCATTTGAGTCAGTAGAGTTCTTGTTTGTTTTCACTAGTTAAGATGACTGATTCCTGCACTCCAGGGGCCACATGTATAAATGGTACGTACGCCCATCCCCACGCACACTTTGAGACACATAAAAACCTAAGCTTGGCATAAAGCCACACACATTTTCATGGCTACCTCACCCTGTGCATACACAAGTTTCTGCTCGGTTTTGCAAACTGGCAGCACCCAGCATCAAAGCAGTGCTACTGTTTCAATGAGATTTCCCTTTTTTCAGATTTGCATCAGTGACGCAGGATTTATCAAATGCACCGAAATTAATTGCATATCATTTACAGATTTAATTCACTTGATTGTAATCATACAACATAATGGTGCACGGAATGGCCAAACTATTCCAACTACCATAAGCTGCTTCATCTTTGTTAGAAGACATCATAAATGGAAGAATTAGAAGATGATGACAAATGGCTTCTAAGTCGATTTTGGTTTCCAAGAGCTATCCTCTTAGAGATGTGTGCTGAACTGGAGCCAACTTTACAAAGGGAGACTTTGAGGAATTGTGCTGTACCTGCTTCTTTGCAAGTTCTGTCTGTAGAGGTGTGTGAGCATCTTCGGCACAGGGTTCATTTTTTGTAATATTGTAATAACAGACCACAGATTGAGACTCTTCTTTTCACGTTGACTTTGATACCTGACCACTTGTTTCTCATTTCAGGCACTGTACAACTTTCTGAACTTGAACTTTTGAGTGTCTCCGCCACACAGTATCACTCCATAACTTTTGTTGCTTATACCACTGCTTATTCCAACAAATAGTACATTTTTCCATGCTTTCACTTCACATTTGATGAAATTCTTCTTTTCCCTCCACATGCTTTTCCCATTGTCTTTTGCACAAACACTGAATGGAAGGGGCTATTTATATTGATTTGCATATTCAAATATGTCAAATTCTGGGAGGAGTTCTAGTGGGGCTGTAGGTGCTGTAGGTTACATTTCATGTTCATTGGGATTTATAAATGGGAAGTTCATGGAACTTGGTGTATACACAGTCTTATGCAACTGAATTTTTTGTGTGTATGCACATTTCCAGTGTTCCATGTTTTAGTGTGAATTCTACGCACCCAGATGAGGGTAAGAACTTGAATATGTGTGCTAAATGTCTAGTGATGATAGCCCACAATGGCCACAAAATGCCACAACTGGCATTGTGACATGAAATTACCTGAATTAGCCAAAGAGATGTACCTTGACTTGCCTTGAAACAAGAATTTTATGAAGGTTGATAAACAGAGCTCAAGTGGAATCCTTGTAATCAGAAGTCAAATTAGGCATTTGAGCCTCAAATAGCTAAGATGGTTTATTTCCATATGTAGTGAAGACCTACGTTCATGTTCCAGGAAACCAGTGGGAACAGCTTACAACATGACCAGTACCCATGGAAAGCGAATACTGTTACACTTGCTTAAATGTATATATTTTCTGCTTACCCCTTTTGATTTTTGTTGTTTTACTGTCTTTAGTGTTAGCTGAATTTGTCTGACTATCCTTTTTCTACTGAAAGCATCTGATGACTTTTAGTCTAGTTATTTGAATAAGCATGACAAAAGTGCAGTATATGAAAAAGAGTTATCTGGAAGCACTATGGTTTGCTTCTAAGTCGTCTATGTTTCAAGCAAAAGTGAACAATCTAGAATCCCTAAATATCAGCATTTATGGTACAACAACTCATAAAGGAGATTCATGGTTCGCACAAGGTCTTCTGTTAAAAGAGCTACACATAACTCATCCTAAGCAATGTAGAAGAGTGTTCATAGGGATTTTTTAATCATGGCAAAATTATATATATTTGATACCCTAGCTTGTTTAGAACAGAAATGTAGAATTACTTTTATAATTGTCTCATTAAATAGGAATCCTACTACATGGGCCACTGCATTATCAGAAAGTAAATAATAATTTTGTAAAGAATAACTTTGGTATTTTACAAGCCTGCAAACTTGTTCTACAGTGAAGCATATTTGACAAATTAAAGAAAAAAATAAGTGCCTGTACTTACGGTTCAAAATGTAATTCAAAGGGCATGAACCCAAATGTAAAACAAAGCCTTAAAACTTGACAGTGTCAATTTTTTCCAAGCCAAGAATTCTCTGAAGTGTTGATCCTTGTTTTCATATTGCACAAATTCAGTAAAACAGGATGCCGTTTTGTACCATCTATACTAATAAAAGGCAAAGCCCTCACTGACTGACTGACTGACTCACTCACTCACTCACTCACTCACTCACTGACTGACTGACTCATCACTAATTTTCCAACTTCCCGTGTAGGTGGAAGGCTGAAATTTGGCAGGCTCATTCCTTACAGCTTACTTACAAAAGTTAGGCAGGTTTCATTTCGAAATTCTACGCGTAACGGTCATAACTGGAACTTACTTTCGTCCATATATACGGCCATAGCCATAGCCTGCAGCTCGGTCACCGTGTGAGGCGGAGTTGCGTCCCGCATCATCACGCCTCCCACGTAATTGAGTGCCTGCCCATATAAGGTAAATATTCGCGGGTGAACGACTGTACTTAGCATATTCATAAGTGCAGCTACTGCGGAAACTCTCTGACACTGAACAAGCCTTTGTACACATATCAATAGGAAAGCAAGGTGTAAAGCTTAAGTTTAAATTACGTTCATAGATATGCTGCCACTAAATATTCGCAGGCAAATCCACAACTTAATACCGGGAATGCCTGTTAAACATCTTAGATTCACGAGTACCGATTTGGGTAGTGAACACTTCGACGAATGAAACCTGTTCAAAAAACGCATTACACAATTGAGAAGGCAGCAATAGAATAAAAGCGAGTGACGCATACAAGCATATTCATGAGTGCAGCTACTTCGGAAACAAAGCACGGTATAAACCTAAAGTTTAAATTAAGTTCATAGACAGGCTGCCACTGGCGTTTGTCATGCCCACGACGAATACGATATTCGCGAGATACAAGTTTAATGAGAAGACGCAGGGTCTAAACTAGACTTTTGATCACTTTGTAACAGAGTTAAAATTGCTGTAACGGAGTTTAAATTGCTGGTATGCCAGGTCTGAGCTAACATTAAATAAAGCCGTGGACATCGCAAGATCGCACAAGATAGCACAAGCACAGCTGAGAAGCTTCGATGCATGTAGTCCGAGCGGCTCACATGAACTGACTTTGCAGGACTGGGAAAGGTTAAATTAAGTTCATAGACATGCTACCGCTAAATATTCGCAGGCAAATCCACAACTTAATACCGGGAATGCCTGTTAAACATCTTAGATTCACGAGTACCGATTTGGGTAGTGAACACTTCGATGAATGAAACCTGTTATCTTTATAACGGTTGACAAACACGGAATATAACTTGAACACAACACATCCTTCAAATACGAACCTGATTGAAAGAAATAATGATAATCAAATCCTTGATGACAGCAACACTCATAACAGTGACAAAACTATTACATTGACAATCATGTTAAGTTATTTTTAAAATGTTTCCTTTTCTTTTTCATAACTTCTTTAACACACTACTTCTCTGCTGCGAAGCGCAGGTATTTTGCTAGTTTTAAATAAAGTCCAGCAGAACTCTTCACATTATTGCCTGTCTCCTTCCTCAGCAAACTTTTATCCCTTGGGGCATTGTTTCCTACAACTGAATTGATATTTTGAGTTCCAGCAACATTTTTCCTAAAGTCCAAGTTTATTGTCATGTGTACATGATACAATTATTTTTTTTACTTGCAGGTCTCCTTAGAATACTATCAGTAATGCAACACCAAGAATAGGTTTACACAAAAAAACTATATATATATATATACTAGCAAAATACTCGCACTTCGCAGCGGCGAAGTACTGCTTTTAAATTTTTATTAAGAAAAAAAGTAAACCTTTTTAAACTGAGGGAAAATATACCAATAATTATTTGTTAAGGATCTCTTTGAATACCACGTTGTCAGTTCAACACTCCGGTTGTAATATGCCCAAGCTGTGCGAGCTTACTCTTGAGCATGCAACGTATAGTTGGCCATGTGAAAAGCAATCTTGCCTCAAATCAATGGCAACCTTTTGTAGGGTCTGTCCCTGAGACTTATTGTCATCGCGAAGCAGAACCCTACTGGAAATTGGAGGCATTTGAATTGAAATGGGAGATCAGAGGGAATAACGGGGATGCGAGAAATAAAAACTCTCTCCCCTGAGCAACTGCCAGTAAAAATAATTGCCTCAATTAGGTTCTTTTGCAGACACGTGACCTGAAGTCTCGTGCCATTACAAAGTTTCGGTGGCTGTAAGTTTTTCAGTAACATTATTGGTGTCCCAACCTTCAAAATTAGATTATGCTCAGGAGTGCCTGGAGGATTCAGAGTGTGGAGAAAGTCTAGCGACAGCATGTCTATTAACTTGTAGATTTTTCTGTGAGTATTTGGTGGCAGCGTCACGATGTTGTTTCCGCAAGACCGCGTTAGCTGCGGAGCTCAGCTCGGAGCAAAATGAAGTGAATGAGAGGGGAGATGATGACATAACTCCCCCACCCGCCTTAACTCTCAATCCCTCCACAAACACAGTCTCTTGGATCTCAACTCTCCTTTATATAAATCAGTAAAGGAGAGAGGACTAAACACTAAGGAAAAAGTGTAACTTCGTTACAAAGTGATCATAAGTGTCGTTTATACCCTGCGTCTTCTCATTAAACTTGTATCTCGCGAATATCGTACTCGTCGTAGGCATGACAAACGCCAGCGGCAGCCTGTCTATGAACTTAATTTAAACTTAAGGTTTACACCGTGCTTTGTTTCTGCAGTAGCTGCACTTATGAATATGCTTGTATGCGTCACTCGCTTCATATTCTTTTGCTGCCTTCTCAATTGTGTAACACGTTTTTTGTTCAGCGCTCTTTGGAGCTCTTCCTTGTTCTCTGCGTACTGCGTTCACAGTAAGTTCACATGAGCCGCTCGGAGTACATGCATCGAAGGTTCTCAGCTGTGCTTGTGCTATCTCGTGCGATCTTGCGATGTCCACGGCTTTATTTAATGTTAGCTAAGACCCGGCACTTAAAAGTTTCTCTCGCACTTTCACTGAGTTTATACCAAACACTAGTCTATCCCTGACTATCTCATCTTCGTTTGCATAAGCACAGTCCTTCACCCGCGAATATTTAGCGGCAACGTGTCTATTGGATTGCTGCCGATGGAGAGCCTTATATGGGCAGGCACTCAATTACATGGGAGGCATGACGATGAGGGACGCAACTTCGCCTCACACGGCGACCGAGCTGCAGGCTATGGCCGAATATATGTACATAAGTAGGTTCCAGTTATGACCGTTATGCGTAGAATTTCGAAATGAAACCTGCCTAACTTTTGTAAGTAAGCTGTAAGGAATGAGCCTGCCAAATTTCAGCCTTCTACCTACACGGGAAGTTGGAGAATTAGTGATGAGTCAGTCAGTCAGTCAGTGAGGGCTTTGCCTTTTATTAGTATAGATATACAGACACAATTCTACACAGTATAGAAATAAAAGAGTAGATGTCATTGAAACTACCAGTGTCAGTTTGAATGGTCCTATACAATATGTCAAAAGGGAAAAGTGAGAGAGGCCATTGTGTGGAATGGCTGATGTCTTTAATAATCCAATTGGCATTTCTAACACAGTGTACAATATTGCTGTTCAGAACAGAATGCCCCTTGGTCCTGTATTTTATCTGTGGCTCCTGCAGTACTATATGATCTTGAGCTGATTAGGTGCTGTACAGTATACCAGAATGTTATTCATCCAGTAAGCATGAACTGTACTGTGTACTTGTAAAAGTTAGCGAGAACAGACAGAAAAATCCAAACATTATCAGACATCTCAGGAAGTATGGGTGTTAGTGAACCTAATATGGTTAGCCATCTTAATATCTGTTATTTTATAACAGTAATATGTTCAAGTATGAAGACAAGAATACATTTAGCATACCCACTGAAGTGTATTGTTTTAAGCCATGTTTTGGGATCCCAGTTTACTATTTTTGCACTTGCAGATTTATGAAATGTGTATGTTTTTTTTGTGAGCACTGATATTATCTTCTGTTTTTGAGTGGCTAATGCTATTATGTTTGCTCAAACTATTTTTATTGCCAGTCAAAATTATGCAAGCTTCATCATGTACTGCTTTTTATGAAAACAAATCTAGATAGCAGTAGTAGTATTTTTGCTTATTTACTTTTAACTTCTGTTCATTTGGCTTCTGATGATTGGAACCTTCGTATTCTTTCTGGTATTTTGATATTTTTGCCTATCCTTGAGCTCGCATCTGCTTAGTCTTTAGTGTTAGAAGAAGCTAAATTATACAATAAGACTTTAGTGCTAGGATGTTTAAATGCTTCATTTACTGTGATTTTCGTATTTGTTTCTGGATAATCTGCTTTTGTTTTCCTGTGTATTCTGACATAAGACCCCTGCCTATTTAAGTCACATTTGGTGCAGTCTCCTTATCACACTATCTCCAGTTTTCCTGAGATCACAGCATGTATCTCTATAAACAAGAATAAAGCAATAAAAAGCTCTAACAGATTGAAAATAAGAGGAAAAAGAGAGTCAGAATCTGAGCAACAAAAGGAAACATATACAACTTGAAGCTTCAGTTATCTTGTGAGTTAACTTCAAATAATCATGATTACTATAAGAGGGTCGATGGAAACTGCAAAAAATATTAAAATTTCATTTTCACATCCTGAACACATTTCCTGAGTATGTCAGAAAGTCAATGTTCCAATAAACAGCTTAATATAAGTGCCTGGTTTTGTTCCATTTACTTCCTTTAAATTCCTGAAAATCCTATAATAACAGTCATCTTTGAACAGACAAGTGAGAAGACAGTATACTTATCCATCCATCCATCCATTATCCAACCCACTATATCCTAACTACAGGGTCACGGGGGTCTGCTGGAGCCAATCCCAGCCAACACAGGGCGCAAGGCAGGAAACAAACCCCAGGCAGGGTGCCAGCCCACCGCAGGGCATGCGCACACACACACACACGCACACCCACACACCAAGCACACACTAGGGACAATTTAGAATCGCCAATGCACTGAACCTGCATGTCTTTGGACTGTGGGAGGAAACCGGAACACCCGGAGGAAGCTTATGCAGACATGGGGAGAACATGCAAACTCCATGCAGGGGGAACCTGGGAAGCGAACCCAGGTCTCCTAACTGTGAGGCAGCAGCACTACCCACTGCGTCACCGTGCCGCCCCACAGTATACTTACTTCAAAAAAATACTGCCAGGAATATATGGTAATATGTTATATCTAATATTTTTTCATTATTATAAACATACTCAGAAACGCGGAAAAAGTGTTTTCTGAAATCAAAACTTTTACTACCTCAGGCAGCCTTCTACAACATTAAACAGCGGTTACGACAAGCCAATATTAAATACAGCCTCTTGTATCCTGCCAAACTGAAAGTGGAATTGCACGGTCAATTCTATGTCTTTGCCAGCAAGGAAGAAGCAGAAAAGGAATTAAGAAAGCTGATCCCGGCACTATTCTGAAACACAATAGTGAGTCATAGCCTGTCATGATATGGCAAGGATAATAACCTACTGTCTGATCTATCTGTTAAGATACGGGTATTTATCATTATATATTCTCATTATTACTCGGACAATATCTGTTTATGTTTTAATTACAGTTATAGACGTTTGTGCTTAATTCGGTTTTTTTTTATCTTATGTATTTATTTTTTTCTCTACCCTAAACGAGACTGTTTAACATCATACCCTTGGTTTATTGTTATTGCTATTATTGCATTAAGACTTACTATGTTTATTCTGGACCACTTTCTTACACCGTTCCCCGGGTTTGTTATCCAGGTTTATTATCTTAATACATTAAGATTGCTGAAGATTATATATATTCTAAGTTCATAGTTTGTTAGTGATTATATTTTAGGCATATAGTATTTAGACTATATTGGTAATAGATATCTCTATTTTTTAATCCTAAAACAACTCTTTGTGGGGGCTTGTTTTGCTTTGGACGTGCTCTGTCTCTGGGTATGTCAGAGGACCGGGACTGTGTGAAGTGGGGTCTAGCCTCACATGGGGAGGAAAATGGGGGGGTGGGGGGTTAAGGGGGGGAGAGAAAGAGAGCAGGCTTTATCTATACCAAATCTATCCTTTTAATCTTTGTAATTATAACTACCAACGTGACAATAGGCTGCATGGCAATATTTCTTGGAGAAATAGGAAATTAAGGTTAAAGCTGTCTCACTTCCAGTTAAGACTATAAAATTACATCAAAAATTCAGAATCAATGTCTCCATGATGGGACAGTTAACTTTGTGAGCTGGAATGTTAAAGGCCTGAATCACGAATTAAAGAGAAAGAAAGTAGTCAAGTAAACCTAACAGGTTTAAACGCTAAAACAGTATTTTTACAGGAGACCACTTACTAAGCAAGGATCAGTTCCGGCTGCAAAAGGACTGGACTGGCCAAATGTTCCATTCTACCTTTACAAAGAAAACTAGAGGTGTGGGAATTCTTATGCATAGAGAACAGTCTCATTTGTAGCATCAGATGTAGTATTGGATCCTGAGGGGAGATATGTGATGGTCATGGGCAACTTATCTAACTGTAAAATGATTTTGGTAAATGCTTATGCACCTAATGTTGATGATAAGGAATTTATACAAAATTAATTTGCATCCATTCCCAATCTGAACACACAAAATTGTAATGGCTGGGGACTTTAATTGTGTTTTAAATCCACTCTTAGATAGGACTTCTATGACAGGGAGGACGGCATCTAACACTGCAAAGATAATTACAAAGGTTATAACTGATCACAACTTATCAGACCCCTGGAGGTTTTTAAACCCAAACTCAAGAACATATTCATTTTACTCACCAGTACGTCATTGCTTATTTCTTTATACATAATAATTTCTTGCCTACGATTAAATCTTGCAAATACGATGCTATTGTTATTTCTGACCCTGCACCTCTGATCTTGGAGCTAAAGTTACTATGCCCCACACACTCACCTCACAGATGGCATCTTAACCCGCTTCTATTAGCAGATGAGAATTGTACAGAATTTATATCCAAACAAATCAGTTTCTTCCTAGAGACAAATACATCCTCGGAGATTTCTGCAGGAATACTCTGGGGAAACTCTAAAGGCCTTCTTAAGAGGACAGATTATCTCATATCTTTCCCACATCAATAAATTAGAAACCAAGAAAGTAGCGGAGTTAAAAAGTGAAATTACTAGAATAGATGAAGAACATGCCAGGCTTCCAAGCGAGGCTCTACATAGGAAAAGGCAGGCTCTGCATTCAGAACTAAACCTCTTGACAACTAAAGAAACTGAACAATTAATTTATAAATCCAGACATCATTACTATGAACATGGAGAGAAAGCTAATAAGCTTTTAGCTCAACAAATTCACAAACAAGAAGTTTGCAATGCAATCCCAGTAATCATCAACACGAACGCAAACAAAATCATTGACCACAAAAATATAATGCACACATTTAGAGACTACTATAAATCCTTATATTCTACTGAGTTTAAAGAAGACAGTACACAATCTAATGCATTTCTGGATACATTACAGATACCACAAATAGACACTTTTAGTGCGAAGGAACTCAATAAACCTCTGGTGTTATCAGAATTACTAGATGCTATAAAGTCACTTCAAGGCGGGAAAGCGGCAGGCCCTGATGGCTACCCTGCAGAATTTTATAAGAAATTCTCCGCTCAGCTAGCTCCCCTTCTATTAGCAACATTTCTAGAAGCCAGAGACAATCAAACTTTTCGCCAAGCATTAATCACTGTTTTTCCTAAACAAAATAAGGACTTATTACAATGTGCATCATGCAGACCAATTTCACTTCTGAATAATGACATTAAAATACTCTCTAAAATCATAGCTAGAAGGATGGAGAAAGTGCTCCCCTCGGTAATATCACAAGATCAAACGGAATTTATTAGGGATTGACACTTATCTTCAAATCTTCGATGCCTGTTTAATGTAATATACTCACCAACTAAATCAAACACCCCAGAAATAATATTATCATTGAATGCAGAAAAAGCATTTGACATGATTGAATGGAAATACCTTTTTACTACATTGGAAAAGTTTGGGTTTGGCCCGAACATTTGTGCATGGATCAATTTACTGTATACTAACCCAGAAGCTTCAGTTTGTATCAACAACACTTGCTCAGACTACTTTAAACTAGAACGTGGTACTAGACAAGGATGCCTCTTGTCACCGCTACTGTTTGCAATTGCCATTGAACCATTGGCAATACATTGTCAAAATACTGATCAGATAAAGGGGATTATCAGAGAAGGACTGGAACAGAAAATTTCTCTATATGCAGATGCAGTTTTATTACTGGGCAGCAAACATAGAAGCTATAAAAACCTGGACACAAATAGATAAACATACACAGGCTTGGTCCGGAATAGAAGTAAAATCCTGTAGTGCTTCTTTATATTCCCTGCTCTGTGCCCCAATAAATGCAAGTTATCGGCAATATACTAATAACCCAATTGTGCTTCACTCACTCAGAATATGGAACCAATGTAGAAAGTATTTTAAGATGGAGAAGCTTTTATCTGTAGCACCTCTGCAAGAGAACCACCTCTTTCAACCTTCGCAAACATATGCAGTTTTTAATATCTGGAAGAAATTTGGGATTAACTTGCTTAGAGATCTTTATATAGACAACGTCTTTGCATCCTATGAACAATTACATTCCAAATTTAACATTCCAGCTACACATTTCTTTGACTATCTTCAAATTAGGAACTTTGTTAAACAGAACCTTCCCGATTTTCCTCATCTTGCACCCTCATCCATGCTGGAAAAAATATTGCTCAATTTCAAGGACTCAGACACCATCTCTGCAATATGTAAAATTATTTTACAGTCCTTCCCTTTCAAAGATCCAAGAGGACACTGGGAAAAAGATCTCTCAATTAATATATCAGAAAAGGAGTGGAAAATAGCAATTTAGAGAATTCACTCTAGCTCCATATGCGCAAAGCATACAATTATTCAACTCAAAATTATATATCAAGCACATCTGTCTCGCCTAAAACTCTCTAAAATGTTTCCAGGGCAAGATCCAACCTGCGAACGCTGCAATCAAGTCCCAGCCTCACTGGGTCACATGTTTTGGGCCTGCACCAAATTGACATCATTCTGGACCAAAATTTTTAATTACCTTTCAGACAGCCTTGGTCTCACAATCCCTCCTAACCCATTAACAGCTGTGTTTGGGGTTCTTCCAGATGGGTTTAAAGTGGAGAAGGACAAACAAACTGTGATTGCATTCACTACACTTTTGGCACGCAGACTTATTTTGCTAAACTGGAAGAATCCTAAATCTACTCTTTTAAGTCAGTGGGAAACCGATGTTTTATACTATTTGAAATTGGAAAAAATCAAATACTCAGTTAGAGGATCTGTACAGATATTTTTCAAAACATGGCAGGATCTAATCAGTAATATTTTAGTATAAGCTCTTAAAGCACAGAGGAAGCAATTATTTCTGTATTTCTTTTTCTTTTCCATTCATCTCTATTGGCTTATCAAACTTATCAATTTAGGTATGTTTACAAGTTTTACTCCGTTGGCCTTGCTCTCTCTCTCAGGGGTGGGGGTCGACTTGTTCTCAATTCTACTTTTTGTAAAAATTGATTGAATTGTCTGGAATGATTGCAATAAAATTAGTAAAATTTCAAAATAAAAAAAACTTTTACTACCTCAAGATGCATGTTTTAAGGCTTTGTACTACTTTTAGACCCTGTGGACCCCATTTTAAACTGCAAACACAGACACTGAATTTGTTTTAATCCATAAGTAATGTTTCACTTTAGAACACAATTTCCCATGGTTTGATTTAAAAAAATTAGGTTTGACCTGAAAAATACCAAACTTCTCCTTCAATAATTTTGAGTTTTTTTGCATGAATTCAGAGTAATACATATCTTTTAAACCTGTAACAAATATTAAAGAAATTAAATATAACAAACAATGTACGAACGTTAGAATAAGTAAAACTTCCAATGTTGAGAAAGACAACGTGCAACAATTCTTACTTATTAAGAACACAAGAGATTTCTTTAAGAGGTGTTTTAGGTTTTTACCACTCGTAAATTCATTGCCCAAAGCTACAGAGAAACAAGCATTTGTTGTTCACAACAACAAAGAAATAATAGTCTTGCTGTGCAGGTAATGAAAGAGAAAAAAAAAAAAACATTTTCTAATATTCTAGTCAATTCTTGAGCTGTAGAAAATGTTATTAGCTCATACATAATTAATTAACACCATCTGCACAAATAGTCATCAATAATATTTTTTTTTTTGTAATGTTACGTTATGTTAAATTAAATTAGAGTGATGATACCTATACTGTGGACTATGCAGGCATATATGACACCAAGGATTTAATCAACATATATTTGTGGTCATATTGGTCTGTTAAAGTTGATCAACCTGACCCAAATCATTAATAATTATCCATTTAATCTCAACAATTGGCAATAGCTAATAGACCTTTGTTAAACCTTGAGGTATGTTTCAATGAATTTAATAACTGGCCTTTTCACCTCATTCAGATAATACCGTCATTTTAGTAATTGGGGTTGGATTTTTAAAGTGGCATATTTCACTCCATTGAAGAAACTATCCACTTCAGATTAATTAGAAAACATTTGTATTATGGATATATTTAATTTGTATGCAAAAATTGATGAAGGGCACCTTTTTGTTGTCATCTCTAGTGAAATCATTGTTACAAAGTTGGAATAAAGGTGTATCCTAACTTTTTTATATCTCCCAGGAATTATTGGATAATCCAAGTAAATAAATCAAGATTTGGAGGATATGTCTGCTTTTAATGTAACCAATTAAGGAGATATTCTTTCTTTTGTGGAGTTTTTCCAAAATGCATTGAAATCCTATTTCTGAATGTGTTTTCTCGCAGCCATACATTGTGAAGTTAACTCACTGCATCCAAAATCTGACCATTGCACACATAATTTGTATCAGTTTGCTTTTCTTTGCATCTTGTGTATTTCTGTACAAAGTTTGCAATGTAGAGAATCTTGGAAAGGCATCAGAGTATCCCTTAATCTAGAGCAGTTTTCTTGGCTTCACACAATGAAGAAGGCTTTTTTGTTTGGTAAGTGAATCTATGCAAATCAGTTTTTGCAAAGTTGTATCAGTGACACTCAATAATGTTCTTTAGGCTTCTCAAATGTCACAGGCACTCATTTGCAAATAACAGCTTCACCAAACTCATTAGAAGCTGAAAGGGTCCTGCTTATACACAACATTTAATTAAAACTCCACATTTTTTCAAACTATCCTATAATACACCATGCATTCAATTGGCTTCACACTTCAAATCACTGGTACTCAGTCAACAATTTTGAAATCTCCTCTGTGCTTTTTGAGCAGTAATAGATGATGAAGTGAATGGGCTCCATATACAACAATTGCACATACAAAAGATTTTACAGTAGTGAAATTATACATGTTATTTTGGATACCTCTGTAGAGAATGGCCTAATCAACATTATTTGGCATTGATTAAGAAACTCTTCATGTAACACTCTTGGAATAGTATCTGAAATGTATTAAAAACTGGTACTGGTGGTTGTGTAGTGGGAGGAACAGTGCCTCATAAAGTCTGCTGCAAAGCACCCAATTCAGACTCTAGTTGTTAGACACTGGTTAACAATTCTGAGACCTCAGTCTACAGATTGCCTTCATTGTTTTCTAAAACTGCTAATTTAGTGATTTGTGCTACCATTATTGTATAGTAGCAGTAGCAGATGCCGCTGCAGTTTGTACAAAGTGCACAATTTAGTCACTAAGTGTTGGTCAGTGGATGAAACTGTGATACCTGTGCTTGTAATTTGCCTACTTTTTTCCCATGACTGCTGTTTTAGTGTTTATCCTCTGAGGTTCTAAGGCACTCACTATTCCTGATCTGAACTTACGTTGTGAAAGTCAGGAGCTAAAATAAACGTCCACATGGGCTGAATTTATTTATTGAGTGGCAGAGATTGTTAGGGACATTAAAGAGTGGAAGTACAACAAACAAAAATCAATAAAATTTACAGTTAAGAAATTGCAGGTAATAGTAAAAGAATACATTTTAAATCATTAACAAAACTATGTGCTAAACCTGAAAACTCACCAAAAGATTGTAAAACATCAAAGCTTTTTCACTAAGTCTGTCCTTTATTTCATCTTAATGTATGTACATCATGTGCCTATGATGAACTAGAGAGTTCCTAAGCACCAATCCCAAAACCTATAGCAAAAAGTCCCACAACTGGAAGAATCCATCACCTTTTGGCCTAAAGCTAAAGGGGCAGAAAATATTTTACAAAAATTCTCTAAACCAAGCAAGCTATGAGGAGTACACAGGCACAAAAGGAGTTCCCTGAAATCCAGTAATCCACTAGCAAACAAGTCCAAAAACTAAATCCAAAAGAATGGTCAGAAACAGAACAAAAAGGTCACACAAAGACTTAATTGCACAGTAATGCAGAACTAATCAACACCACAGAGTGCATTCAATGAACTAAAAAGGACTGGTTGTTTCCTCAGCCTTTAAAAAGCTGAGGGTAATCCCTTGATGGAGATGGACAAGCGATACCGCCCCTTGGGGAACTATCCACAAAATAAAAGGATCGTAGTGGATCAAACAAAGACACACAGAAATTAAATAATACATAAACTAATAAGAACACGGAATAATGCAATAAATTAACTTGAATAACAATATTAACACAAATGACTCAAACATAGTTATTAAAAAATTATTTTAAAGACTAGTCAGGACACCAGCTAAAATATAACAGTGCTTTGTAACCACATTATAGCGACCAGACACAAGTAATAGATGCATCCAAAGCAAATGAACAAATATCAGCACCCAAGAAAAAACAAACACACAAAATCACAATGAAGTGACATCACCAAAATAACAGTAAAATAAATAATCAAACAATAAAATCATGAATGTTATTTTGTTTGTGTAATTCTAACACTTTGGATGTCTAATTAAAATAGACTGTTGCATATCATTCTTAGGCCTCTAATTAGACATAAATGGTGAACCAGGAATTGGAAAAGTATATGAGATTCAATAAACTGTATTTGGCTTTCAGTCCAACCGAAATGAGATTCTTTAATTGGCTGAAAGTTATAGGAATACACAAAGATCCACAAATATTCAGTATTTGTCTTTTGAATGTGTTTTTAGATATTGGTGAAACTACCACTCCTTTCAGTATCTTTGAAACCTGTTGCAGAATTTAGCATCTTCAAACTTGTATGCAATCTAAAAAATATAGTTATTATTTTAAACTAATTATGAAAGAAACATAAAAGTGTTTGCACATACCAATTTAGTGGACCATCAATGTAAGGATCACCCTAAATCACAGAAGAACAACTTACAGTGGGTGCTGCATATAGCCCATGATGACATTCAATACCCCCAGTGGGTCAGTACACATCTAACATCATGGCTTCCATATTTAGTAAAGCTTGGACATCCAACCCCACCTTCTTCTGTCCCCATCCCATGCCCCACTACAAACGGTAGTTGGGCTGGCTATGCATGGCTTAGTTCACATTGATTCTTGGGATTTGCATTCTTCCCTAGCACGTTAATAGACCAGTGATGCCAATTTATATGAAAATGGCTACATGTTTTCATTAAGGGTTTTTTTCAACGCTTACACATGAAAGTGTACTTTGCTGCTATTAATATATAGAAAAATGTGACTGCTCCCCTTAAGGATTGTAAAAAACATAACATATAAATTACATATAAACAGTTGCTGTCCGGGTGGTGTATGTGTGTCTGAAACACAGTAATGTCAGGTTGTGATGAGTATGTACTTAATCTGTTCACTATCTTATCCCACTTTTGCTTTTTTGTTGGTGTTGGAAAGGCTGCTAGTGACTAACAACACTTCCTAGTAATCTAAAAGATAAACAAATCCTTGCTTAGAAAGTCTGGTTTGTCTTAGGGCTCGTTTATACTTCATGCTCAGAATGCATACGCGTCATCATGGCTGCCACACGTTCCTAGCGTTCACTTGATGCATCCTCTGAGCAGATCCTCAGGAATTAACGCGACGCGTGCGCGAGTTGCAGTACCAGCAAAAAGTCGGGGGCGCAGTGTGTTAAAAGTCGGAACATGACATCAGAGTCTCTATTTACTATCTACATGTGACAGAAAGCCTCTATGCAGATCCTACATGATCGATGTGTGCGCTTCAATGTTTGATGGATGGTTCGATGTGGTGAAGCAAAATGCCAACATACAAATGCGTTCATGGTGCTTTGATATTAAAGCGTTGCATATTCCTGATCGTAATGACACGATACATTTTAAAACTCTCACATACCATCTTTTGTGCCGTCTTTTTTTTTTTTTTTTTGTAACTACACAACAGCAACACAGCGCTGTATTTGAGCCACTGAGAAAAAAAATTAAGGGCATGGTGAAAATGTGTATTTTGTGATTAAAGTGGAAATTTCTGCTTTAATCTCGAAATGTCCACTTTAACCTCATAGTTTACTTTATTAATAAAGCAGACCATTGTAAACGTCATCACAGTTTTTAGTCACAACGGCAAGCAGCAATAGGTCACCACACAGAATACATTAAATGTATGATATTCCAACTCCCTGCAAATTTAGAATGTTTATATTTATATATATATATATATATTGGTGCTGCTAAAATGACTCCAATGTGTGTGTGTGCTTGTATTCACCTTTCAATGAGCTGAGACCCCGTCCAGGGGATTGTTTCTGCCTCGTGCCCAATGCTGGCTGGAATGGACATATCCCTGGATTGATGGGTTTAATCATTAAACATCCTTTTCAGAGATATTGCGGTAAGGTGTCATCGGAATTTAATGGGTGTTCCAGGCAATTCACAACACAGAGAAGCTGAACATGTTCTCACCATGATAACTGCACTGCCACCTGCTGGATTCCTCCAGATATACGTAAAGTACGCGTGTATGTATAAACAGTAAAACGCTTGCATAACAGGAGAGTCCGCTACAGCATGCATCGCGTTGCGTGACTTATAAACCTGGCCTTAAGCAGTATGCCCATTGTTTCATTTGCATTTTGCTTAGAAGTAATAGCCACCTGATTGGACTATTTATATGTTTTTTCTTAGTTGGTTATTAAATGATTAACTTATGATGTCTAGTTAAAGCCGACTTCAAGCACAGGATTAACAAAATAGCCCTTTAAACTCACTTATACAATGGCCAATTAGAGTGGTTTTGGGAAATGCACAAAAAAGAAGTTTGTGTATTACATACATACATTCTAAATTTGCTCATTAATTTCTAAGATTCATAATATTTGGAGACAATATTCTAATTAATGGACATTCTAATATGATAACTTATACTAGCATATTGTATTATTCTTACTCTGGTGGAATTTCCACCCATTTATCACTAAAGAAAAAATGTCCTACTTTATTCAAAATTAGAAAAAAGTTACATTGACTTTATGAAGAACACTTCAAAACTTCTTATAATATTCATCACAATTTTAAGTGGCCTTCACTTTTCATGTGCAAATATAAAATATGCTCTGAGGCAGGTTTTTTTCACCTGCTCCCAATTATGTAAATATTTTGGTTTTTTCTCAGTCTTAATCTAATTAGATATTAAGTATCTTATGTTAACTTTGAAGACTTTGTGATGTTTTTATTTCATTCCTATCCTTTATTTTCTGTGATCATTTGTGTTCTGCAGCTGTTATTTTTTTCTGCTTAAAAACAACAGTTTTGAATGTGGGCAAGTAAATACACTTTCACTAAATTAACAGTGTCAACATTACCTGTGTTTAGTTTAATCAGTTAATACAGTGTGATGTCAGCTTTTCTGTATGTGTAATCTTAATTTCTATATTTATTATTTTCCCTTTCCCTTTTTTATTATTATCACTTTCCCTGCATTTCTTTTTTAATCAGGTGTCCAAAAATGCTTCTTGTTCTTTTCACATATGTATCTCATATTCTCCACAGGTGATGCTGACTTATTCTAAACAAATTATGTTCTTTATGAGGCTTGCTTGAAATAAAAGAATATTTACCTCATAATTACAGTGGTACTCTTCATAAGTTTTAGGTTTCTCATTTTTTCTGTTTTTGTTTTTAAATACAGTATGTTCTAGTGATTCACATTAGTGTTGAGCAATATATTGAATTTTTGATTGTATTCAATATTTAAGAAAACTTAGTATGCAAAAGCCAGTATCACAGCAGTATAATCACATTCAGCAGTTCTGTTTGATTTTCTCCAACTTCTTTTCAATATTAAATTGGCAAAGTCTCCAGTACAATCTAACCATTTCATGCCTTCCAGTTTCACTTCTGAGAATACCACAACACGCTTTCTTTTCCTGTTTATTGTGATAGTCAAGATGAAGACAATGTACTACAGAAATGTATGAACAGAAAAATACTAATTGAATGAAACAGTAGAGTATGTGTACACAGTCAATGCTGGTGACACACTGACAGCAGCTGAGTTGTGAGTGAATCATGTCCATATTCCCATTCACAAGTTCCTGAACTGCTTGCTCAGTATAGTCGAGGTTTTAAAGTATAGTGTTGACATGCTTGCTACACCATTCTTGGCAAAGCTTTTATGAATTACTGTATAAGAAAAGAAGTGTATTAAACTTACAAGTTTGCCTTGATTAATATGGAACCTCGGCTAATCAGGGTTCTGGATAATCAGGGTTCTACTACAGTATATTATTGTGAAAAAAATAGCAAGTTTTGGACTTTGTATAAAAAATGTGTGTGTGTGTATATATATATTTGAGATGCAAATCATTAGTCTTTAAGGTGTTTTGCAAATATATTGAGAAATATTGAATATTGTACTGGGATCAAAATAAATAATCACAATATCAGTTTAATTCTATTATCGCCAGTCCCTATTATAAGTAAAAAATAACTATTTAACCCACCTTTTGACTCTGCTTATACCGTGGATACATTTTGCTTTACTGACACACATCTCCTTAGGATTTTCCCTCTTTCATCTTCATACTCAGAATAGGGAAATAAATACTTCCTTTATTTCTGCTCATCCAACCATTCCTCCTTAATTTCATACCTGCCATTCCAAATGTTCCCAATATCCTTTTTCCCTAATTTACTTGTACCTGGCTTCCTTTTTCCAAGTTCAATCTTTTCCTTAAATATTTAAACAAGCTTCCGCTTTCTCATGTGAATATATTAGATCCTAGCTCCCCTACTTTGGGAAATGTTTTATCTTGTCTTGGCTTTTTTTGAAGGATAGCAGTCAGTTGTTCTCTTCATTTTGTTGTTGTTTTTTTATTTTATTAAAATTATTGTTTGTATGCTTTTGTTCTGATATTTGGCTCTCTATTTTATATGTACTAAGAAAGGGCTATTCTTCTGTATCTGGACTGATGCCTCTTCTTTTTTTTATCTTTTCCTTTCTTCTCTTCTACCACTTTCACATTTTTAATTGTTGTTTCCTGCACTGCAGTTCTTAAGTAAGTCTTTTAACTCTTCTTTGTATTTTTATTTGCAGATTATTTCCTTGTAATACAGAGACCAATACTAAACATAAAATTTGAAGTATTGACTTAATAAATCATTTTACAGTTTGACCTATAACCTTTTAAGCGCTCAGTCAGATTGCTTCTATACACTGATTATGGAAAATGATTAGTCTATTTGTTTTACGAAGGGTTTGTCTTAAGAAGTACTTTCTAGCGCCCCCTCACTACTCAAGAGACCTCAGATGAATTATAGTGGCCTGTCTACTGTCTTTGTTGAGTCTGCACATTTTTTCTGTATCTGTGTAGGTTTTCTATATGTACACAGATGTCCTGTCACATCCAAAAGATTAGCATACTTTATTAACTGAAGACCTGGAGTCTCATGCATAACTGTGTGCATAGAATTCACACTATAACATGGCGTAAGCACAAAAGCGGAAATGTTCGTACACACAAAAAAATCCAGATGCATAAATCTGTGCGTTCGCCAACTTCCACATTCTTCCACTAGATAATTCCCGGTCAGCGTGAAAAGTAACGCACGTGCACGCACCTGCTGTCCCGCCCCAACTCCTCCCAGAATTATGCCTCTTTGAATATGCAAATCAATATAAATAGCCCTCAAGCTCAGCCTTCTGTGAAAAGACAATGGCAAAAGCACAGGGGAAAATAGAAGAATTTTAGTGAATACCAAGTGGAGGCAAGGAAAAACGTACTATTTGTTGATTTAAAAAGTGTTATAAACAACAAAAGGAAGTTGATCGAGTGACATAGAGTGTCGGAGAAACTCGAAAGCTCAAGTTCACAAAGTTGCACAGTGCCAAAATTAAAAAAGAAGTTCTCAGATATCAAAGTCGCCATGTAAAGGGAGTCGTAGCCAATGCCGTCTCAAAAAACAAGGCGTGCTCATGCCTGTGGTGACGTCACAATCGAGGTGCTACAGCAGCAACAGACGCATGTAGAGAACCTGTTGCGTTGTACGCGTGTAAATAAATTATTCCCATGTAAAATTAATTAATGCAACGCGTGAAATAACAAAGGCAAGTCATTTGCGTTATGCATTTTATTTATTTTTATATAAAACGTCACAGATAACATTTAAATCACATTTGACATACTTAACAGCGACTATTATATAGATATCAGCAACTCAACATTAATGCAGTTAATGCCTTAAACATGAGATTAACCTAAGAGTAACACTGAATACTGTATTGAATAAAACAATGCAATACTGAAGGTTCATATATGAAAATGACTATGATAAAGTAAGAAAAAAAAAACTAGAAAATCACAGCGATGAGTGGTTGGCACCATATGAAAAATGAATATTTACATGCATCTCAGGAAATCACATATTCCTGGATTAAACAGAAGTAACGTGAAAAATAAAGCAGATTTACCCATTAATAATCACAAGAAAAGCTACATTTAACACTTTGTTAATGCAGTTAAATCTAAAAAATAACAAGCAACACCAGATAAAATACAAACAGCCGTTATTTTGGAATGACTAATGATAAACGATGATTTTTTTCATACTATCATAAAATAAGCAAAATTAACAAGTGTGCTGATATTGATCTGTACGAAAGCAGAACGTTATATCAAAAGAACTGGCTTATTAGTTACCTCTTTTTTGTCAATGTAGCCAGTTTACGTTTGGGATTAGCTTTTTCCTTAAAAGTACCATGTTTATCTGCAGCGCGCTTGCAATTATTATTTAAACAGATGTTGGCCACTGTAGACATGGACAACTTCAGTAAGTCATAGATACTCTTCCCACAAACACAATTACCAACTTGCAGTCCACATCTGTTCAGGCGTTCGTTAAACAGTGAGATTAATGCAGATTTTTGATTTTTTAACAATAAAAAATGTGACTCATATTCAGCATTAGTAACAATTGACTGGAAAATCAAAAACATTTGTGTAACACATTCAACCAACAAATCTGAGGGCCATTTCAGACCACCCCTGTCTGAGTCAAGCAGGTAATTATATTCCTGTGAAAATTCTAAATGCAATGACTTATCCATGACTAGCTCATTTCTGCACATGTCACACTGAACTGCGCCTGTCGTGGTTTGCAACTCAATTCCCATTCACCTAACCATCTGTACACATCATTTAGAAATGAAACACGATCATCATTAACATTACAAATTGGCATGCCATCCACATCTCTTTTGTTAAAACCTTTATCGCATGATTTAACATTTAAAATTTTCCACAACTTCAGAATGATTTTTATGAATAATTCAGTTCCTGTTACATCTTTACCAGTGTGTTCACCAAAATGATGTAAAGCAACAACAACCTTTTCATCAAAGACCTTTAGAGCTAATTTCATATTCTGGCGCTCAAGATTTGATGGATAAAGTGCTTTATAAGTGCTAAAACGCCATTAACTTTCTTTACAACTTCAACGACGATCTTAGACAGAAAGTTCAGCCGGCACTGTTTGTAAACATAGCACCTCGATTGTGACGTCACCGGACCAATAAGTACCGCATGAGCGGGCCTTGTTTTTTGAGACGGCATTGTCGTAGCCCACTGTCTGAGCTTATTAGGGTACAGAAAAAAAAAAAATAGGCACATAGTGGGAAAAAACCACGAAATGTCAACTTTAATCTCGAAATTTCCACTTTAATCACGTTGTTTATTTTGTCATTAAAGGAGAACATCATAAACTTCATCTTAAAATCATTTAATTTACTAGTTTCTCAAATCCCATCGTAACTAAAGTAGCAAGTTAAATGCTTTGTTTTGTATTTGATCTTCAATGTGCTCTATGTGTGTGAATCACTACGTTCTTCCGTTCTTTCTCTTTCTCCGACAGGATACAGAATCCATTACATTCGTGATATTACAGCTCTCTGAATAATTAAAATACTGAGATGTATACGTGATATCATTTTCATGATGATTGGAATGACAGCATGTTATTAATCATGAGAACACAATGGCGCAGTAATTGTTCATGTCTCACACAAGATGCTGCTGCACCATGCGCAACCTTCGATAAAATAATTTATTGTAGCAGTAATGTCTCTTTCAAACATACTAACCTCCAATTCCTGTCCTTACTTTTCTTTCCCCAAATACCCAATCGCCACACAATCAGCTCTGTAATAGACATTAAGCCATCTGTAAGCTTACAACGATGATTCTTCAAAACTTTTAAGGAACATTGAAATATCTTCATAGTACGTGTTTAATTATTCTATCCATCTATCCTTCCAGTGTCGCACCAGCCTCAGTAAATACACAGCGCAAGGAAGGGACAATACGTGAACTTGCTTGCACTGCGGCACCGTGTCCTCTTATGTTTAATTATTAACAATACAGATTATTTAAATGAAGTTAAAGTTTTATCTGTATAATATAATCAACATATTTTGCTTCATTTCATCTTAAAAATGATATTGTCATCATATGTAAATACACGCTTTATAAAGTGGCGCAGGTTGTGCAATATTATAACTGTAGTGCAAGTTTACAGTGAGGTGATTGTATTTATAAGTACAAACAGTTCTGCAAGGAGCAATTGATTGAGTGCATTTATGGTTCTTGGGATGAAACTGTTTCTGAACCGCGAGGTCCGTACAGGAAAGGCTTTGAAACGTTTTACCTTGGCTGAGGCAGTGTGTGCTTGATGCTGTATACCGATAATTCTATTTCCGATCAGCTGCTGCTGTGATTCCCCACTCAGATATAGTGATATAAATACTCCGAGTGGTGCAGTGAGAGTAATATGGAAAAAGATGATCCGCTATGGCAACCCTTAAAGGGAGCAGCTGAAAGAAGAAAAAGAAGAAGAAGGTGCAGTGAGAGTAACAACGCTAAAGCAGTTATGGTATTTGGAATACTATGGCTATTCCCTGGGCCATTATATTGTTACAGGTTAATTACAATTTAGATGCATTCCACTAATAAACAATATGCGGTTAGTTTCGGTGTATTTATAAAGCCACGTCAGAAATGTGGTTCTAAGAAATAAAGGGTAACCACACAGGAACAGTAGCACTGCTTTGACGCTGGGTGCCGCCAGTCTGCAAAACCGAGCGGAGAACTTGCGTACAACAGGGTATGAGGTACCGTTGAAAAGTGCGTGGCTTTATGCCAAGTTTAGGTTTTATACATCGCAATTTGAGTGTGAAAACGTTTTTGTGCGTACGCACCGTTTATACATGAGGCCCCTGGAGTTTGGAGATTAATTGACTTAATGAGATTGTGGAGGTCTGTATCAGAAAGCCCTGTGTTAAACTGGCATCCTATTCAGGATTGTTTTGTACTTTGTGCTCATTGCTGCTAAAACAGTCACTGGGTCCATACTGGAGTAAATAAGTGTCTTAAAAAAAAAAAAAGGAGATGTATGAATGGTATTTTCCAACTGCAGTCACACTTTTAAATTATAACCAATATTTGCATTTCCTATCTGTAATAATTTACATTTATTTATATTAAATTAAATTTACCATGTACCTGCCGAGATTTTCAGCAAAGGCTGGACAGCTTCTGGTTTTAACTATGTTCTGTTCATTTTTATTTTTATGTGTGGTACTGCCACTCATATGCTTAGGTTGTGAAGACCTATGCTCCAGGTAAAAAAGTGTGGCTTGGAGGAGTAGGGCCTGCTTGGGCTGGGGGAACAAACAACCTATCAGACACCTATGCAGCTGGCTTCTTGTGAGTATATTTTCTTTTGTTTTCGGCATTGTACTTATGTAAAGGCTAATTTTTATTGCATTCATTTTCATTTCCTATAGAGATCAGTAAATGTTTTTCAGTTTTACCTGTTAAATTTCTTTGCTTATTTTAGATACACTCAAATGGATCAACATTTAGAAATATTTTTCATGTTTTCTGTTCTTGTATGAAGCCAAATGACTTCTTAAATTCACCAAATGTAAAGCTGCCCAGTTTTCCTTGTCCACTGCATCCACCCTTTGCATAGTAAAAGATTAATTCAAGAATCAGAGGTCATACTTCAGAATAATTGATGTAGGCAGTGCAATGTTTAATTAATTTTAATATTTGTTACTACTATAAGCTGCTTAATGGAAAGTTAGAAAAATAATTTTCAAACACCTGCTTTTGGCAGTAGTAACATTTTGGTGCAAGTATAGACAGTAAAACATGATAACGTTCACTTACAATATGGTGGCTGCTCCATGGAGGTATAGTGTAGTACATATATAAATATTCACTTTTTTAACTGAAACACTATTTATATACTAATAATTAAAGTATAAAACAGCTATACAAATGCAGATATGTGTAAATATAGAAAATAAAAATATGTATTATATAATTTTAGCCATCTGTCAATTCATGTAAATCATTGTAAAATTGTTTTAACAGTACTTTTGTAATGTTTTAGACTGATTATGCAATACAAAACTGCATCTGTCAGTCTAAAACTGATAGACAGGTGCAACTGGGCTGTCTGTCAGCCAATTGAAATAGATACACTGTATATTACGTAAAAAGCTGCAAAATTATAGTAGAAAAATGTTCTGGAAATATGCAGTAAAAAATAAATAATCCTAAAAAACTAATGCCCATCACCCAGGAGTGTTTTTTCCACTGAAGCATTAGTTTTAGTGAACAATGTTCTTACTGACCCTCAAGTGTCTCTTTCACAGCTCTACTTTAAGTGTAAGTGGACCATTTGTACAAAATTATGGCAGCATCCTTTTGGTTAGGAACTAGTGATCAATGGCTACCTAGTCCTCCAACAAATGGTCTTATGCAACTAGACAACATTTCAAATGCTAATTTTGACATTCTAAAGTATAACCACTGGCTTTCTTTAAATGGTTCTCATCTACAACCTCCCAGAATTTTCTGATGCACAGTCTTTCCCCAACATCTGGCTTATAGTGCAAAATAAAAGATAAGTTTCTTATAGGCATATCATTTGAGTAGCTGCTTTACCACCATTGTCTATGAATATTATCAACTGTGGCCTATTAGATGATACATAATAATTATTAGAAACTGGGCAGTATTTATCAGCTACCCGTATATCCTGTCAATTTTGTTGTTGTCACCAATATCAGTAGGGTATGGAAATGCCAGGGAAGCAAAAGGTACATAATTTGTGATATACATACAAATCAGGATGGAAACATGCCAGTCAACCATTTGTTTCTTAGATAAGGTAAACCTTGTGCAATACCAGTCTTTTTAAGGAAATAACATTATTCAGTAAATGATTTTTACCACTAATTATTTTGAAGAAAACAATCTACTGAGAGTAATATTTGCGATGAGTTGTTTAATGAATTTTCATTTTATTTCTTGAAAAAGCACCTTTAGTCAAAAGTGTTACAATATGGCTCCTATTTTATACAATCAACCTTATTCTGTATCAGTGTTTGAGTGTCATTATATATGTAAGATGATAAAAAATATAACAAATTAGTATTATTGAATTGCTAGAATATCTGTTAGCTTTTTAGCATCGCTAGTATAAATGATTAACTTTATGAATGGAAACAGGTAGTTGGGGAGAAGAGTAGAGCAGTACCACTGGGATACTGTACTAACTGTACTGGCCTTATAAGGGCTTCCAAATCCTCAGTAATAAATCCTGGATTAGGAATAGAAGACGTATCTATCAGGCAGGAAAAGAGTGGCAGTTTATGGTGAAAGAAAAAGACTGAAGGATAGGAAGATGAAGAGAAATAATCATATTTGGTTAGTGACATTTGGAAAGCATAGACAGGCCCGGAGAAGCCCAGTCTTTATTATTTATCTTTCTTTTTTTGTATTGTGTTCACTCTTTCTGTTATACCCTGCTCTTTCGCCTTATCTTTGCTAAAAAAAATTGTCCCCATATTTCCTATTTGGATGCGGTGTCTGTTTTTTCATCTGCCTTTGAATCCTAAATAGACTTTTTTGGTGTTAGCATTTTATCGATTCCAGACCACAGGACAATGAAGTGAGCAGAAAATCATTTCATTGTACATTTCAGTGACACATAAGTCAAATTCCAATGTTCTTGAATGAATTATATCGCAGTTAACTGACATGTCCTCTCAATACAACTGTCTTCAACATTGGTAATAATGCATAATGCATACAATGTTAATAGCCTTAGTGTCTAGCCTCTCTATTTTGTCTATAAAAAGGGTGTGCTGTGTGTTTGTTTGACATAAGTGGCAATCACACCATTACCAAAAAGCCAACCGTTACACACAGCATGATCCTGAAGTCTGCTTTC
The DNA here is from genome assembly GCA_026402145.1 of Polypterus bichir lapradei. Lineage (NCBI taxonomy): Eukaryota > Metazoa > Chordata > Cladistia > Polypteriformes > Polypteridae > Polypterus > Polypterus bichir. The sequence goes on along the minus strand of JANRMT010062813.1, from coordinate 18,408,928 downwards.
CACACTACTTTTTGATAAAATGACGAAATCATAGGTTCAGCAAGGTTACTTTGCAACAACTTTAGCTACACATATTTGCACATCACATATTAGTTGAATATTAATTAAATAAAAGTGCTTTCATGCAAATTCATTCTTTGTTGGTGCTTTTATAGCAACATGTGTGCAGTTATTTGCAACGATTACATTTGGAAAAATTACCAATCACTGCAAATTGGGTTTTGATCTTGTCTTGCTCACCCTGAATGGAATGAAACTGAATGTAACTGAGTAGCATCTTAGCTATCCCATACAGATGGAACCAGTCAGCCACTTCACTTTGAAAAGTGCCTGTTGTGAAAACCTGTTATAGAACAGAGATTGCATGATTTCTTTTTGAGGGTCTCGGTTATGTAGGATCCAATTGACAACACAACTCGGGGAGGAAGTCTAAATCGCCTCATAAACCAGTCATCACCATGAGCCAAACAATCCTAATCCATGAAAACTTTATCCTTGCATATCCTGCCATTGGTGATATCATTCAAGAAGAGGTAATGCTGCTATTGCCAATTATTATGTCATACAACACATAGCACAACTTACATGATCTTTCCTTCAGTTGACAATTGAATATCCCCTTTAGAGCCTCTCTACTGACACCACCCACCAACCCCCAAACACTAAGATAGAAGATTTAAAAAAATGGTACTCCCAATCATAATCAGTGGTGGAATGCACCATTGGTTCATTAAAAAATAGATGTACAGCCCCACAAAGTTTTGCCGCAATGTGATGACATGTGTAGTATTGCTCAACATAGCACAAAAACATGGACTGCTTCTACCACCTGAGATGGGACAAAATGAGCCCATCAATAACCCACACCCTACCACTCAGGACATCAATGCAATGGCAAGTCAAAGATGTTTGAATGTTGTATTCCAAGTGTACTTATATGTATTGCAACATTGATATTTACTTGCCAAAATGTTTTTATTTTTTTACAAGTACAATAATAGTGTTCTTATTGTATCACATTCTAATGCATACTGTCAATTGAATCGATTCACGCTGTGTTTGCTTTTGTGTCTGCTGCATGATGGCACATTGCTATTACTCTCTCTGCTCAGCTGCTTTCACTTGTTCTCACTGTTGTTTTTTATATTTTATATATGACTTCCGCAGAGAGACCAATAAAAAGAATGTTTTTGTGGTTCTCTACTTCAGTCAGTAATACCTCAAAGTTCACATTCACTTGTTTCATTTTCTTTATTCTCCCATGGTTTTTAGTAAAGATGTGACTCAGACACTTGGCCAAATTTATATGGTGATTAGATTTTGCATTTTCAAAAAATACTTTTTTTAAGCCATACATAGTCACTCACATAGTTTTAAATTGGTTTTAAATTAATATAGGCACTTGGTGTGGCATGTGGCATATGTACATTTTTATAAATCTTTTTTTTATGCATATGCTATTTTTGCCTTGTGAAGACCTATAAGCACATTTTTATTGTGAAATCTAAGCATTTCCCAAAAGCATCATAACTATAATTGTAAAATTCACCTTAGCACTGATCTTTCATTTACACGCAAGTGTTTTGTAAGCCCCATCATAATAAAAGTAGTATGTTAAAGCCTTTATAATATACGTGCTCCCTGACCCAGTTAATATTTTTAAAACTAACACAGTGCTATCGTAAAGCTTTTTTAAAAGTATTTTTAAAATGCTATGTAATGAATACACATAGGTAATCTAACAGAAATAACTTCTTTTAAAAACAATTCAGCATTTTTGATGTTTTTGTTAGAGGGCAGATGATTTATTTTGCTACATACTCAACAATATGAGGTTGAGTTGGAAACTGTGAAGAAAACTGCATTTTACATGTCAGTAAACATATTACTCAGATACACATAAACACAATTTTTTATACCATTCCACGTCTAACCTTCAGAAACGCAGTAGTGTAAAAACAGTGTAGTTTATTTTTTATCACTGCGTTTTAGAGCTTTAGTTTTATGAGAATAACTTAACCTAAAATGTAAAAAGCAAATATTGAAACCAAACTCTATTGTGTTTTCAAGAATAGTAAAGCTAGTTGGTGGACAATCAACAAAAACTTCCATTAACTGCTGCTTAACAACTGCTGGTCAAACTGCTGGCCTAGACCTGTGGTGAAGTGTGGTGCTGTGGGTCTGCAAATGGAAGTTATTGGACCCAGTCCTCAATCACTTAGTGTTTCTTAAATGGGCTTCCTCTTGTGAGATTGTAGCCACAGGCAGCGGTCTGTACACAAGATTAGTTAAATTCACATTATGACAGCTCTATGAACATTAAGAATAATAAGATTGATATTGAAATTATAATGTTAAATTCATTTGAATAATTTAGACTGTTAATAATTACATATTTATAAATTAACATTTTTAGGTTCTTTAAAGGTTTTGAAGAATCAGCATTGCAAGGTTGCAGCTCACTTTACTTTTACAGAGTCATTTTCTGTGTTGCATTTGTTTATGTGAAGAAGCAGAAAGATAGAAAAGGTAAAAATAGGACCTCGGAGTTTATTCATTTTGACTGCAATGAACAAAGTCAACCTAAAACAATATCCATTGCACTGTGTCTCTGAACCCAACATTTACATGTTATTTAAATTAAACAAGGATATATAACTAATACCTGTTCATACATTCATCCTCTTGGAGCCTTGTTATATTTTCTCTGCATTTAACATACAGGTGATCTTGCAGTCACCAAGGAATTTTTCGGATTCTGTGACATGGTGCTCTGGGAGCACCCACCATGTTTTAACAGAGCCATTTCAGCAGTGTGTCATAAGGGAAAAAATGATGAATTTAGTGGTGGAAGCTACTGGGTGGTAGTGGGTACCTCTTTTGTAAATACCTGTTAACTAACTAACTAACAAACAACAGCCAAACCCAGCACATCAATAAACTCACAGCATGTTGGAAAGCAGATTATAGTCATAGTAATTTGGAAAATGTGCTTATGCCGTCTTCAGATGATTTCAGTATAATACAATATGTATTTGAGAGGTAAACACACCATCCACCATTTGAAAGAGTATATTAATTTTTAATGCATAATGGAATTTTACTTCATTCAATGAGTGTGGAGAAATAACAGATTATATAAATGAAACATATATCATGCTCTCTAGGTGGCGTCTGTATTTCTAAAAGAGAGAAACAATACGTCACCAATTTAATGCTTATTCACACGCTGTATTATATTTTGTTATGAAATTATAATGTCATCTTTATATTCCACAAACTTATTTAATTCCATTGAAGGACCAATGACAAAAAAATTTTATTATTTTTAATTACTGCTTTTCATTTGATATATTATGCGCTTTTATAGGTGACTTTGGCAGAGTGGTAAACTAAATAGTATTTTATGCTTGCTTGTAAAGTGGCTACTTAAGAAGAAATGTGAGAAATGCACAAAAAAGTAGGTTGTATTTTATGTACATGCATTTTAAAGTTGCTCATTAATCGCTAAGATTGTTGTTTTCGTAAAGTGCAGTTCTGTTTGTTTCTTGTGTGCCTTGCTGTATGGCATGACAGAGAATTGAGATTGAAATGTAGGATTTTAGAAATATTTTGAGAGGCAAGACTTAAAATGGAATAGCTATCAAAAATTTCCTTCTTTCTTTCTTGCTAGCTTAGTCAATTACTTTTTTTTCTCAAAATTTATAAGTAAACAGGACAAAATACAGCCTTTTAAGGGAAACACAAAACTTGTAGAACAAGAAAGTAATTAAGATTCTTCAAGTGTAAAAATCAAGGATGAAATGAATGCGATTATTTAATAAGCTCAATTAATTGGAATGTCATGGGTCTTATCCATGAACTGAAAAATAAAAATAGTATTACCATATTTTAGGTCAACAAAGTCAGATTTTTTCCTCTAACAGGAGACCCATTTAAAAAATAAATATTAACTTAGGTTAAAAAAACAAATTGGTTGGAAATGTATTTCATTCTACCTATAACAATAAAATGTAATATATTAAGCACTACAACTTCAAATGGAAATTAGTGAATTAGTAAGTAGATGAAGATTTTATTAAATGTATGTTCACAAAAACCTTTTTTTTTTTTTTGTTTTGTCTTTGTTGAAACTAACATATATACAGAGATATCCACAAGAATTCTGCACAATAAATATTAGCAAGCAACAGAACTAGTAGAGGCCTTCATGCAAAAGGCAGGTGAACTGAAGGAAGAGTTGCAGAATCCAGCCTATTATTGACAATAATGAAAATAATTCACTAAAAAATATTTCTTTGATTAAACAGAAAATTCTTCAAAACTGTGGATTCTGTTAAACCTCTACAAAGTAGAAAATCGGAATGCTTTACAAAACTTATAAAACTCAGTTAAATCAGTTACTTTAAATCTGAATATGTTCACAGAAATCAGAGACAGAAAGCTTCTGCTAAAATATTACACAAAGCATAAATCTCAAATCTAAAGAGTCACTCTCTCAGATGATTGGTCGTGTCATGATCTGGCTTTTGTTTGTGAATTTTTTGCTACTAATCTTTGGCCTCTAAAATATTTTAAACATCAACAACATCATGAACTTCCTGGTTGTACATGTTTGTGGATACAAAAAAGAAAAGACTTACTGTTTTCAATAATGTTTCAATCTGATTTTTGGCGAAAGATATTTTTTTTTAATTGACTACAATGTTTTGGCTTTGGTTATGTCAAATTATTTTTCATCTTGACTTCTCCTCTCCTGTTTGAATTATGTGTTTGGTTTCATGTCTTGGACTTGTTTAGTAGATTATTGTCTTCCCATTATCAGCCTTTGCTTATTAATAAAACCACGACTTATCTCCTGACTCCTTTTATATTTGCATGCTGTTGGCATCCCGCAGTCTCAGTACAGCTGGAATTGACATACAGTAACCTCTTTTAACAAATCTCTCACCCAGCTGTCAAGAGAGCTCCTGACCTTGCAAGTGGTAATGTCATATGCAGCTGCAAATCTTTCAAACTGCCACACAGTGTGCTTGAGCCTTTCATAATAAGCTAGGGACCAAAAGCTTAACACTATCTTCTAGCTGCAATCTGTACAGGATTGTATCACTAAGCAACTCCCACATGTTCTTTTCTCAAAGGGAAGGATTTTTATTGAAATGACTATGGTGCAGTAGGGGATAACAAACAAACCATTTCTTGCCCTGGTTTTGGAATTTGCTAAGCAGAGCAGAGTAACTTCTGGACATCAGGTGGCACATTCATAATGGCTAACACGGTACAACACCCTAGTACTTTAAAAATGCTGTATAGTCTTAGCCATAAGCAAACAAAGAGTTTTACAATGTTCACAGTGTTCCATTCAAGCCAGATGTAATGAGGCTAAAGACATTAAATATGAGCAGCAAGTAGTACAACAGGTTCCCTACTCAAATTATCAATAGATAGCAGTCTTTGCAATGGAAGTCTACTGCTGGTTTATCTAAACCAGGAGCTGTTGGATCTCTTTAGTCAACTGTTATGACTGTTCTTCATTAATGGAAGGATAAGAAATTATATGGTATTTAAACTGTCAGAGATTTCTGAAGTTGGAACAAGAGAAAAGGATAAGATTGGATAAAGCTAGGCCATAATGGGCACATTAGACATAGTATGTTTCCTTTTTTCTCTCATCTATTTTAGCAGATAAAAGGGAAACACATACAGCCTTTTTTTTCTTTAAAGCTTATGGGATCATGTGAATGTGAAAAGGCCGATAACTCAGTTTAAAATCTCCCTATAGACAAACACTCCAAACTGTATTACATATTATGAAGTGTCACAGAGTACTAGAAGATCAGCTAGAAGCAGCCTTACCTGTGTAGGTATTTCACAGGCATTCATATACAGTATTTATAAATACCTTTTCACATATATTGTACTTAAGCTACCACTGCTAAAAAATACTGAGTATGTTTGTTATCAGGATGTACAGAAATTATGACCTCACTATCAAAAAGAGAAAGGTATATCTTAAAAGTTGCATTAAGCAGACAGAGAGAGTAAAATTTGCCTTTATTTTGAGATGCTTCTTTATATATAGTTTTTTCAGATGAATAGAAATCAAATTATCAAGGTAAGTCTGAAAAAAAAAATTAATATTCAGTTGGTGACTGCTTTACCTCACTGCTATAGCAAAAAAAAGGTTTGTTTCTTCCTTCCAATACACTGAACACTGGGACCTGTTTGTTACCATCTTTTATAGGTAGGACATGATGAAACAAGTTGCCATATGTCAAGAGCAATTTAGTAACAATATTTCAGCAAAAATACACATTTGGGAAATTAAGAGTACAAAGTTGTATACTGTACATCACATTTGATTTGTGCATCATGAGTAAATTGAGATTTTTTCATGAAAATGTTGATACAATAGACCCCCACAAAGTCGCGGTTCAGGATTCGCAGACTCAGTCATTCACAGATTTTTCCTTAGAACCTAACCATTAATTGTTATCGGAAAGCGCAAATATCCTCGGAATTTTTTATGGCTTTTTTATGGCAATACTGTGCTGTACAGAGAACAGGAAGCAACCGCTGAGGGAAACGCGGTTTGGGATGGTGAAAGTAGCCAATCCGAGAGCATTACTCATTTCTCCTTGCTGCTGATTGACTGCTGCCCTGTGATGTGTCTCCAGCTGAGTGTCCTCATGTTTTCCATTTTGTTATTGTATTCATTTTGTTATTCTTAAACGCACAAGATGTCGTCGAAACGCCCTGCACCTTCTAAGGCTTCTGGCACTGAGCCTAAGCGCCAGAAGAAGTTTAAAACACTCCAGGAGAAGGATTTGCTTGGGGAACTAAAACGTTATGCTGCAGTAGTGCGCCACTATGGCATTAATGAAAGCACCATACGCTACATAAAGAAGCGATCTGGAGTACTATATCTATAAGTTCCTGTGAAAGTGCCAAAAAGGTAACGACCATAAGGAATAAAAATATCATCTGGATGGAATCTGCCTTGGCATTGTGGATCTCCGACTGCAAGAAGAAGAACATCCCCTTGGACGGTAACATCGTCCGTGAGAAAGCACAGAAATTGTACCAGCAGTTCGCTACAGGAGACAATGTAGCAACTTCCCATCACAATGTTCCTGAAACCTATAAAGAAAAGCCAGCACGAAACCCCACCAGAAGATGACCCATCCATGGATACAACTCCTCCTGAAACGCCTGAAGAAAAGGTGCCACCCAAGGAGTTTTAAATCCTCGGCATCGTACCGCACAACTACTTCATCATCAATATCAATATCATTCATCATTGGTGAGTACCCGTACATTTTACTGTATTTTAATTAAATGAAATAATTATATATTTACTCTACTTATAACAAAGAAAACGACAACGCATACCAAAGAAAACGCATTTGTATGAATTACAGTATGTATAGCGGTAATATCAGAAGTTTACATTCTAGCACCGCAGGAGACATAGCAGTAAAGTACTGTACAGTATACGGGTTTACCTTTACATTCTGTTTTTAGGTAATGTATTAAGGTAATTTTTTAGGTAATGTATTAAGCTGAGTTTGCAATTAAATTAAAGTGCTTTAGGGGCATACTGTATTTAGGGTTTAAACTATAAAAATAGGCATTTAAAAGGCATTTTTTAACCACATCCTAAAGTCGCAGTTTTTCACAAGTCACGGATGCTCTAGGAACGTAAACCCCGCGAATTTTGGGGGTGTACTGTATTCTTTACTGTGGTCTAAGTTAGGCTGGCTCACCATTCAAACCTATTGTATCAGAAAGTTTATTATCTCTGTTCATGAAAATATGGCAATAAAAATATTTCTTGGCTATCACCACAAACAACACTGGCTGAATAAACTACAAGAAAGTGTCATTTTTTGGAGGAGTATGCTTTTAGCTTCATTGTTTAGTAATAAAAATTCTAGGTGAGATGATCTTTGTAATGTTTTTTTTTTGGCGTTTTCATGAGGAAAACTGAAATTGATATGTAATAAGATGAATTATTTCTTGCTGTATGGATTTAGAAAAGACATTTTACTGCTATGTGAACCCACTTAAACATTAAATAAATCCAATTACAAAATATGCAAATTTGTGCATGACATAAGAACCAGGAAATGTAGTTTTATGTTTGTGCATTATTGAATTAAAATTAATGTCTTTATGTTTATATGCCTACGCGGGGTTTGTTTCCTGCTTTGCACCCTGTGTTGGCTGGGATTGGCTCCAGCAGACCCCCGTGACCCTGTAGTTAGGATACAGTGGGTTGGATAATGGATGGATGGATGGATGATTTGGGTATCCATTGTGGTCTGTTTATCTCACCTTCACTCATAACATCTCACTGGCAGAACAACTGACGTGTATGTGAATTCTGTACAATAAATCAACCTACCCTTATAAGAGTATCTCCTATAGTGATATCTTGTTCAGCCTGATTTGTGAGCCATTGCTGGGTCTAGTGTCCTGATACTCTACACAGGTTTGACAGTGTATGTCTTTTTCAAAGCCAGCAATTTGAAACACAGAAAGAGGATAAGAAAGCGCCTTGTGATTACTCATTATTGGTGTGAGTGAGAAAGAAAATGCACTTCTGTTAATTCAAGCAAATAGGAAACATTTCCTTCTGAAAAGTATATACAAATACATTTTTACCAGAAACTACAGAAATTGTCATTTTTTTATAGTATATATAAATACTATAAATATACTATGATCCCGACATTTTTTTGAAATACGATCGTGAGTCGCATCCTGTCATGGCATGGCAAAGAAGATCTTGCCGGCTGTTTGATCCACTTGCAATGATACTGGTACTGTAATTATACATCCTTTTCCCTTCCCGGACACTTTTTGTTTATGCATTAATTACAACTATATGCGTATATGTATGAATGTGTGGAAGAAATTAATATTATTTTTTCTCTTCTAAAGGAGACTGTTCAACATCATACCCTTGGTTTATTGTTATTTTTATTATTGTATTAGGGTTTACTATGCTTATCCAGGGCCACTTTTTAACACCATTCCTTAGGGTTTACTATTTTACTATCTCAAGATTGTTGAAGATTATATTTTATGTTTATAGTAATTGGACTATATTGGCAACTAGCAAAATGCTCGCGCTTCGCAGCGGCGAAGTACTGCCTTAAAATTTTTATTAAGAAGAAAATTAAACCTTTTTAAACTGAGGGAAAATATACCAATAATTATTTGTTTAGGATCTCTTTGTATACCACATTGTGAGTTCGGCCCTCCGGTTGTAATATGACCAAGCTGTGCACTGAGCTTACTCTTGAGCATGCAACGTACAGTTGGCCATGTGAACAGTAATCTTGTTTCAAATCTCACAGCTTGGATTACTGCTGTCATAATCGGTTTGAGTTTCATGGTTTGTTTCAATTACGACAGTATTTATAGGACTTGTGTTGAAGAGACATTCGGCATCTGTCAAGCGTTGTAAGTATACAACCGGTTTCATCGATAACTTCACATCCAGCTTTTGAGAGTTTAAAGATTCATAAACATCAAAGTGTCCACTACTGAAATCGTCACCTGTCAATCTAAGATGTTTAAGAGGCATTGACGGTTGTCAAAAGGTGTAAAATATTTGGCCATTTCGGTACACTTGAAAGCGACAACCGAACAATTCAGCGGCAGCCATCAACTCACATGCAGATGCTCTTTCACTCTTATAGTGCTCCTGTGTAGTATAATTATCTCCTGTACCGTCATCAGTCCACACCTTGAACCTGTCCCAGTCATTCAATACATAAGACACAATGTTCCTCCGGATATCAAGAGTGAGCCTGATATGGCCGTGCAATATGTAACAAAGAGAATGGAAAAGGTAGGTGCCATCTCCAGGCGTGGAAACCACTCGGTAAGTGACAGTTCTTTGATCGATGGTGATCACCTCAATAGACATGTTAATGGGGGTACGGTTGGAATAATAAAGGAAATGGGTTCCTGAACAATTAAAAGTAAATCTAAAATACCTACACAATAACTATAATCGTAATGAATGATCAATAAAACAGCGGAGAAGTGGATTAAATAAAAAGGCTGTAGTTATCAGCAGGGAGATGTGAATCCCGTGGCGAAGCAAGGAAGGGAATGTAGAGACTGGAGTGACGGACGGCCTTATATAGGCAGGCAGCCAACAACGTGGGAGGCGTTGGAATGGGGGACCCAACACCGCCTCACACGGTGACCGAGCTGCAGGCTTTGGACGTATATATGTACGTAAGTAGGATTCAGTTAGCGTTTGGAACCCGCGTACCAAATTTCTTGAAGATGGCCCCATAAGTAACAAAGACCGTTGAAAAGTTCAATATGGCGGCCGACAGTGGCATCATACCACCGAAATAAGTAGCAAATTTCAGCCTTCTACCTAGTAGAAGTTGGAGAATTAGTGACGTTGGAAAGTTCAATATGGCAGCTGACAGTGGCGTCATACCACCGAAATAAGTACGTACATTGGTTTCGGCTAGCGCAGGGAAGCCGCCTACCAAATTTCGTGAAGATGGGGCCATGAATAAGAAAGTTCAACATGGCGGACGTTGTTGACCGTTATGACCGTTACGCGTAGAATTTCGAAATTAAACCTGCTTAATTTTTGTAAGTAAGCTGTAAGGAATGAGCCTGCCAAATTTCATCCTTCTTATCTACCGTTGCGCGTAGAATTTCGAAATGAAACCTGCTTAACTTTTGTAAGTAAGCTGTAAGGAATGAGCCTGCCAAATTTCAGCCTTCTACCTACACGGGAAGTTGGAGAATTAGTGACCTTGGAAAGTTCAATATGGCGGCCGACAGTGGCGTCATACCACTGAAATAAGTACGTACATCGGTTTTGGTTAGGACAGGGAAGCCACCTACCAACTTTCGTGAAGCTGGGGTCAGCCTTCTACCTACACGGGAAGTTGGAAAATTAGTGACGTTGGAAAGTTCAATATGGCGGCCGACAGTGGCGTCATACCATCGAAATAAGTATGTACATCGTTTTCGGTTAGCGCAGGGAAGCCGTCTACCAAATTTCATGAAGATGGGGCCATAAATAAGAAAGTTCAACATGGCGGACGTTGTCGACCGTTATGACCGTTACATGTAGAATTTCAAAATGAAACCTGCTTAACTTTAGTAAGTAAGCTGTAAGGAATAAGCCTGCCAAATTTCAGCTTTCTACCTACACGGGAAGTTGGAGAATTAGTGATGAGTGAGTGAGTGAGTGAGTGAGGGCTTTGCCTTTTATTAGTATAGATAGATACCTCAGTTTTATTTCTCACTAGCAAAATACCCGCGCTTCGCAGCGGTGAAGTAATGCCTTAAAATTTTTATTAAGAAGAAAATTAAACCTTTTTAAACTGAGGGAAAATATACCAATAATTATTTGTTAAGGATCTCTTTGTATGCCACATTGTCAGTTCGGCCCTCCAGTTGTAATATGACCAAGCTGTAGCTGTGCGCTGAGCTTACTCTTGAGCATGTAACGTACAGTTGGCCATGTGAACAGTAATCTTGTCTCAAATCTCACAGCTTGGATTGCTGCTGTCATAATCGGTTTGAGTTTCATGGTTTGTTTCAATTACGACAGTATTTGTAGGACTTATGTTGAAGAGACATTCGGCATCTGTCAAGCGTTGTAAGTATGCAACCAGTTTCATTGATAACTTCACATCCAGCTTTTTAGAGTTTAAACATTTCTAAACATCAAAGTGTCCACTACTGAAATCGTCACCTGTGAATCTAAGATGTTTAAGAGGCATTGGCGGTTGTCCAAAGGTGTAAAATATTTGGCCATTTCGGTACAATTAAGCATTTCACTCTTCTAGTGCTCCTGTGTAGTATAATTATCTCCTGTACCGTCATCAGTCCACACCTTGAACCTGTCCCAGTCATTCAATACATAAGACACAATGTTCCTCCGGATATCAATAGTGAGCCTGATATGGTCGTGCAATATGTAACAAAGAGAATGGAAAAGGCAGGTGCCATCTCCGGGCATGGAAACCACTTGGTAAGTGACAGTTCTTTGATCGATGGTGATCACCTCGATAGATATGTTAATGGAGATACGGTTGGAATGATAAAGGAAATGGGTACCTGAACAATGTAAAGTAAGTCTAAAATACCTATACAATAACTATAATCGCAATAAATGAACAATAAAACAGCGGAGAAGCCGTGGATTAAATAAAAAGGCTGTAGTTATCAGCAGGGAGACGTGAATACCGTGGTGAAGCAAGGAAGGGAATGTAGAGACTGGAGCGACAGACGGCCTTATATAGGCAGGCAGCCAACAACGTGGGAGGCGTTGGGATGGGGGACCCAACGCCGCCTCACACGGTGACCAAGCTGCAGGCTATGGACGTATATATGTACGTAAGTAGGATTCAGTTAGCGTTGGGAACCCGCATACCAAATTTCTTGAAGAATGGCCCATAAGTAACAAAGACCGTTGAAAAGTTCAATATGGCAGCCGATAGTGGCATCATATCACCGAAATAAGTACCAAATTTCAGCCTTCTACCTATGAATAAGAAACTTCAACATGGCAGACGTTGTTGACCATTATGACCGTTACGCGTAGAATTTTGAAATGAAACCTGCTTAACTTTTGTAAGTAAGCTGTAAGGAATGAGCCTGCCAAATTTCAGCCTCCAACCTACACGGGAAGTTGGAGAATTAGTGATGTTTGGAAAATTCAATATGGCGGCCGACAGTGGCGTCATACCACCAAAATAAGTACATACATCGGTTTTGGTTAGCGTAGGGAAGCCACCTACCAAATTTCATGAAGATGGGGTCAGCCATCTACCTACACGGGAAGTTGGAAAATTAGTGACGTTGAAAAGTTCAATATGGCGGCCGACAGTGGCGTCATACCATCGAAATAAGTACATACACCGGTTTCGGTTAGCGCAGGGAATCCGCCTACCAAATTTCGTGAAGATGGGGCCATAAATAAGAAAGTTCAACATGGCGGACATTGTGAAAATTAGTGACGTTGGAAAGTTCAATATGGCGGCCGACAGTGGCGTCATACCATCGAAATAAGTACATACATTGGTTTTGGTTTGCGCAGGGAATCCGCCTACCAAATTTCGTGAAGATGGGGCCATAAATAAGAAAATTCAACATGGCGGACGTTGTCGACCGTTATCGACCGTTATGACCGTTACGTGTAGAATTTCGAAATGAAACCTGCTTAACTTTTGTAAGTAAGCTGTAAGGAATGAGTCTGCCAAATTTCAGCCTTCTACCTACACGGGAAGTTGGAGAATTAGTGACGTTGGAAAGTTCAATATGGCGGCTGACAGTGGTGTCATACCACCGAAATAAGTATG